>VZRN01006613.1:2754056-2789594 GCA_013397935.1 Dasyornis broadbenti | reverse complement strand
CCGGGGATCTCTAAGTTTGTCCCGAAGTTTAAAAAAAAAAAAAAAAAACAAACAAAAAAAAACCCCAAAATCAAATAAATTGGTGGCGTGTGAAAGCGATGCGGCCGCCTCACGTGGGCGGCAGCTCTCGGCTGCCCGCGGCCGTGGGGCGATGGAGGCGGCCGGGACAGCACCGCCGCCTCCGCCGGAGCTNGGCGCGGCCCGCGCGGCGCCGGTAGCTCCAGGCGGAAGCCTTGAGCCAGGCTTTCTGCCTCGCTGCTCGGGGGAATGTGGCGAAATCGCGCCGTGGGTCGGGGCTCAGCGAGCTCCTCGTGGTCAGGGATCGTAGCGCGGGGACCTGCTAGATCCCCATGGATTCGAACGTGGTGGCTCTGCCTGCGGAAGTAAACAAGTCCTTGCTATGCAAAATTGACATCTGTATTTCTTTTTTTTTTTTTTAATTTCTCTAGACCTAAAGCTTGGCAAAAAAGTTAATGAAGGTAAAACGAAAGAAGTATACGAGCTGCCAGATATCCCGGGATGCGTTCTCATGCAATCAAAAGACCAAATAACGGCGGGAAATGCAGCCAGGAAGGACCGAATGGAAGGGAAGGCTGCCATTTCGAATACAACAACTAGCTGTGTGTTTCAGCTGCTTCAAGAAGCTGGTAAGTATTTTAAAAGTAGAGTATATATGCCTGTATGTTATGGACATTATTACAAAACAGTATTGTTTTATAAAAGAGTATATCCTGCCTTGAGGCTCTGGTGGTTTTTTAGTCTCTTTTCTATTAGGTTTTAATTATACTTTTCTCTTTAGTACTTAAAGCTGGGTGAGTGACTTGTTCATTTGGAACATGGGAGTATCTGAAGTTATCTAGTGTTGCAGATAACTCTGCAATATTTTCTCCTGCTTGTTTGGACATGCCCTTAGTCCCTTCCCCTCTGCTTTTGTCAGTTCTTCCATACCCTACACCTCTTTTCCTGTAACATTGGGCCAGATGCATCTGTATGCATAGAAGGCACTGCTAGCTGGTGGCACTACCAGACTATGCCAAGGCTGTGTGAAATCTGTGTAAGTAAGCTGAAGCATAAAATAAGAGTGCCTTTTCCCCCTCTCAGTTGCATGTTATAGTAGCACAAGCTCCCTGTAAGCTTTGTGCGTAACACTTGTAAGGACCACATTGCAAAATACATTTATCAGTCTGTGCTGAATGTATCAGGAGCTTAACCCTTACTTTAAAAGATTTAAAGTATTTCTGATGCTAGAAGTGAGCTTTCAGGGAGTACTTAAATAATTTGAGTCACTCGAGTTTTGCACAGTTTTTCCAAAACTGGAGCCAGTAGCTTTGCTTTGAGAGAGCATTTTGAAGTGTCTGTGCCAGTTGCAAAGACGATTTTGTTCTGGTGGTGAGTCTGCTAACAGTACTCAAATACAGGCACTAGTAAGCGTAATTAAGACTGCTTATAGCTGTGTGCTCAGTGTGCTTTGAAACATTTGCACAAAGACTGCTTCAGATACTAGCTGAATTACTCTCGAATGTGTATTATCTGGTGTGGTGATAGCTCTCAAACAAACTCTGAAGTCCTAGTATGTGTCATATGTGGGGAAGAGAAGGATGGTTTCTCTAGAGTTATATCTCTTTCTCAGCCCGTGTTTTAAGAACTACTTACACAGAAATATATATTACGTAATTCAGTGTATCCTGAGTTAATGGATTTCTTGGGAAGACTCCTTGTGCATACAGTTCTAAGAAGCCTCCAAAGTATTTGATTATATTTGCAGTTGTTTAAAACTTCTAGTTTTCATTTAGGAACAATTAGTGAGATGTTTTGCCCAATTCTTGAATGGCAATAGTTAAGATGACAGTCAATACTTCATGTCCTACAGATGTCCACTTATAACATGAAGAAGCCATTCTGTTAACCTCTCAAAAATTCATGAGTGGCTTGTACTCGTAACTTCCAGCTGCCATGGAAAAACATGCAGAGTAAACTGCAGCTGTGTTTTAAAGTAACAAAAGAACTTTCAGGGTTCTTCTCCAGTTCCCTTATTTGAGTGGTGTAAGTGGCAGATAGTGGGAATGCCTTATTGTAGAGGCAGTTTGTTTGCCTTGCGCAACTCTTCTTTACCTACTCTTTTGGAGGTGATGATTTACGAAGTTCTGTTAAAGTTTCTCTCCTTTTTATAAGAGTTCATGTCAGCCCAGCAAAAGCATACATCTGCACCAAACAGGAGCCTTAATGTGCAGTTCCTTATTTAAATCATTTTGCCTTTGAAGGAAATGCAACAAAATTTGAAGAGTCAGTGTTCATATTCTATTTTTAAGACTTTTTGTTTCTTCCTTTATGATTCTGGAAGTGGAATGGAATAGAACTGCTTGGTTTCACTGAGTGCAGCTCCTTTGCCTTCTGTTTCTGGCAGATGCCAGTTGGGCTTGGCAGTTGGCTTGCCCTGGTTGGGAAGAAAGGTGGGACTTTCCTCGAGTGAAATTGAAAAAAATGCCATTTTGCACTTAAAGTGCTGATCTGCACATTGGCTGTCCCTGTTTAATATGGGGTCAGTCATCTTACAATTATGTAAGAAGGTTGACTTGTTGCAGTAGGTTTGAGTGCACATTCTTCTGAATCTTACTGTCTTTTGCTTAATAAATCACCAAGATCTAAAGTCCTAAATAACTTAGCTTGTAATGAAAGGGAGGACAAAGCCATTCTCCCTGCCCCATCTGCTTTTATTAAGCAAAGTAGTAAAGACTGCTGTGCTTCCTAACTCCTTTGAAAGGCTCTAATTACTGTTAGATCTATAGTGAATCTTGTACCAGAGAGCATGGTTGGATATTTGGTTGCTGCTAATTTTTTTAAACAAACAAAAACATTGTAAAGGATAGATAAAATTTTTTAAAGGCTCTGTAAAAAAAAATTATTTTCAAGAGTAGGATTTCTGAGTTACAAGTGAGTGTTGTAAGATAAAACTATCAAAAGTAATGACCTGTGGAAGATAATTCTTTTGCAAGGCTGCAGTGGGCGTAAAAATACCCTGAAGAGATTCAGTGTGTCCCTTAAGTCCAGGGAAGAACAAGATTCAGATGTACTTAAAAATTAAAGATGTTTGTGACTACTGTTTTAACTGTGGAGTGTGCCTACTAATGGAACTAAGCTGCCATCTTTATATTTAGGAATCAAAACAGCTTTTGTCAGGAAACAGAGCGACACAGCATTCATAGCAGCTCACTGTGAGATGATCCCAATTGAATGGGTGTGCAGAAGAATTGCTACCGGCTCCTTCCTCAAGAGAAATCCTGGTGTCAAAGAAGGATATAAGTTTTACCCGCCCAAGATTGAGATGTTTTTCAAGGTAAGTTTCATTTCCTGTGATGCTAATCAAACTTAGGCAGAGTTATAACTCTGTATTATCTCCTTTAAAATGCTGACAGATAAAGCAAGTAGTGCTAGTGGCTTACCAATCCTCTCAGTATCAGTAGTTTTGCCATCCTAATGTTTTCTTGCATTCTTGTCCAACAGCTGTTTTGTCCAAGTGCATACAACACTAGCTTACAGGGCAATCAAAAAATAACAAGCCAAACTGTACTTAGATATAGAAAAATGTAGGTATGAGGACTCTTTAGGCATAAGCTTAATGTATCAGTTGAAAGAGATGTGTTGACATATTTGAAGAAATTAAAATTACCAGTAGTTGCAGGGTGAGGGTAAGTAGCTGGCTAGTCATTTAGGATTCTTAACTCCTTTGGGAATGTGTGCTGAAAGATGTATCTGGTGAATTGGGATCTAAATTGTTGTTTGTGGCTCTTTCACTCTTGTGATGGTCAGGTGTTATAGCAAGTGTCTTCAATGTTACTGCCACTTTTTAATGCTGATCATAAAATATTAGTTTGAAGCCTGTATTTTTTATTTGAAAGAAAAAAAAACCCACATAGAACCTTATCTCTTTTAATAATTGTTTTCCTCTTGTAGCAAGCTTAAATTACTTGATGCATTTGTTCTGGTGTTCTTAACAGGATGATGCTAATAATGATCCACAATGGTCTGAGGAGCAAATAATTGAAGCAAAATTCTCTTTTGCTGGACTTACTATTGGCCAGACTGAAGTGGATATTATGTCTCGTTCTACTCAAGCAATTTTTGAGATCCTGGAAAAAGCATGGCAACCCCAAAACTGCACTCTTGTAGACCTGAAGGTATACGAATGTAATTTCTCATGATCCTGGTTTTGACAGGAAAAATATCACTGTATAATTACTAAAATAGGATTCTTACTGTCTTTTTAGATTGAATTTGGTGTTAATGTGCTGACAAAAGAAATTGTTCTTGCTGATGTTATTGATAATGATTCATGGAGGCTGTGGCCAGCAGGAGACAGAAGCCAGCAGAAGGACAAACAGGTGGTGTTTTAATCTTTACCTTCTAAGTGAGCAGGGGAGGAGAATGAAGAAAGTAAAGCCTGCAGTTTAACATCTGCTTTCAGAGTGGCTTTTTCTAGATAGTCTTAGCTTGTTACAGAGTTGTTGGTATGGTACCTTGTGTCCAAGCCTGTTCTCATGAAATTGTTTATCTGCTTTATAGTTAAAAAAAAAATTCTCTGTGTGTGTATCTTCAGCTGGAATACCCAACAGCACTATTGACTGGAGCTATTGTAATGAAGTGTGGGGTTTCCAGGAATGATAAGTATTTCTGACTTGTGCAGATAATAATAAAATAGTTGGATAACAGATCGGTGGGAAGACTAGAAGCTTTGGTTTCCAGGTCTGCCTCTAAGTTTCTCAGTTTATTCAGAGGGGTATCCTCTACTATTAGAGATCTGGTGATCTCTAATAATAAGAGGGAAAAGAGGGAACTGCAGGGAGGATGCTTTTCTTGGTTATTTTTTTTTGGTTAACCATGGATTCAATAATGTTGCCTCTAAAAGTGTTACTAATACACTGTGCCTGAATATGAGGCCTGCAAACAAGTTTGAAACAGAATTTGTCCTATTTAAACTTACGACATTTATACTTACCAAGTATCTCTGAATTACCAGATGAGTAGTTATGAGAGAACTGGTTTGGGAATGCTGCTGCTTGGAGTGTGTTGTGGTTGTTGAGACTAGTAACAGACCCTGTGAGAGAAAGTGTTATAAGGCACAGGGGAAGATTTCAAAGTGTATGGGGGAGGACGGGTATTAATTTTAAATTGGGAAGTAGAGCTGCTCTACTGTTTACTTGATCTGAATTATGTAGCAGCATGCTTGAGTGAATTGCTCTGACAGTCCCCTAAAATAAGGTATGTGATAACATCGTGTAGAACCTAGGCTGGCTAGTACAGTGCTACTGCAAGTAATCATGTCATTACAAATCCAATTTTAAATAAGTTGTATGTTTTTCTTTAAATTTTCCCTGCTGAAAGCGTCCAATATCTTGATACCCTTATGGCTGAAAGTCTTTGGTATTGTAAATGGCCATAAATTGCAATGCAGAAAATTGTTTACACCTAGAATTGCTAGAAGATGTGAAAATATTTCATTTGAGCTATAATATTTCTTACTAATTATGGTAGCGAAATTAGTCTTTTGTGTACCCAAACCACACTAACTTTATCTGTTGGTTTTGGCTGGGGTAGGGTTATTTTTCCTGACACATTCGAGTGTGGGGTTAAGTTTTGGATTTGTGCTGAACACAGGGTTGATAATACAGAGATGTTTTTGTTATTGCTGAGCAGGGCTTACACAGAGCCAAGGCCTCTTCTGTTTTTGGTACTGCCACACTGGCAAGGAAGTTGGGGGTTCCTGAGAGGTTGGGAGTAGACACAGCTGGGACAGGTGACCCCAACTGACCTAAGGGATATTCCAGACCATGTGACATCAGTCTGAATATATAAACTGAGGGGGAATGAGATGAGGGAACAGACTTTTGGAGTGCTGTTGTTTATCTTCCCAAGTCACAGTTAAATGTGATGGGATCCTGCTCTGCTGGAGATGGCTGAACACCTGATACTCATGGGAAGCAGTGAATGCATTCCTTGTTTTGCTTTGCCTGTGTGCATGACTTTTACTTTCCCAATTAGGCTGTCTTTATCTCAACCCGTGAGTTTTCTCACTTTTACCTGTCAGATTCTCTCCTTGATCTCTGGTGGGGGCAGTGAGTGAGAGGCTGTGCAGGGCTTGGCTGCAGACTGGAGTTAAACCACAACACTTCAATGGTTTTATTTTCTTCTTTTCAGTCCTATCGAGACCTGAAAGAAGTGACTCCTGAAGCACTGCAAATGGTTAAGAGAAACTTTGAATGGGTTTCAGAAAGAGTGGAGGTACCTGTTTTTATGAATAACACATCTAGACTTTGATAACTGTATGCCTTCAATCCTGCTGACTGCTTTTATTTCCTTCCTTCTCCACTCTTTTCCCTAGTTGCTTCTAAAAACAAAGAGCCAAGGTAGAGTTGTGGTGTTAATGGGATCTTCTTCTGACCTCAGTCACTGTGAAAAAATAAAAAAGGCATGTGCAACATTTGGAATTCCTTGTGAATTAAGAGTGACCTCTGCTCACAAAGGGCCAGATGAAACCCTGAGGATCAAAGCAGAATATGAAGGTAAATGCCAAGAAATACTGACTTGGATTGAAACAGCATCGTGTTCCAGAATGACTTCGCAACTTAAAAGATTTATCTGGGTTTTTATCATTTTTTGTTAAACAGAACATCAAGCTGTTAACAATTCGGTTTCACACTTGCTAATAGCATGACTGCTGTGAGTGATTTTGGAGTAATGTATTGTCCTACTGCCCAGCCACAACCTCCATTACTCAAAGTCTAACTTCTGCTTTTATCCCAATGCCAGAACTGCTTTGCCCATGCTTTGATCATGTTAATAGATTTAATTGTAGCATCTTGCTGATTATGTCAGGCTTTCTAAATCAAGGAAGAATAACGGTTTCTCTAGCTGACTGAACATTCGTATGTATTATGCTAGGCAGATGTTGGCTCCCACCATGTTTTTCTGTTTGGTGAAAATATTCTTGCTTATTAGATACTTGATTTCAATTACTCTCTTTGCCAAGAAAACTTGACATCTCTTCAAAAGTGTTTATAGCTTAGCAGAGAAGAGAGAGGAATTATTTACTTTTGTGGGAGTATACACATTTCATTCTACTTGGTGAAACTACAAATGTGGTAATATAGTTGAAACACTCACTTTGAGGTGAACAGTTTCAGGTTTAAGGAGAGAAACACTTAAAGATACCAGAGGTTTAATGGCTATGGTCTCTACATAGCTAAGGAGCACCTCTTCCTCTGATACTGAGACTTCCCCTCAGAGGCAGAGTAAGAAGTGCTAATTTCAGCTGTGGTAAACAGCTGGGATTTAAGGATATACGATTTCTTAGAAGATATTTCTGTAAAGGAGGAAGTTGGGCACAAAATTTTAGTGCCATGTAATGGAATTGAAAAGATAACTGCAAACACAATTGTGAACTCTGACAAAGTTCCCATAAAAGCAGGTGGTAGAGAACAAGGTGGATTGCTTATCTCTGAATGTCTTCCTCCCCACCAGGAGATGGAATCCCAACAGTGTTTGTTGCAGTAGCTGGCAGAAGCAATGGTTTGGGGCCAGTAATGTCTGGTAACACAGCTTACCCAGTTGTGAACTGCCCTCCACTCTCAGCTGACTGGGGTACTCAGGATGTGTGGTCCTCTCTCAGGCTACCCAGTGGTAAGATGATCTTCAACTTACGCTCTTGTTCTGATCTAGCTGTATTTTGTTGTTCTACTGTACACACAAAAAGACAAAGCACTGGAAAAGTTGCTGGATCAGTACCAAGCAAAAACTGTGGAAATATGTCACATACAGTTGTTGACTTTTTAATGGCAAAAAGCCCAACAGACAGAGCAAAGATTATGTAGGAATAATCTTTAGAAAAATATGAAATTTGGCTTATCCTTGCTAAACATTTCATTTTGAAATTGAAAATAATATCAATGGGAATTTAAATAATTGAATTTTGATGCATCTTCCTTATGATCAAAGATCAAATAGTATCTTTCTCAACAATCAGTGCAGGTAAGACCTAAACTCTTTAATACTAATTCAGTGCATTTTTACCTGTATGATTTTTTTAACTTCGTGATTCCCCAACCTCCAACACTTAGTAACTTGAATGGAGGCCCAGAAGTCTTTTATCTGTGTATAAGGGGAGTTATTTGTATGATGGCTTTTGGTTTAAAGCGCTACAAAGCAGTCATATAAGTAGTGTAATATGTGACATTTCACTGCCTTTGAGACTGTATCATGTGGCTCCTGGAGGCTGATATAAGCCTTGTCTTAAATTGGTCCTCAGAGACAATGTTTTTTTTTTGACTATAAACTGTGCTTTAGTAAGTGGCATTCTCTTCTCTGCAGGTCTTAGCTGTCCTACTACTCTGTCACCTGAAGGAGCTGCCCAGTTTGCTGCCCAGATATTTGGATTAAACAACCATTTAGTGTGGGCTAAACTGCGATCAAACATGTTAAACACCTGGATCTCCTTGAAGCAGGCTGACAAAAAACTTAGAGAGTGCTCCTTGTAAGTCACACTGACAAGTAACTATGACCAGTTACGCATTGATAATGGCGTGCAAATTCATTTATATTAGGATTTACCCTTGGATGAGCTCAAAAGTCCTGCATCATTTCTTGCAGAAGAAAGCATTGTTAGAGCAGAAGATGGAATCTGTTGTGTTGTCATCCTTCCCTTGTGTATTTTTTTTTAATATAACAACTAAGTAGAGATAGGGAAGTAGTATTTTAGGTATCTTTCTGTTGCTCCAGAATGGTGCTGTTCTGCTTTTTAGACTATACTGTTAACTACAGACTATATCAAGAGAATGATTTGGTGCGATCTAAATAGAATTCAACTAGCCTTCTGCATTTCTAGAACAGTAATACTCTTCCATAGTATTAATGTATGTCTTGAACCTTATCAACTGAATTGGACTACCGACTAAAGCCAGTGTTGATGCTGTTCTGCTTGCAATGATGGTATGCTTTCTTTAGCAATAAAATGGCAACATATGCTGTATTAATAGGAAAAGGGTGTGGAAAAATGTTTTAAGAGCCTGAAATAAATACATGCCTTATTTTAAAAATGTATATACATCCATGTATCTTTTTTAAAGATATGTGCGTGTATATTTACCCCATTGGTACCTTTTGGAATGATGTGATGTAGTTGACACCAATTTGCTTGTTCATAGCAAGCTATGGCTTGAGTGACCTGTAACTTGGCTTGTTGCCTGTTTGCTCATTCTTGCCTAGTCCAGGCTTTGTCCTTTTAAATACTAGGCAGATCTACCTTCAGTAGTTCTATAGGGCCTATGTGATGATGTTGGACTGTCTTCATACACTTCAATAACTGTAGCTATTCTGTATTTCCTAACTCTGTTTCTGTGGAGATTCTACTGAACTGAACAGGGGAACAAATAATAAAGCAACAAACTACTGGGGGGAAATCTAAGCATGACTTTCTTGTCTTTGCACACACCAGTCTTCTGAGTAGGTAAGAGTCTAACAAATATGCAATTACTCAAAGTATGTAACACCTATGCTTTTACAATTATAAATAAACTATTGAATGCAAATCTGCTTCATGGAGATTTATTGAATAAGTACACTCAAAAGTAGCTATCAGCTGTGGTATGTAACTTCAGGGCCTCAAATTAGGTAATCTTGTAAGAAGCTAATTCACTAAAACCTGCATGGAACACTATTAGGTGACAGCCTTCTAGAAGATAGTCTGCTGCTTGAATGTCTCAGCTGAGTTGCTTTGTTCCTGAAGTACTCACCTGTGATGGTGTGCTAGGTCAGGCTTACCCTGTAGTGTGAGTAACTGGATTAAATGCTGCTGCTGGCCTTCTTCACAGGCATTGACTACATCTTATGTGTATCTGTACAGAAGAGCTCTAAGCAGTGTTCTCTTGAATGGAAGGGTTTTAAATTGGTCAAAGCTTACCCTAAAGTAAAATAACTCTTTTATTAAGCTTTAGAGCAGTTGATTTTCTAGTGAATCTCTAAGTGAAATATCAGTAATAGTGGGGGTTAGTGATGAACAAAGAGGCTGAAATTCCTTTGTGGCATTATCTGGATGAGGAGATTTAGTCTGTCATTAGCAAATTTGCAGATAACATCAAGTTGGGTTGGCATGTTAATCTGCTGGAGGGTAAGAAGGCTCTGCAGAGGGATCTGGATTGATGGGCCAGGGCCAGTGCTATGGGGTTTCAGCAAGAAAAATGCTGAGTCCTACACTTTGGCCACAATAACCCCAGGCAGCACTATAGGCTGGGGGCAGAGTTGCTGCAAAGCTGACTGTAAGAAAAGGACCTGGGGTGCTGGTTGACAGTGGCTGTACATGTCAGTGTGTGCCCAGGTGGCCAAGAAGGCCAATGGTATCCTGGCCTGGACCAGCAATAGTGTAACCAGTAAGACTGGGGAAGTGATGATCCCCTTTATTTGGCACTGGTGTGGCTGCCCCTCAAGTGCTTTGTCCGGTTCTGGGCCCCTCATTTTAAAAGGGACATGGAGATACTGGCATGTGTCCAGAGGGTGCTGTGGAGAAGAGAAGGCTCAGGGAGGACCTCACTGCTCTCTACAGCTCCCTGAAAGGAGACTGTAGTGAGGAGGGTTTTGGTCTCTCCTGCTGCACCTGCAGTGAGAGGGTAAGNCATTTTAAAAGGGACATGGAGATACTGGCGTGTGTCCAGAGGGTGCTGTGGAGAAGAGAAGGCTCAGGGAGGACCTCACTGCTCTCTACAGCTCCCTGAAAGGAGACTGTAGTGAGGAGGGTTTTGGTCTCTCCTGCTGCACTTGCAGTGAGAGGGTAAGAGGAAATGGCCTGAAGCAGAGACAGGGGAGATTCAGATTAGATACTAGAACTTCTTTTTCACTGCTAATGTTGTCAGGTATTGGAATAGGTTTCCTGGGGTGGTAGAAGTAACCATCTCTGGAGGTGTTCAAGAGGTGTCTGGATCTGGTACTGAGTGGGAACGTTTCGTGTTTTAGGGGTTACAGTGATAGTGCTGGGGGGATGGTTAAGGGTCTCTTCCAACCCTCTTCTGATTCTATGATTCTGTACTCTATTTGTGAAAGCACTAACTTAGACGTAAAGATCCTCAGGACTGTGGGATTTTTTTAGCAAGCAAACTGTTTACCAAGTTAGTACTTGCCTGCATACTTGCCGAGGCACATCTGAAAGCATGCCGTCAGCTAGCTTTCCTGAGAAGACAGTGACGGTAACTTCAAGTAGCAGAATTAATGGGTGAAGAGTCCACACTCTTTTGTTGGCTTGGGTGAGTGAATTGGCTCATCTTATCTTGTAATCAGACAAGTACCAGAGCCAACAACTCTCCTGTAAAGGAGATTGCAGCGTTTTTTCCTCCTGGTGGCAGCAGTCTGCTGCCTCAGCTGCGTAACAATACACAACCTGAGGGCGAAGTTACACAACAGGTGAAGGTGTCATTTCCTATTCGGCCCTACCCAGCACTACATTGGGTGTTGGCTCTGATGGCTAATCAACCTGACAAGCTTATTAGTCACCTGACCACCATGCTGAGGCAAACAACTACAGCCAGCCACTGGCATCTCTTCAACCCATATCGCTGTGCTGTCTGTGGTCTTGCCCTATACAATAAAAATTAGTAACATGATTATTTGAGTGTTAACACCTGACATTCTGTTTGGTCTCTAGTTACTTTTCTCAAATTACTTTCACCCAGATTATACTAACTTCATTTGTAAAATTGTGCCAATTTACATTGGGCATGAGCATGCTAAGTGCTTTAGTTGCCATAGAGATGGTCATTCAGCTTTTGGATGGGGTGGGTTGTTTGGGGGGTTTTTGTGCAGTCTGTACGGAACTCTCATGCAAATCCTTGCTTGAGCGGTTGCTTTACAAAGAAGCATCAACACACAGCAGCTGACATTAACAGTGTGTTGCTGTGATCAGCAGACAAAACCTGCAGCCTGTCATATCTGCAAGGACTTTCTGTAGCTGTCCTAAAGGCCAGTGTTGCATTTCAGCTGTTTAGTTTAGCTGAAACTTCTTCACAAAGCTTTTGCTGTGAAATGAAAATACTTGCTCTTGATTCAGCGTTCCAACTATTACATTGATGCAATAAACCAAAAATTGCTTCAGTCAGAAATTGCTCTTGTAGCATTTGTGCTTTTTTTGGTCCAATTTTAAAAACAATCCTAACAACTTCTTGCATTAAAAAGTGCTTTTTTCTTCACTGAAACTATGACATAGAGCAGTTAATGAAGTTTATTTGTATTTTGTAAATTGAGTTGGAATACCTGTAATGAAAGTCTTTTAAGCACCTGCTGTGGAACCTAGGATGCTGGATTACATCATTAGCTGATTAGCTTAACAGTAGATGTTCTTTAAAGATATCAGCAAACAACTGGACTTAGCAGAGGGAGGTGCTGAGGGCAGAACTTGTTTTACATCCTACACTGCTTCAGGCACAGATGAGTGGCACCTGCTGCTCAGCATTTCTAACATCATTTCATTTCCACAAAAATGCCAACCCCCAAAAAACCCTATTTTGTAAAAATGAGGGGAAAATCATTCATGGCTCCCATAGGTTTGTTCTCTATCCACATCTCAAAGGTTAAAGCATATATCCAGAACACTGAAGGTATAGTTTTAACATCTGCTGCCTGTGGGGAGCTGTAAAAGAGACCTGAAGGCCTAGGAGAGGAAGGGCTTTAGACTTTTTGGGGATGGCATTAACGTAGTCCCTGTTTTAAAGTAATTCATACCCAAAGAAAAATCATGAGTGTTCCCTCACTGGAGTGGGCATTTGGACCTTTTACTTGCAGCCCCAGTGATTTCTTTAGCACTGCAACTTCATTGTGAAATAGTGGTGGAAATTCTGAGCCATGTTTTAAAATAAAGTCAGAGGTGCCAGTTGCACTATATTTGGATTGTGTTGTAGTTGGCATGTCCTATGCATTTTCAGATGACTCTTCCTGTTCAAAACTTCCAAAAGCTTACACATGAGAACAATCAGTTTCTGTGCTCAGGCAAAAAGAAAGTGTAAATGTTGGAACACTCAAGATTTACTTCAAAGGAGGAAGTTTTAAAGGTTTCATTGAGGGTCAATTAAAAAAAAAAAAAAAAACAACAAAAAAGACCCCCAACACAAACTCTGAATTTCCTGCAGAGCTTAAGTACCTCTAGAATTGTATTGCAGTCCCAGTTCCCTAATCCCTGTTCCATTTGAGAGCTAAATGTGTGCATTCAAAACTCCTCACCATTGCTCTGCAATGGCTACCTGGGAGGGACCTGAAATCACTTAAGCATCTGCTGTTGCACTGTTGAAGATGCATTTTAGATATTAACAGGGCAAAACAGCATCTTACTAATCAGCCTTATCAGGATACATAAAGTTAATGTTCTCATTGGGACCTCAAAAGCACATCTGTCCACACAAATCCTAACATGCACTCTACATGTTAGAACACCACCCTGTTTATAAGCAATTTGATCCCCTTTCTGGTGGTGGAAAGGTAAAAAACCTTTCCTTTAATTCTTAGAAGAGCGCTTTAACCGCCGCAGGCATGCAGAGATCTGTAGGAAGGGAAGATCTTGATCTCCCCTTTTTCTCCCACAGTGTCTCAGTTTGCTTCCTTAAATAACTGCAACAGAGCTTGCCTCTAGAGCTTTGGGTTTGTGCCTTGGGATTCTCATAGTTGGCCTCAGACAGGTCCTGTTATCTTTTTTCTGTATGAATATGACTATGAAATGTCAGTTTGGCTAGAGTGGGGAGCTTTCCACAGGATTTACTTCCTGAAGAGTATTCCCTGAGTGCAAATGCAATCTTAGACAGATTTTTTTGTTCTCTGAGAAAGCTAAAATTCAAAACTTCTTTAAGAAGTAATGAAGATGTATTTGCAGGGAAATTGGTAAAATAATGAACTGTAACAGCTTTTCTCTCTCCCTCCGCTCCCGATGACAGATGTCACCAGCAGTAGGAGGATACCTTCACAGAAAAATAGTACAGCAAATAAGCCACCAGAAGCTCAACAGATGCTTGTGAATATCAAGCATCGAGTTCAAGTCTTTTTCAACGACAGAGCTTTTCATAGAGAAGAATGGGCTGTCGTTCACTCGGTGCTTCCCAGACTCCGGGATTTCATCCGGCAGGCAACTGAAGCATCTGGTGAACGGGTCTGATACACTGGCAGGGGAAAGAGGATGGGCGGTGGCCTCTGCAAGGAATCAGAACTTTGAAGTGAGGTCTGATGCAAGAGGGGAAAAAAGAGAAAGAAGGAAAACAACAAGAAAAAAAGGAGAAACGTCACCTCTCCCCTTACAGCACTGTCAGCTAGTAGCCCACTTTGCCAAGCCCCTCCTATAGCTCTTTATGCTGATAAAAACATTCTGAGCTGACAGATGAGAAAGCTCTTCAGCACAAGGGACCAACACTCACTAAAACAGATAATATAATTAAGGTGCCACTGTCCAGAGAATTTGTTTGGATTGGAAAGTGACTGCATTTGTCTTAATATGGCACAGCCTCTAGTTTCCCATTACATCAGTTCCCTTTTCTAACACTAAACATGTACTAAATGGCCAGTTTCATAGCTAGTACAGGTTCATATTCAATACGCTTTAAAAGGTATTTCCAATATAGGACATCCTTCTAACTTAGCGAACAAAACCGAATCCCTCAACAGGAGTTGTAAAGACTTCTTTACCAACTGCTTTCTCTCTAACACTCAAAACTTTTTGTGCTAGAGAGCTTGTCACATGCTCATAGGCAGTTCTGACTTAATTTAGCTACGTCACTTCCATTATCAAGGGCATTATTTTTTTGAAGTCCATAGTGAAATCCTGCTATTGGCCTTTGCTCATAAAAGCAGCTGCAGTCACGAGTGTAAAGGAAAGTATAACTTCACAAAAATCAAGGCTCAGTGGACTCGTTTTGTTTTGGTAAAGACCTGAGAATATCTTAAGTCCTGTGATTAAACACTTTACAGCTTTAGGTTTTTTGTTTAATTGTAGAAAAGCGCATAAATGAAAGAATTATAGATGGATTTCAGTGTGATACCAAGTGACATGGGTACTATCTTCCTTAAACAGGTATTTCACCTACTAAGTGGAAAACCTTCTTCCCATAATAAATCCATGTCTTTACAGTCAGAGTTAGTATTGAAAAAAACATCTCAGCCTTGTTGAGGTGCAGGCCAGGCAAATGTGGTTTGTCTACTGCTCCTGACAGCACTCAAAGACAACTGTTCTCTGGGAACTGTCCCTGCCCCAATGTCAAGCGAGCAGAGCCTTGTACTGTGGGGCTCCCTTGTGCTGTTGTCCAGCAGACTCAGTTGAGCAGATAACTCTACCCTGTCTCATTTGGAATTAATGCAAGTGAGTCTAAAGCAAAATTTGAGTATCTAGCAGATACTTACCTCACCCCACACATACTGATGCAGAGCTCAAAGGAATGGGCTAGATCACTTAAAAAACCAAAATGATGACCAAGTCTTGTAAAGCATTTAGCAATGTTTGAATGTGGCCTCATCTTTTATGGGGTTCAGAGCAAACATCACTCCACTAACGTTCTAGCATTGCTTCAAGTTTCACTCGAATCAACATATCTTACAGTCATCTTTGCACATTGTCCTTAAAAAAAACTTAGGACCAGTAAAAGGCCCACAGAGAAACAATTTGCTAGAATGAATATAACAAATATTTGCCAATTGCCAAAAGAAAAATCAAGTTAAATGGAGAAACATGAAGTTGCCATTTCATACCAAGAAAAGTTTCTAAACCTAACATTCATCGGTGCTCACCAAGGGCAGCAAGCTGTTACAAGAAACAACGTCGGTAAGAGTAAAGAAGCTACAGGTGAGTATTAATCATAAATTAAGAATTTCAGTGAGATCTCTGGTCACAATTTAACAAAACTGGGAAGAGGTCCTTGCCAGAAAAGTTTGAAAAATTAACATCACTTCCAGACAGATACTTCTGAGTACGGTGACTCCACCCCATCATGCTGAAGTTTATGAGCTGTCTCATATTAACATACACACATCCGATTGACTGTATAGCTACTTATGGATCACGAAGTTTTTGAGACATATCTAGTTTTATTCTCATGCTTATATAAAGAACATTTCTTCATCAACTTGTCAATCTTATGACTGAACAAAGAAGGCACAATCTCCTAAATAAGGTGCCCCAATGATTTGAGGTAGCTCTTGTTGGCTGGTCCAGGGGTGCAGGCCAGCAAAGGAGACTCCCTTAAGTGTGACAGAAAATGAGAGGTTGACTATTTTGTTGGCTGTTGCCCATCATCAGGTGAGAGTAATCATTAATGGTGTTGTGTACCTTGCCTATACAAGAAGTGAGCTTTCCCCTTTTCCCTTCTGCTCATGTCTAGATTGCTTGTATTCCATTCAGGCTTAATTGCATTGATTTTGAACCTTACTATAATAATATAAGGTGATCAAACTTTGTCCTTAGCCAGTTGCTGTCTTACTGTTCAATAGCTAAAGAACCCATGCTGTGTGATGGGGAAGGGGAAGAAAATTTACAAAATAACTGTAGAAATAAGAATGTACTCAAATTCAAAATACAATGTACAAAGTACAGCATGGTACTCTCTCCAACCTATTTACTGAAAGGGCTTTGCAAACATTCAGTGGAGTTTGTTGTTCTGCCCCACTATAACTGCACAAAGCAACAAAATCTGGTACACAAAGTGAATACACATATTCACTTTAAAAAATTCCAATTTTGAGAAACCTCTTAAAAATCTTTCATCCTCAATCTCAATCTTCTATCATTCCCAAGAGCACCTACAATAATCACATCTGTGGAACAGTTACTGAAAAGTAGTACTTATAATCAGCCTTACTGCAGCATTTGTTAAACACAATAACTTTGCTTTTTATATTGTTGTTGACTTTTTTCCAATAAAGTTTTGCCTTACACAGTTTATACAATTTCAGAAGTAAAACTAATTTATGCACAGGACAGTGCAATCCAATTGACACTTGAATTTTTACTGTATTAAAAAGTCATGGGAGCATATAAAAACACTTAAAAGCCACATCTTTCAGTGGAGTAGGGAAATTCAATTTCAAACTCGAGCTCTTGGCAAGAAAAAAAAATTACCACTAGTTTGGGTAATTCAAGCCTGGCTACAGGGACTTTTCACTGCAAAGGGAAAAAAAATCCTGCCACCTGCATTCTTAAGAAGATCATGGTGATACAAAGATTACATTTCTAAGGTTATAGCATATGGAAGTGGAAAAATAGAGAAGTCCTTTTCTTCTTTTATTATGCAAATAAAACTTGCCAAATATTCATCCAGGACTTTGCCATACCTTAAAGGGGAAATTTACCCTAGATAGAAACTGACATGATGACCCAGCAGATTTTGGGCTGCCTGTAGTATCTCCAGCCTTGAACTTGAGAAGAAAACAAGGCCAGACTATCGAACTAGTAAGTGAGTGAAAAATCCTCACTGCTCTGCAAGGACAGTTTCCTACAACTTCTAAGTTTTGCAAAATGCAAACTTCATACGTGATTTAAACAAAGTAGACAAAAAAGCAGGACATCAGGAAAAAACTTGTCTGACCAATAATCAGTCTGAGATAGGTTCTATAACCAGAAACAGATTATGTACATACCAGTTACGTCATGAAGTGCTCATAACGTTAAGGCAGGTTAAACAGCAGCTTCTGGATTTACTTAAGATCCCAGAATAGAAGTACATAGAAAAGGAAAGTGATTTTTAGTTTCTGATGAAGTTAAAAATATTACAAACTTTTAGCTTTTATTGAAAATTAAATATATTAGCAAAAGCAAGATTTAAGAAATATTTTACAAATGATTTACATACAAGAAAGCCAGTATCAGACATATTCACAAATATGCAAACCTTTAATTACAAAAAGTACCTATTGGCAGCATGATGCTAACCTTGCCACTGCAGTGTGCTCTACTATTGATATGAATAAGGCATAAGAACTCACATTTGCACCAACTTAAAAGGTTCAAATAAAACTTTAAGCTTTTGAATCCTGGATGCACAATCCCCCGACAGACACACGCACGCACACTCTAAGATTTCTTCTTCTAAGCTCTACAAACTAAGTGTGTGCTCTGGAAGAACAGCCTGGAAAGCCCAGTAGAAATGTAACTGGTACGAGCTTTTAGATTTCAGTTTCCTCTTTAACATGTACAGGCCTAGGTATGTAAACCATATTCACAGTTTAAGTACTTTTAGACAGAAGTACTTTTTGTTTCTGCATTTGTTCCTTGAAATTGGCTCTCAGTTCAGCATACAGTTCATGTCACCTGTTTTTTGATGCATACATTTACAAGATAACTTAAAAAAATCTGTGCCATATTCATAGTCAAGATAATTACACAAGAGTAGTAATATCCAACTGTGACATTCAATACTATATTTCAAATATTTGTGCAAACAGCAAAAGAACAGTTGTATGAGGCAAACATTTGCAAAACCTTTATTACCTCCTCAATGTTGTAAACTTGGACTGTCAGCCTTAAGTCCTGCACTTCCACAGCTTAGAAAAGTCAATTGCTAAAATGATCAAGTCTCAAAAAGGTTCTTTTCTAGATAGTGCAAATTTTAATGTAGATAACGTGAAAAACATATCTAGCTGGATTGACTTTGTGCAATTGTCAGTGATCTTCTCTCATAGTTGCAGAAAGTGTGCATTCAATGAACCATGTGGTTCAGGAAGCCAGGAGGGTGGAGAGGAGAGAAAAAACAGTTCCATTACACTTCTCAAACCAGTGCTAGATGTGCAAAGGCAGCAAAAATTCCAGCTGCTACTACAACCAGAACAGAGTAACTTTTCAGGAAGACCCAGGCGGTTAGTCACTTGGACTGGTCTCTAGAAAAATATGTGAGTATATGTTGGATTTTTATCAGACGGTCTTTTAAAGACATCATGGAGAGAACTGACAGCTGGTATCTGGGGTCTACTGGGAGAACAGCTAGAAGCCACCAACACCAAGCAGGACCATTGGGCATTGCCTAAAAATAAAACATAAGCTGGTTACCCATAACCAATGTCGTACAGTTGACTACCACGAAGACATCAAAAGACAAAGCCATCAATGACCAAGACTATTTTAAAGTTTGATACTAACTAGAGAATTCCAGATCTATGAGATCAGAAGAGTGCTGAAAGGATCTGTTCTTCTCAACTGAGAAGTCAAGCAAAGTACACTTAAACTAAGCTTTATAAAGCAATTATTTTAAAGACAACATAGGAAGTTCATAGGTTCCTTAGGAAAAGAGGGCTAAGTACAGGACAGTCACCCAAAACCAAACCTCCCTCATAAAAATTAAATCTAATACTGGTCATGCTGTTCTTGAGGCTTAAATATTCTTGAAGCCTAATGTTTTCATTACAATTACCTTTATATAAGGACTTCTCTATCACCTCCCAATTCCACTACCTTTTTCATTAGCTTCTAGACAGAGCAGCACTAATAAATTAGCAATTTTCTTCTAAGCTGTTAAAACATACTCAGTAACTTTTCCCTGTACTTTAATTACCAAGAGCAACCATTAGATGTCAGGCCTTGAACTGGACTTAATACTCCTCAGCAGAAGACATACCACTGCAGAGCATATTAAGTACCTCAAATGATTTGCAAAAATATTACTGGCAGTGATTTACTCCAGGAGGACTTTTCCTCACTTGCAGCTGTATCACACAGCTGACACATTTGTGTCCTATTATAAATCTCAGGTACATACAGTGTTGCTGCCCTGCTGTGGTGCTGCACATGTATTCCTCTTTCCTAGTACGCTGTATGTTTATTAAATTGCTCTAAAATCACTTCTGACTTCATGCACTGGCCCCTACAACATTACAGTCCCTCCAGATAGGTTAAGATAGTCTCATAGAAGTATGTAGCAGATGGGTGAGGGACAAGCTCCCCTAAGATCCCAATTCGCATATAATTTCACTTTGAAAATGAAATTTTACATATTTTTAAATGTTACTTTTCTACAGCCTCCACACCCTCAAGATCTCACCCACTTTCATTAACTGTTAATAATAACCACCAAAATAGATTGCTGCAGCTAGTTTCTTAAGAAACATTTGTCAAATCCTAGCAGGTGCAGCACTATGTGACATTAGCTCAGAAAGGAGGAAAGTGTTACTTGTGATTACCTCTTTGCCCAAGGTAACTGCCTGCACGTGATAGTTTCAGTTTCTTCCCTGACTTTCACAGGGAAGAAAATACCAGGCTTTTTCACTTTGAATTCTAACAGCTTTACAAAAATATAACAGTTTAAATATTACTGGAATGACTTAAAAGTGTCTTCAGTTTACTAATTTTATTTCCACATCAGCATATCATCCTTTCCTGAAGAAACTGCTGACCAGTGGCAGAATTGCTTTTTATTGCTCATTTTAAGAGAAACAAAGTGCAAGCCTTATTGCCTTTGAAGCTGGAGAAAAAAGTGGGGTTTTTTCTTTTAATACTTAACAGTTGTTAACAGGGTTTTATTTTTAGAAATAAGCATCTAATAATTAATTTTAAATGATGTCTCACCTGTATATTTTCCTCCCTGTCAGGCATTGGTCCAAAGTGCTGAAGAATTTGAGTGCGGAATTTGTTTCTTAAATTTTGGAACCAACTGCAGGCCTGATTGTAAACAAAATTGTGAAGCTCTCTCAATTTCTTTAGTTCTCCTTCATCAGCAACCTATAGGAGGAAAATTATGAAAATATGATTAGTGGTAAAAAACCAATTAAGGTGTTTAAGCTAAAAAAAAAAAAAACCAAACCATTCAATTTCAACTATATTTAGATACTTTTCTTGCATTCTCCTTAACCTTGACTGCTAATGACTGAATGGTAAAGAAGTCTTGTGATATTTTTAAAGTTACAGCTTCAAGCTGTTGTTGAAACAAAAACTATAGTTTTCTTATTTGTTTTATAGAAATAAAAAACTTAAGCTAGCTTCTAGGGACCTAAAAATTTAAAAGAGAGCTCTCAGGAACAAATCAAGCAAAAATCTTGATATATTAATACTACTAAGTATTTAGACAGCAATATGGATACCTTAACATCTTCCAAATATTCAATGTCTGCTGTGCAATAGCCATCTTTCATCCCTCTCCGTAAAACTCTAAATCTCTTTCCACCAACTGTATCAACAACAGATCGTCCATCAGGTAGAAAGTGAACATTTCTAATTTGCAGCATGCAACCATAATCTGCAAAACTAGAAAAGAGACCTTGTCAGTAATGCAATTATACACTTCTGAAAGGATGCGTTTTGTAATTAAAAATTATATAAGAGATGAGAGGCCTAGAATTAGGATGTAAACCTACCCATTTTGAGAATCACTTATGCACATCCCAAACTGTTTGGTTCCAGTTTCCATACTCCTGCGAATCATGAGTCGGTATCTTGGCTCAAATACATGTAGAGGGCAAGGCACAGTAGGATATGCCATAGTGCAAACAAACATTGGAACATTCTTGGTCAAGCTTCAAGAGAACATAAAAAGAAATACATACCTTCAAAATCTAAACACTGAGCCATGCCAAATCAATACATTTTTTCAGTGTGTCTGCTATGTGTGAGGTCATAAGGCACTCTTTTCAAAGTCTAAATATGTTGCAGAAACTTTCATGAACAATAAACCCACATACTGGTAACAGTGGCTGAATACCTATGTACTGATTTGCATACATACTGGACAGTAAGACTCACTGTTATCTAGGCAGTGAGTCTCTAGTCAGCTCTGTTACGGGGACAGGCGTGCCAGCTACTTTTTCCTCTTTGCTTTAGTTTGAGCTTTAAAAGCAATTAAGCCCTCAGAGACAGAGTCTTCCTGTAACTAAAAAGATGCAGTAGTAACTACATAGTAGCTAGGTCACCATTTAGATTATTTTCAGGGAGGGACTCCAGATCACAAGATGCAAACTAGGGTATAATTTATATCTTGCAATATGCCTCAGCAGGCGTAACTGAAAAATGAAGCATTTCTTTCATCCTATTTTATCAAGCATGTACAGTTGATAGTTGATACAAACATGTTACCATTAAAACATTAACAGGATTGGGACCAGACCTGTTCAATGTCTTCATCAATGACACAAACAAAGGGATCGAGTGCACCCTCAGCAAATTTTGCTCATGGTCCCAAGATGAGTGGTGTGCTGGACATAACTAAAGGATGGATGCCATCCAGAGGGACCTGGGCAAGCTTCACACTCCTTCTTGATCCATAACGTACCACAATTAATGACTATAAAAGTAATAAAGCATTTCTAAAAAGGATTTACATACTAATTGTCAAGTTTGTCAAGACAGGAAGCTTACTTGGAGTGTTCAGCAGTTTCTTCAGCATGAATTCTTTTTCTCTCAAATAATTCATCAGACAAGTATTTCATTATTAATTCCTCCAGCAATTCTGTGATACTATATTTTCTGCTTGCAAGGTACTGTAAACAATTTTTTAAAAATATATTAATTATTTTCACGTGTATTAATAAAAGGCTTGAGAAAATGCAGCTTTTATTTAAAAATATCTACGAAATGTGACATAAAACTTACAAAAACTTACAGCTCTGAAGTTTTTATATTTCATTACTTAAAACCTAATGATACTCTAATATTTGAAAATTAGATTCTTTGTGCTAGTTCTTAGTGTCTGACAATTTGATTGTCTAACTCAGTTCGTATTTCTATGCTTACCAGAGACAGAACTGATTTCTTAGGCTATGTAGCCATACAAATAAGAAAAGTGTATAGAAATCACAGAAGGATTTAACTGAATAGTTAACAAAGTTTACAAATATGCAGGATTTAATTACATCAGTAAAGTGAACAGTTACAGAAACATAAAACCTCTAAGACCCTAAGGAAAATGTAATCAACTTATATTGACAAAATTTGTCTAAAGTTTTTCCATTCTAGCAGTAATCCATAGCCCAAGAAAATCCAAGTTTTTGGGTTCAAGTGAAACAGCCTGTAAAATTATACTATATTTGTATTTGTGAGCATTACTGAGAAATAATACCTCTTTCAAGCTCTCCTTACAGAGTGGACACTGTGGAGCATGATCTAAACACCGTTCCAAACAACCTTTGCAAAAAGTATGTCCACAAGGGGTTGTTACTGGCTCAAAGAACAGCCTGAAATAAAATTATTACAAGTTAGATGCCATGGCCAGCATGTGTTTTGCTAAAAATGTCAGTGATTAACCTCTAGAATTTTTAAGACTAGCTATACTATAACAAAGTAAAGAAATAATTAATCCCATGTCTCGTTATTCTACTTTTTCCTCCGTACTGCAGTTTGTTTCCATTTACTGCAACATACGCTTTTTTGTTTTCTGATGAAGCTGGACACATTCCAAAACTCTAAGTACCTAAACATTTACCTCAATATACAAAGACTTTGGCCTCCCCGAACAGAGATTCAGAATACACAAAATTAAGACGATTCTTTGAGAAACTGGATTGTTTTAACAGCAGTATTACATACTAGTAACATAACTATGAATAGTTTAGTATACAGCGTATGTTTTATGGTATTTATTCTGAAAATCAAGACGATTCAGTAGGGGTTTTCAAATACAACATCAGCTACATTTAAGTAGATTAATATTCTGAACCATCTATGTCTCCCAGACAAATATAAGGTTCACAGGCTATACTTCTAAGCATTTGCCTTCCCAAAACATGTTTTATTGACTGAAAAAGCCCTAACATTTAATCACAAAAGATCCTGTCCTTTCACGGTTACCAGTTAACACTGCCAAGTGTAACTTACAAGGCAACTTGATTCAAACAGTCCCATAGTATATAGCATTGTAGGAAGTGACATTTAAATACACATTTAGCTGCAGGAATAGAGAAAAGCTGCAAATTATTGACTGATATCAGAACTCATAACAACTTCTAAGTACCTAGTTTATACATGTAACAGATATGCGGCCAAGCATCTGTAACAAAAATATTGAATCAAGGACAAAATCTTACCTCATACATAGAGAGCACTCAAAATCTGAGACATCAATCAAATCCCCTGGAATTGTTCCAAAAGCCAGTGTCATGTCCCTTTTTGTACTTTCTAAGGAAAAGCGAGACAAAATACTTCTTCAAAGAAAGGCACAAGGCAGTAAATACTTTAAATTTCAAAGCAAGTGACTGTTTACCTCCTTGCTTTTTGTGTTTGTTTCTTCCATCTTCACATACAACTGTATCCTGTTCTGAGAAGGAAAGCTTTCTTTTTAACAAAGCACCTCTTCCTTGGCCAGAGAGAAGGGGTTCAGAAGACACTCTCTTCAAGCCATCTTCCTTGGCAAGGTCTTTCGTTGAGTTAAGAGCATGGGCAGACTGTGCACGATTTAAGCCTCCACTCACAGGCTCCAGTACATCTGATCCTCCTAAACTCTGTAACCGTAAGATGAACTGAACTGTATTCTAAGAGTAACACAAATCTAAGTATGTAAGATGTTACTATGCAAAGATATACAAGGCAAACTGACACCCAGTTAGCGGGTACCCATTAGTTAACTAGCGAAATTTGTAAGTCAAGACAGTACTCAAATTTGCTTAGCAGTAACACTTCAAAAATCTTCATCTGCTTAAAAAAAAAAGAAAAATTGTATTTCTCTTTATTCTGAAGTCCCTAATAGGAAAGTACCTTCTGATACCGTATTTATTTATTAGTACCTTCTAATACTTTATCTATTACTCATTCTAGTTCATTAGAATGATGAGTTTTAACACTACAAATGAAAGTAAGTTACTCCCAAACCATGATTCTTTTTCTCCAATTTAGCTAACTACATAAAATCAGTACTTTACCATGAAAAGCAAGTGTGACAAATCAGGGTATAAGTACATCTGATGTTTACACATCAGTAAAAGAGCAAAGTTATTGTAGAGTCTTTGTTACCTGCTGAGGACAAATCTGTAAGTTGCAGTAAGATGCAGTCACCTCAGAACCAAGCATAAAAGCTTTATTTCTAATATGGGGTGAATTCCAAGCAGATTCCTTCAGACTCTCACCTAGCTTCTCTGGTGACAAAACATCACACAATGTCTAGAAAAAACAGCTCAATGTTAATAATAACAATGTAAAAGAATCTAGACACACATTTGTTATAAAAGTACATACCAAAAACTAAGAAGGTAATCTAAATGAAGTTATTCTCATGAACAGATCTTTATTCAAACAGTAACTGTGAAGGCAGAGTTGAGAACAAACAGAAACCTACATACCTACATTGCTAAAAAGAATTTATTGAGAAATCTTTTCTACTACAGGTCAAACAGACTATTAATTCAGTATTATGCAGTTTTTTCAATTTAAATTTTTATTATCACAGTAAAAACTGTTGTGCTCTGGCCACAGAAGGTTTCAGCTTGGAAAATTTCACTTGTTGCCTGCTTTCCAGTTTTCTACATATTAATTTTAGTAACTTCAAAAGCATATGTACTTTTAAACGTGTACGTAAAACATGTACATTGAGACTAACTCTTCAATGTAGTATGATTTAAGAAATAACTTAAAAGGAATCTGCCACCTGAACCTTCTCTATATGTAATGAAGATTTTTAGACTCTCAAAGTCTATCATAATGGGAGCTTCACAAAGGAATCAAGTCAGAGATAGGAATCTAGTATCATAAATAAAATTACCTTTTCTACTTCTAACTTGGCTGGAAGAAAGTCCTCATCAAGGGCTAAGCACTGTAGAAACAGTTGTAAGGCATCACCTACAAAGCCAGAGTCTTGCAGCACTTTTCCTTTCCGGAAGTAGACCTGAGAAACAGATACCAGGAAGACATTTGTAGAGAATATGCAGAACTGCAGTATTGATCTTAACAGGCACTGCAACAGTGTTAGCATTAGAACTAGCCATGACAGAAAGGATGCAGCTCTAACAAATCTGAACTGTGCACAGTGTGCATGATCAATATCCCTTGTCTAACATGCATCTACTACAGCGTTTGAAAAGAGTCATGGGATAGGCTGGTGTTAATCTTCTTCCTGTCAACTTGTTTTGGCTAATATAAAGGGTTAAAAACCTCACTAGTGCTGAATTCACAGACCTTAATTTCACTCTTCTGTGAGCCTTTGGAGAGTAAGAGGAGGGACAGGAAACACAAATTATTACATAACCTCACACAACAGCTTACAGGATACTTTTTTTGCCCTCTCTTTCATTAAAAGCCTTATTGTTCCAGCCTTCAGGAGAAGGGTGACTATAAATAAAACAATCCACACAATTGTTCATCCCTTTCATACATCTCAACCTACATTCTTAAAACAAAACAATGCACTCTTGCAATTAATTGCTTCTTCCAACTATATTTTATGCTTGAACACTAGACACCAGCTAGGAGAAAAAAATCTACATATTGTTTTCCTTGAAAGAAGAAAAGGGGGAGGAAAGACTACCAGATTCTGCTGAACTTACTTCAAAGTAGATGATATTGGAACTAAGAACTTATCTGAATTTTAAAAGTTGCACTGGCAGTAATAGAAATAGTTAAAGTTAGACAAAACCAACAGTTATAAAAAAAAGTTAAAACAACAGTATCTATTTGTATACAAGAATTTGGATAATGGCTGGAAACTAAACTTCACCCCCCCCAAAACAACCAAACAAATGAAAAAAGAAGCCAAAAAACAAACAAACAAAAAAAACCCCATAAAAAACCAAACCAAACCAATCAAAAACCCCAAAACCAACAAAAAACCTCCCCCCAAAAACCCCAAACCCCCCCAAAAAACAAAACACCCCCAAAACAAAAACAAAAAAAAACCAAAAAAACACCAAAAAAACAAACCAAAAAAACANTGACATTTATTTGGTAGGGATATGTAAGCAAAATTTTCTTTTTACACTGAAAATATTTAAGATAATGAAGGCTCCAGAGTTCAGATATTCCAAGCATTTTCACGAAAGCCAGTCTCTCTTTGATACTTAAGGTGTGTGAGATTTTTATATGGAACATTATCTGATTACCAAAGGTATAATTTTATATGGATTTATTTATATTTAAATAAATTAACATTTATTTCTGCTAATTTCCACATTTGTTCACAATGGTTCAAATAAGACTGATAATGTATCACTCACAAGAATAAATTTTCTTTGAATGAGTCATTTATAATTTGAACCTGGAAGTAGGCACTCAAGGGGAAATCATCTAATTTTAAATTGTGAGCATCAATCAGAACTCACATAATTACAAAAATTTTCAAATACCATGATGTAACCCAGCTAGGTAATATCCTACTACACACTCAGTGTTGTTTTCGTCTGATTATGTGGTTTCTGGGGGTCATACTCTACATCCCATGATCTAGTGTAAAAGCTGGTAAGAGGAATGGAGGCCTAAAGCATACTCATGTATTCTGCCTCTACATTTTCCATGTGTCAGGGCTATTTTGTAGGTCCACTTTTAGTCACATCAACCTCATTAGCAGGTAAAATACTCTCCAAAGTCCAAGGAGTTACTGCTGTTAACTTAAAAAAACCAAAAAAACCCAAAAAACCAAACCAAAAAACCTCCACAAACAAACAAAAAAAGAAAACCCAAAAAACCTCGGCCAAACCCAAGAGTGCAGTTTCTACAGAATGACTGACAGTATGAACAGTAGCATCTGTTCAACAAGACTGTCAGATGAGGACATGCATCCTCTTTGATGGATTTGGGCAGTTTCCTTCAAGAAGAATTCTGAAGAAAAGTTTGCTAATCCTCCTCTTACAGACAGTTTATTTTCCTGCAGAAGTAAGGATTGTCACAGGAATCGACCCATCAAACGAAGCTCAGTTAAATGAAGTGATGCTTCTTTCCAAACATACAGAAAAAAGTAGGCAGTACTACCAACACTGAGAGGTGAAAAGCAGGAGGCTTTATGAATTTGCCATAGAAGTAGCCACAGAATTGCTGAACACAGGACAAACCACAACAACTGCAGCTACCTCCCCTTGTGTGGCAAGATCTTGCTGCTCCTGCTGTGTTCAGAGTTGAGACAGTACTACAACATGCAGTATCTTAGAATTATGAAGACTACTGACTCCCCAGCTGCCCGCACTATTTGCAAAGCTCAGTTCCCACTGAGTTTATTTGGGCTTTTTGAAGACAAACTTTCCAAGTTAAAACAGCAAAGTATCCCCCTGTTAACAAAAACTAACAACTAAACAAAACAAACACTAAACTCCAGCTGTTACAGGTTATGTTTTCATGAACTATTCCAACTCTCAGTATGTTTGTCAACTAGCTCTAGCCTGCCACACTCATCAGTAGCCTGTCTCATACAAATTAATTGTTTTAAAGATGACTTTTAGCATTTTGCATGTCTTAAAAGGTATTTAAAGTAGCTGACCTAGGTTTTTAAATTGATGCAAATATAATTAGGAATTTCTTAATTTTACAGACAAACACAATATTGAAAAATGATGAGTTCATACCAACTTACCTCTGGCCAATTTGGCATTTTAGAAATAACAAAATTTAGATCTTCTATGGCTGTTTTATATTCTTGGAGGCCAACATATGACTCAGCTCTGTAAATTCTTAGCATCAAGTCACTGGAATCTGCAGACAGAAATTAGGTATAATCTTTTAAAAATTACACATTTCTGATTTTAAATTAGAATTGCTTTCATAGTGATATGTCATAACCACAATTTTTTGTACAATACTTCCAAAATTACTGGAGCACCTTATCCCTCACCCCCTAGTGTTTGGATAATAAAACTGGCCTTGTTCATGTCGCATAAGCTAAGGATCAAATTTTGGATCCTAATGTAAGAAAATTTATTTTCAAGTATTGAACAGAGAGGCTGACAAAACACTGCTCAGTAGAGCTGGGACAACAAAAATTGAGGACTAAGTAAATTTTGTCTTTACAGTACATCCAATCAAAACCACAAAAAACTGGGCATTTTTTGCGTTGCGTCCTTGTTCAGGCGCCAATGAGCGATGCAGGGACCCCAGGCAGGTGCAAAGGAGAGCTGTTTATTGTCAAAAACCCGGCCTCTTCAAGCAGTTAGCCAGTTACCAGTTTACACAGTTTTAAGGCACAACAAGCCCAAGTCAACCAACCACCACCATACACCATGATGTGCACACATGACAGTCACACAGCAGTCTCTCTCTCTCAGTTTCTCTTATCTTTCTATTCCAGCTGAATCATTCTCCCACAGTTCCCTTCTACTTAGCCTAACTAACAGGCCAGAACCATGTTACAAGGCCTTTCCTTTATAAAGCCTTATCTATTGGTAATAGGAATACACCACACTTGTATTAAAAGTCGAAATATTACAAAGATTGCTTTGAAACATCCAGGTTTTTCAGTAGACTGCAATTTGTCTTCATAGTGCCTGACCCATTCTGACTATGGCTGGAGACACCACTTTCACAGTGGCATGCATCTGGGAGGTACCTGAAGAGGCTTTATCACTATGTGATAAAAACAGATAGCCAGTTCCAGAAAGCCTTTTAGCACCAGCTGGCAGCCCCGTAGTAAGAAGTAGTACGAGCAGGAAAAAAGCAGAATGTGCTCAGTAAAGACAAGTTCTCACAGCATTTTGCACTTTCAGTACAACAACCTCTAAATGGGAAGGACACCCATCTCCGTGTCACTAAAACTACGGTTTTGTAACACAACTAATTGCACTTGCTGCTTGGAAAACAATGCCAGCACACTGTTTCATTCTTAATTGTTTTTCAAAATATACCTGCTTTTCACTGAATGAGATAAACAAGTCAAAGGTTGGTCTTGCTGTAAACAATAATAAAATAAAATAGTTCAAGTTTATTTCAAAAAAGGCTTTCTTGAGAGGCTACAATTTCAATTTAATATTCTACCATAGTTAATTCTAAATGTCTAGTGTAAATTTTCATAAATTTCCAACACTAGCCTATTCTACAGTTAAAAGGCATTCTGGCCAGTGTTTTAATATTGCAACATATTGCTTTGTATTGCTGTGTGTAAAAAGATCTTAATGAAAAAGAAGGGGTTAAGAAAATCAGAGAAGAATTCATTTAGCTGAAATTAAAGTGTCTTCCTGATTTGTCAGAGTTGACAGTTTCCCTTCAAGTATATTATTGCCAAAGCTGGTTTGTTTCATTTTCATATTAGACATAACAAAATGTTTGTTCTAACCAAATTCTGGGAAACTTGCTTTGTCTGACTCAAACACTACTTCTGCAAGCAGAACAACTCTGAAGCCTGATTTCCTGTCACTTTGTGTTTTGTGACTGCTATAGCCTAGCAAGGTGAAAGCTCAGATTAAACTCTTCAGGTAGTTTTTTGTGTGGTATTTGACTCTTTAGTGTCCAACAGAGTTAGTATAAAACCAAACTCCTTTGTTCAGAGATAGCAGTAAGTGCAGGTCTTTGTTCTCTGATATTTGCACAGAATCAGAAGAGCTCATCTTTTTCAGACTTTCAAGTGCAGAACATGACCTGAGGAACTCTGAGCCTTTTTTCCTAGAGGGAAAATGAGGGGCAATTTGAAGATAAAAATGTGAGTTCAAGTCTACAGCAGGTGGATGTTTTATCCACTTTTTTTTCAAAGAGAAATGCACGATGCCAACTGAACTGGTACAAAATGAAGAGTTTAGCTGAGACCCCAACTCTGCTGCTGAACATACACACACTGTCACTGAATGATCAATAGATGTAACAAACTGGGTTGGAATATTTGGAAGACCAAAGGCAGATTATTACTAGTAGTCTTCCCCAGGGCTTAATATTGGGGCCAGTCCTTTTAATATCTTCCACAATCTGGACAAGGGGATTGAGTGCTCTGTAAGTTCACAGATGACAAGAAGTTGGGTGGGAGCATTGATCTGTTGGAAGGCAGGAAGGCTCTGCAGAGAGATCTGGACAGGCTGGATCAATGGGCCAAGGCTACTGATATGATGTTCTGCAAGGCCAGGTGCTGGGTCCTGCACTTTGGTCACAACTTCCTGCAGTGCTACAGGCTGGGGCAGAGTGGATAGGAAGCTGCCCAGCAGAGAAGGACTGAGAAGGCTGGTGACAGTGGATGAACAGGAGCCAGCTGTGCTCAGGTGGCCAATGGCATCCTGGCCTGGATCAGCAATAGTTTGGCCAGCAGGACCAGGGCAGTGATTGTCCCCCTGTAGTTGGCTGTAGAATTTGTAGGGGACAAATTCTGTGTCCAGTTCTGGGCCACCCCAAAAAAAGGCATTGAGGAGCTGAAGCGAGTCCAGAGAAGGGCAACAGAGCTGGTGAAGGGTCTGGAGCAGAAGTCTTACGAGGAGAGGATGAATTTAGCCTGGAGAAAAGAAGTCTTAGGCAGGATCATATCACTCTCTACTGTGTTTCACTACCTGAAAGGAGGGGGTTGGTTGTCTCTGCTCCCAGGTGACAAGCAACATAAAGAGAGGAAATGGTGTCAAGGGAGGTTTAGTACAGCTATAAAGAAAAACTTCTTCACCAAAAAGGTTGTCAAGACTGGGAACAGTCTGCCCAGGGCAGTGGTGGAGTCACCATCCCCGGTGGGATTTAAAAGACATGAAGATGGTACTTAGGGGTGGACTTGGCAGTGCTGATTAACGGCTGGACAATGATCTGAGAGGTCTTTTCCAACCTAAACAATTTTCTGTTTCTATCTAAATTTATATATCCAATTTTTAACTATAATTTAAATTTTAGGCTTTGTTACCATGAAAAAACATTTTTTCAATGTTTCAGCATATATTTTAATGTTTGTCACCTAAAGAGAAGATGCAAGCTAACTCCGAACCTTTGGGCCAAAGACTGAAGAGAGCAGAAACTCAATTCGTTCTTGAATTTTCAATTTCATTAACCAAATATATTGTAAATATAGAAATCACTCACTTCTAGCAACCCAAAGACAAATGATTTTAATAAAAGGCACCAAGTACTTGCAGCATAGAGCTGTGTGCATCACTCATTATTATTATATTAACAGGAAAGAATACAAAGGTGTACACACAAAAAGCCATTCAATATGCATTCTTGAGTTTTTTATATTATTTCCAAAGCATCTGCTCATACTGTCAGTATAAACATACTGATAAAGGGACTACATCTGCTCTGATCCTGCATGCTTTTTATATAGTTCTTAAAATACCAAATTTTTCAAAGTAAAAAACATGCATATCAAAAACACTATGTAGAAATACTTTAGGACACGGTATTGATTAACATAGTACTACAGGGTAACCCTAATAATCAGTTGGAACACACAACCTGTAAGAAGGTGCCGAGAGAACTGGGCTTGTTTAGCAGAAAACAATTCCCAAAGGCACTGGGAGAATACAACAGCTTTTCAGAATCCAAAAGTGGGTTACCTAGAAGACTATTTACTGAAGTACACTGCAAAAAAAACCAAGAGGCAATGGTTATAAACCAGAACAAGGGCAGTTGAGATTTGAAATAGGGAGAAAAATTTTCACTATGAGGATAATTAACCTTTGAGCAGGTTGCTCAGAGAGGCTGTGGAATCTTCAACCTGTATGTGTTCATGATCCAGCTGTACAAAACCTTAAGCAAACTGCTCTGGTCTCAGTATTTGTTCTGCTTTATACAGGAGACTGATTGCTCAACAGATCTCCTGAGGCCCATTCCAGCAGGAATGAGTGAGATTCAGACCAAACTCAACCGATTAGCAGTGTGTTTCAGGACACTTGAATAAAGGCAAGCTGCACTTGTATTTTAATTCAATACACGTCCTTTAATTAAGCAATTTCATTTCAACTACTGCAAGGAATATTATTAACTACATGAATGTTAACATTCCTTATGGTTTTTGAAAGTCCCTTTTGCACCATGGCAAATGGGACTCTTTCAAATGTTTCAAGAAATGTAAGAAAGTTATGAAAAGATGCCATTTGAGTAAAGGTTTAGCATCAATGCCTTATTTAGGACATCAGATTTATGTTTATCAGAACTTCTTTACTATGTGCATTAAAAAGAAATAGATGAAGCAGCAGTAAGGAAACGCTGAAAAATAACTTGAATGATTTTAAACATTGATACATTTCTTATGCTACATTTTTTCCATCTTTAAGTGTCTTCAAAATTCATGTTCTAGAGGAAGATGGAAAGTAGAGCAGCAGCTATTAATTTGTTATCTATCGGCCTGAAATCACCTTCAATTCGTAGTTGTGAATCCACAGCTCTAATTCACATTTAATGTACGTCTGTATTCTGACTCATGAAGTTCTTCAGAATCTTTACCAGAATACGTGGAATGTTGATCATTCTCAGGACTGGAGACAAGGAAGGAACTGTAGAATGGATCTTAATCTGAGTTTCTAGCACTTAATTCTAGCACGTGTACTGAATTTGAAAAATAAAATTTTGAATAAAGGTCACAGCTGCTAACTATTCTCAAATTTTAAACCCATTTTGAAGCCAAAATTGAAGATGCAGATTCACATAAAAGTGAATCAAAAATCTTTTCCCATAAATATCTAAACAATATTCCTAAATCCATAAAAGAAAAACCATATAATTAATTTACTCTTTTATTCTTTCAAAGCAGTCTTGAAACATGAAACAGGACCCCTGTAAACATTTGTGATCAGTAATGTATTCATCAGTTTTACCCTGAAAGCTACTGAGATTTCTCTGCGACCTGCATGAATCAATGCTGCACTTCAAGAAGAAGTTTGCATCTTACAGCCTTAAGATTTAAAATCCATCCTATATCCTACACTTTGGAAACACCCTGCCAAATAAAGCAGAATTGATAGCCAAAACTGAACCTCTGAAAATTAGGTTGCTGAAAAGCATATAAAATAGATCTTTGATTTAATCCCACCTACACTGAGAACAGTTTATTCTGGAACTAGACCTAATGTATCTCCCCAGAACAGATTGGAAGGATTAGACTTATGCAAGCTTTTGCTTTTTTTCCTCCACTGCAGACAACTGTATAAGCGTAACACACTTAATCTGTAAAAATATTAATTCCTAGATTACTTAACTGATAAAAAAAAAAACCCCTGGTATAAATAATAACAGAGCTTCTCAGATCACCAGGTGTTAAAATCCATAGCAGAACTAAAACAACAAAGGACTCTGTCACTGGATCCATCTAGGTATATCAATCACACAAATTTGACTCCCTCTGCAAAGAATAAACTTTGAAAAATTGAGTGTATCTCAAGTGTCCATGGTACCAGCCAGACACATACAGAGCGACGGATATAGGACAGCCTAAAAGCGTGCCTCTACCTCCCCTCTTTGCACCCTCTCCCAACACTACACAAAACTCCAACCACACCCACCTATGATGTCACTGCCATTACACAACCTGTCCCCCTCCGTGCCTGTCTGCTTATGCAACTGGGCCCGGCCTGCTGGGAATTGTCTTGGTGACACTTAAGACTGAAAATAGGTCTCTCTCTCAGGAAACAAGGTTAAATACACCAACAGAATTTCTCTTTGCCCGCGCACAGAGATTACCAAACATAAAACGAAGCAGAGCCCACAAATTCCTCTGTAAACAAGCCCCACACAAGCGTGCGGGGGGAGACACAACGGAGCCCATCTGGGACGCTCCCCCGCACCTCTGGAGTAAACGGAAGCAAGAATACCCCACTACCAGGCTGGGCGCTCAACCAAGGACCAGGCAGCTGCACGTGCCCTCCACTCCGCTCTCCCAATGGAGAGCTTCCTCGAATCCCCTCAAACTCGAGAAAACTTCGGCCGCTCTTCACCGGCCCGCGCGGATCGCTGACGGCCCCGCACAAGGGGATAAAGGCACACCCACCTACTCCACCACAGTCCCAGCCCCCGAGCCTGCCGTCCCGAGCTACTAGCCCGTCCCGGTCCCGCCGGGACACGAGCGGCAGAAGCGGGGACCGCGCGTCTCCGGCGGGCGGCATGGGCGGAGGAAGGGAGCACTGCCCCCAGCCTTACCTGCTCGCAGAGCCTGGTTGACGGCGCCCAGCGCCTCTCGGAAGCGGCCCTGGGCCAGCAGCTCCTCCAGCCGGGTCCCGGCCCTCGCCCTCTCGCACTCGCCCGGGAACCACTTCTCCGCCAGCCGGTTGAGGACAACGCTGGTGCGCAGCGGGGCCGCGGCAGTGCTGGTGCCCCCCGCCGGCAGTAGCCAGTCCCGGCAGCGGCGGCAGCGGGCCCGCAGCTCCCTGCGGAGGCAGCGGCGGCAGTAGGTGTGCCCGCACGGGACAGTCACCGGCTCGCCCAGGAACCTCCCGCAGCCGCAGCAGCGCAGCGGCCCCTCGGCCCCGCGCTCCCGGCCCCGGCCCGGCCCCTGCCGCAGGCGGTAGTTCAGCACCAGGCAGTCCACGAGGGTCCCGAGGCGCTGGGCTCCGCCGAGGCACAGCGACGCCAGGGACGCGCCCACCGCTTCCTTCAGGCGGCTCGCGGGCACCAGCCGTGCCAGCAGCAGCTCCCGCTCTTCGTCCGCCCCCTCACCAGGGCCCCCACTGCCGCCCGGCTCCGGCGGCAGCTCCGAGCCCACGGCGGCGGCGGGAGAGGACGCTGCCATCGGCTGCGCGGCTGCGGAGAGGGGGGTGTGGCGCTCCCGCTCC
>VZRN01006613.1:2710836-2750935 GCA_013397935.1 Dasyornis broadbenti | reverse complement strand
AAAAAAAAAAAAAGGGAAATCTCAAGCCATATTGAAAATTCTTGAATGGCTTTTGAAGACCTTAGCAGATGAAGTTTGAGTTCCTTCGGCCCTGGTTAATGCTGGGAACCAACATAATGCTCAGAACCAACTAGGGTTTGTTTTGTTTTAGTTTTTCATTGTTGTTTAGTAGACTTTTGGGGTTTTAGTCAGATAGTTGAGGCAGAGAGATTTTTAAATGGAAAAATGCTTAGCATCACTGCAGTAAAACAGACACTAATCCTTGTTTGTGCAACACAGTGGTGGGCAGAAGTTGGTTTTGAGTAATTTTTTTTAGTTACGAGTGATTACAAAGCTGCAATGGCAGCTTTGTCTCAAAAGCTAGTTCAGGTGAGCTGAGCAGGGCTAGACTGTCAGGAATACTCTGACCAGGAGAACCAGAGCAATGATTGTCCCCCTGTACTTGCCACTGGTGAGACCACACCTCAAGTCCAGTGTCCAGTTCTGGGCCCCTCATTACAAGAAAGACATTGAGGTGCTGGAGCGAGTCCAGAGAAGGGCAACAGAGCTGGTGAAGGCTCTGGAACATAAATCCTGTAAGGAGCAGCTGAGGGTATTAGAGTTCATCCCAGAGACTAGTCTTTGCAAAAAGAAATGAATTTTAAATGAACAGAATTTATTTAAGATTTTTTTCTTTTGGCAAAGACAAGAATTTTAGCATTTTTATGAAATGTATTAAATGCAGTGACTTCTGCTGCATAAAACCAGTTTTTAGCAGTCTAAATAAACTACTAATTAGCAAACAGTCAAGTGCTCATTGGGATTTCCCTTCAGTTCAACATGAAATCTGAATTCTCTTCATAGCATAGTGATATGTCAGTTGCCAGTGAATAAGGAAAAGACTGTAGATCCGGTCTGCCTGGACTTTAGTAAAGCCTTTGACACCATTTCCCGCAATATTCTCCTGGAGAAACTGGCTACTCATGGCTTGGAGAGGTGCGCTGTTCCCTGGGTGAAAAGCTGTCTGCATGGCCAGGCCCAGAGAGTGGTGGTGAATGGAGTGACACTGAGCTGGCAGCTGGTCCCTAGTGGGGCTCCCTAAGGCCCAGTACTGGAACAAGTTCGTATCTTGAGCAATGCTCTGGGGGTAGGGATTGGTCTCTTCTCCAAGAAATAAGCAGTAAGATGAGGAAATGGCCTCAAATTGCCTGAGGAGAGGTATAAATTGGCTATAAGGAAAACTTTTTTCACTGGAAGGGTGGTCAGGCGTTGCAACAGGCTGCCCCAGGCAGTGGTGGAGTCACCATGCCTCAAGAGATTTAAAAGACATGTAGATGTGCCATTTAGGGACGTGGTGAAGTGGTGGCCTTGGCAGTGCTGGGTTAACAGCTGGACTTGATCTCAAATGTATTTTCCAGCCTAAATGATTCTCTGGTTCTGAGTCCTCATTTTCGGTTCAATTACAGTTTTGGAGGTGTCTTTCCACGTTGTCAAGAGAGCCTTGAGGACCTTGCGCCTACTGGGTGATTTTGGACTTGGAGTGATGATGCCCAGAATCCAGGAGATTCTGGTCCCTGTTCCTCCTTCTGAGTTCAGAATTCTAGTTTGCGTCTGGTGCTGGGAAGTCTCTGCTCATCTCCAAAAACAGCTGTTTTCAGTCTTAACATGCCAATGTTATGGACTGATTTTTTTTTTTTTTTCCAACCAGAGACTACTTGTTTTCATTTAATGACACTTTTGAGATTTGTTTGAATGAGATTTCTCACACTTTGATGATAGCAACACTTTGTTTTAAAAATACAAAGGCAAAAGTTGACCTCTGGGGTTAAAGGTAGAATGTATGAAGGGAATGAAAGTTTAGAACAGATTTTATCTAAAGGTACAAGAAAATCTCAGCTATGGGAGGCTGAGCTGGCTAAGTTTCCAAATGTGACAGAATTGACAGCCATGACCATCAGATTTTCAAAAATCTGGGACACTGGCTAGAGATCAGCAAGCACAGTATTGCTTACAAGAGGGAACGAAAAGGAATTCTCCAAGTATAGACAAACAAGCTGACCTCAGTAGTACGTTAAGGACGTAGACACATTTTCAGTGGAAAACTAATGAGAGACATGAAGCTAAATGGATTATGGGATAAAATAACCCATGAATTTACCTAACATAGGCTAAGTCAACCTAACTCAGTCTGCTTTTGTTCTTGTAATGGAAATTATATTCTGCAGACAGGCAGTGCTCAGGCTCTCATCTCTTTGGACTTGAGTAAAGCAGATTACATAATGAGCCCCATGAAGAATTTTTACAGAAACAGAGTAAGATGGAATTGCTGAAAAGCTGTCAGGTCTGAAAGATCCTGTTAAAAGGCCTATGGAAGTGGATCATGTGATAGGAAGAGCTTCCTGTCTGGAAACACACTTCATATGCATTTTTTGAGGCTTAGCTTCGGTACTAATTTTACTTGATATTTTCATCAGTGACCTGGCACAAAAAAGCAGGAAATTGATCTTTTGGTTTGGCAGCAAGTAAGAAAGTGCTGTCAATAAGCTGAGGAGGAAAATGTCAGACAGAAAGAAGTAGACCTGCTTGACTACTGGGATAGTAGAAATGGAAAAATTGTAGTCATGCAAGTGCCAAACCATGTATGTCTGTTGAGAAAAAATATTGCTAGATCCTGAGAGTTTATTAATGGGAAATGATAGAAGATGAGAAAGAAAAAGAAGCTATAAAAAAACTGATATAATGCTACATTTTTTTTTTACTGTTGAGATAAGGAATTATTCATTCTGCTATACGTGACTGTGATGAACTCTTAGTAAGCACACAACACAGTTCTGATCAGGTTATTTATAAAATAAAGAGGAAGCGCAATTGTAACAGAAGGAAGAAAAGGATAATTGGAAACAGATTTACTGTTCAAGAAGAATTGAAGAAATGCTTGCTCCCCCACTGTTTTACCAAAATGAGGATGGAGAGGGGGCATGATTGTCCGATGTTAGTGATCGATGAGGACAGATAGCAAGTGACACATAAGAAAAAAGATGAAGTAAGTGACCAAAAGAAATGTAGAGTAGAGATTAGGAGAAGGCTTCTGAGACTCTGAAGTGAGATTACGGGTTGGTTTCTGAGAAACAGTGGGAGGATTTACATGCTGTCAAACAGTTCTTGTTAATGCCAGGACAGGGATTACCTGACACGCTAGGCTGTTACAGCAGGGGACTGGATTCTGTCTGAAGAACAGAAGAAAGTTAATTAGTAGGAAATAAATTAGTTAATAGAAGAATAGTTGACAAACTGCTGCCTAAACTTTTCAGCTATTGAGTCCACCCCTTAGTCTTGGTCATAGTGAAGGTTACAGTGTGTCTCATTTCAGCAAGGCGATGAAGGAAGTGTTGCAAAGTCATGAGGACCACAATCGAAGTGTCCCCCAGGTCCTCAGAAAAAATACAAACTCCCTTAGGGAAGAAAACCTGAGGGAAGGAGAGGAAGCCTCTTTCAGTGAAAGACAACAGGAGTTAGGCATCTACCTAAGCCTGTGCCCAGGTTAGGATACCCAACACATCAGCGGGATTGAGAAGATAGCTGCTGCAAAATATCCACACCCACCTCGTGTAGCCATAGAGAGGCATGTTAGCCTCTACTTCTATGGTTGCAAAAACAGGGTGGGAAGAGAAAGCAGCAAAATCCAAGTTTAGCCACCTTAAACTTTCTCTGCTAGCACTCCAGAGTGGAAATGCTCACATTCCCTCTGCAAGCCATGCACAGCATTAGGAACTTCCCAGAGATTGTGACTATTTAAACCATTACTTTTTGCTTTTCACTCCTAAATGGCTGTTCTGCCATTCTCACTGCTTTAGCTGAATCGGGCAAATTCCACTTCAAGTGGATCCACTGAAGGACAGAACAGGCTGTGCTTACACCTTTGGTGATGGCTTGAAATGGGAAAAGACCACTTGATCTTAAATTGAATCCTCTCACGGAAAGTCAGCTTATTACTACTAATAAAATTTTTTTTCAATACAATTTTTTTTTGTTTTTTAAAAATCCATACACAAGTAACCAGCAAAACCCCAATATAAACAGCCCTGTGAAAATGGCTATGCCAAATGTTTCTCTGAGACACTTGACATCTCTCTAATAATATCTTTTTGTAATTGTTTCAGAATGAAAATGTACAGCATAACAACGTGCAAATAGTTCATGCATAGTCATGCCTTCCATGTGTTAACTGCTGGGGAATGTCTTCAAATTGCCTCACATTATAAATTGTTACTTATTTACCATGTCAGTTGGGGCCTGAGGTAGCATATGTGAAATGAATTTGCAGTTTCTGTTACAGCTAGTTGAAATTTTCCAGTAAAACACTTTTTCAAATTAAAAGGAAAAAAATAAGTTATCTCTACCCATCAATCAGGAAGGCAGTGCTTTGTAGAAGAGTATTTGTTCAGATAATAGGACAAAACATGGATGGATTTTCATTAGAAGCATTTTTCAAATATCCAGAAAGATAGCACTGGTGATTTCTGTGTATTTCCAGAACTGCTCTACCATGGGACTAGTCCCCACATGCCCCTAATCTGGTAAAATCCCTGTTGTGGAACAAGAAACTGATTTGGGGAAATCCATTTCTTGTCAAAGGTCAACTGACTTCATAACAATAGCCTTCTGCCATGTGTCTGTAGCTGGAGTCAAAAAACTTTCAAATTCCTATTGAATCAGCAACCAGGACCTTGCAGTTCTGGCTTCCAACCTTCCTCCCATAAAACATGATATGCAAAATTAATAATTATATATATATATACTAGAGAAAATCAAGTTTTTCTTGAGAATCCACAGTAATTTCCAACTTCTAAAAGCAGATCTAGTTAGAAAAACTCTTTTACTTCTTTATCCATGAGTAAAAATATTTTGCCTAAGCTTTATGGTACTTATTTTTTCCTAAAGTAGTTAAAAGTCATTAAAATTGATTCTTGATGTTTGAGTCACTTCAACCCTGGCTAAGAAATAATGCTCCAAACCAACTTGGTTTTGTTTTGTTTCAGTTTGTTCTTTGTTGCTTAGTAGACTTTTGGGGCTTTAGTGAGGTAGTTCCAGTAGAGAGATTTTTAAATGGAAAAATGCTCGGCATCACTGCAGTGAAACAAACACTAACCCTTGTTTGTGCAACACAGTGTTAGACAGAAGTTGGTATTGAGTAATGTTTAGTTATGAGTGGCCATAAAACTGCATTTGCAGCTTGGTGTCAAAAGTTAATTTGTGCTGAACAGCGCTAGACTGCTACCACTGTCTCTAGCATTTCTGTACAACACTGCAGTGTGGATTTTCCAAGGGATCTTAATTCCCTTTGAGAAAATTTGAGCTATGGGTTCTCAGTACTTTTGAAAAAAAAGGCCCATAGTAAGTTATTTAATTACAGTTAGTAATTATGTATGCACTAGTGAGTATGAGAAAAAAATGACCACACATAGGATAAATAGTTAACTACATGTTAGAAAGATAAAGATCTCATTAAAAATAAAATGGGAGGCAAAACATAATAGGATCTAAAATACTTAGGTAGGTAAAGACAGAGAGAGAGCTTATTGTCTTGATCCAATAAGGGGCTTGAATACCTAAAGCAGGGTTTATGGAGAATTCAAGTGCCCAAGTCAAAAAATGCGATCACAGCTCACACAGCTGCTGCCTTACTCAGGAGTGCCTAAAATCACAAGACTCTTCCTTGATTCTAATTTTTATCTGGAGTGTCTTGGATTTTACTTTTGTCCACATTCCGTGTGCAGCAGCTAGTGCAGTTTAGGCACTTATTTCCCATTCAGCCATTTACAATCCTCAGTTGACAAGTTCAAGGACTCTATTTTGTCAATGTACTCAGGCTACACCAGGCACAGATTCATATTCTAAGATTTCTGATTTGTCGTAGTTGCTTACTTTTAATGTGAAGAATGGAGAGATGGAATAACCTTTTATTTAACAACCTCTCTGCTAGATTATTGATATAAGAGTTGGAAGATGCAGTTTGTTTCTGTCTGAGAGTGTTCAAACTCATCACCACCACCTCCTAAGTAATCTTATCTTAAGGAGTGACTGCATGAGTTTAAATTGTCTTGGAAGCATGAATTAGAGATGAGGATCTGTCACTCCATGCTAAATGCCCAGTTCCTTGGGGTAATTCTTGCACATAATTTCTGTTCCTACAGACAACAGAATTACTTGCTTCATTGTGACATGACTTTAAAATGAACAGGGCAGGATCGTCTTTGTTTTCAATAGCCCTGTTTCCTGCTGGGTAGGATCATTTTTCTGCTCTATCTTGATTTGAACCTTTTTTGTTTGATGGGGAAACACAGCAGCAATGAGTTGCTGTATAAGAGACGCTTGTTTTCTTATGTCCTTCTGTTATCCTGGGTGTGATTTAACAGAATACTGCAAGCCTTGCTTCTCTTTCTTTTTTTTTTTTTTTTTTTTTATTTTAACAGGATGGTAATTGGATTCTATAGTTAAGAGGACTCTAAGCTGTGAATTTTAAGCACTCTGTGTTGTCCATGTTGTGGCCTGACTTAAGTTTCTAAGGAATTGCAATAATGCTGCTGCATTTCTGGGTTTTGGTAAGTCTGGCAATTATACTTTGAAGCTGTGGAACTGACTATCCTGGAAACACTAATAAGTGGAGTCACTCATTTCCCTGTTTTCATGATCATTGTACTTTTTCTTCTCCCATATGTGATGATACGCAGTTGTGCATTCTAAAATATTGGTGAGTGTTTCTACATGTGCAAGGCAACAGACTTAAAAATGTGGTCAAGGCCTTATTTTAAGTTATTCCAGTTTTAAAAAGTAACTTAGCTCCAGATATGGCATGAGGCATATTTGTCTTTTTTTAGGAAGAGAAACCTTGGACTGATCAGACTCTTTCCTTCAGCCATTGTTGTCTGGTAGGAGAGTTGCATATAATCTACAGATTTATAAAATAGCTAAATATTCACTGGAATATGTGTTCCTATTAATATAAACTGTATTCAAAAATCAATGCACTGACAGCATGAAGTATTAAATTTAAAGAGATAAAGTGCAGGAGATCTTAGTGCAGGACTGTAACTGAATAATGAACAAAACCCAAAATAATAGCAAAGGAAGTGCTAAAAAGACTTCAATTAAAGAAGTTTTTTTTTTAAATAAAAATTGCTCACTAAGAAAGTGTGCAAAAAGCAAATAAGTCAGCATTTTTAATGCTTCTCAGTATGTTTTCCTTCAGCTGAAAGTTGTTGGCTAACAGTTATGTTGCATATCTTACAAATTTTTTCTGAGTGTTTATGTATTCACATTACAGAAGAAGTACAGGCTGATAGTTTTAAATATATAGCAAAAGAAAAGGTAATGATTTGGACATGTGTTCTATATTCTAACTTGGTATTTAAAGAACAATTTATGTTGGTAACTGTTTATATATTCTCTAACATTTTCTAATATTCATGAAAAAATATATATATTCTCTAATATAGTCCTTGCCATCAAGCTGGATGTGTTGCATCTTTTTATGATCATCTTCTGAGATAAATTATATTGCGATATGTTTGGTTTTGAATACAGTTTGCCAAATAGGAGCAGTCTCTTTGAATTTAAAAAATTATTGCTCTTCATTTTTATACAAGTAAAAAAAGGAGGAAATTACACTTATTGCATCATATTTGCATTAAAAGTATGCCTGTATTGTAAAATCAAATCTTCAGCCAAAGGAGAAGGAAGGAGATAAGCTTATTGTACTTGACATCTAGCCTCTTGAAAAAAACTTTTCATTTCTGGACGGCCAATAATAAATGCAGAATTAAATTCAGAGTTTCAGTCAATTAAAATACATTTTAAGAAATGCATATAGAAATCAGAAAATACTTGGCAGCCTACCTATACTGGTAAGTGAATGGAACAGCCACTTACTTGTTATTACTGGATTGGACTCCTGCTAGGATTAGATAAATTGCTGAATTTCTAGATAATGATAAAATCGTTAGCATCTTTTAAAATTCTAAAGGAGTTGTTGAAGTTACAAAGTTCGTGTTTACTTTTACATATTCTTCTTAGATTAGCTCTTTGGGACCAGAGGAGCAACTGCTTCTTGTTGTAGATATTTCTCATTCATTGAGTTCCACAGACTTTGCACAAATATCCACTTTTTCCTTCTCTAATGGGTGTCCTTCCTTCAGAGGTTTTAGACTGCTGGGTAAATATTTTGTGTTAATGAGAATAGGAAATACATGATTTTTCTTAAAAAATCTGTGACTTGTACTCTTTACTAAATACAGTGTTATTGGAAGAACATAAGATGAATATAAAGTGATTATTTTAATCAAGGTGGCAGAAGACATCTAATTAAATCACCTTATTGGCAATAGTTTTTTCTTTTAGCATCAAAATGATGCTGTTTATTCTGACTATTCAATATTCTTTTTCTGCTTTGGCTTGTACCTATTTACTGTAACTTATGTCCTGTTTGTTCCTTGAACATTAGTAGCATCACCCAGCAGCACATTGTGTACTGTAGGCTGAGATGTCATAGCCACATCTCTTCAGCCTTTACTGCAAACATGCTACAGGAAATGCACACCTTTATTTTATTTCTGCCAAAGACACCAAATGACAGGTGAATTGGGAGACCATTAGTTATTTTTCAATGGAACATGGAATCATACAGGAGAGAAGTGAGCACTCAAATCCTTCATTTCAGCATTTCTTCATTTAATTTTTTTTCCATTCCTGAAAATGCAATGCAACTTTTTTTTCTTGACTCTGACATATATTGAACATAATTTGTCCAGGCAGTCGTAACAAGTTTCAGTCATACTTTTTCACAGGTCACACTTTCTCATGATCACGCTTTTTCACAGGTGGCTCTGTGGTAAGTAGGCCATCCCAAACGGATCTTATGTGATGTGTTCTGTCCTTGTCATACTATATTTAACAATTACATTTTAGGGATCTTTTTTATTGATTTGCATCCCTCAACTTCTGTATGTCCAGAAAGGGTTTCACAAGGGCTGAAAGACTGTGATAAGCCCATGCAAATAAGAGTGTTTTTAAAATCACATAATGTATTTTATTCATCTTCATATTTCTATCTGTAGTCAAAAGTGAACAGCTTATCTTGCTGTTTTTCATGGGTTTGTTGACGTACTGGATCAGTTCTACATTTGTGTTTTGCTATGCTGGTATTGGTAGACCACCTGAGAGGCCTGCCTTCCTCCCAGTTCGTGCGTGCCCTTCTCTGAAGAGCTGAAAACCCAGCAAGCTATTGCCATCATTTTCCTGACACACCATAGAGCTTTCTTGCTACAAACTGCTTGGTTCGTGTCCTGGGCCTCTCAGCTGTGGATATTTGATGTATGGCTGACTGTGTCAAGTTTCATGGCTTCTGTAATATTTCATCCTCCTGCCGGTACTGATTTAACATCTCAATTCCTGGCCATAAATTTAAACCAAAAGTTAACTATGTAGACTAGATGTAAATATTTATTATTAATTGTAGGAATAGAAGGTGCAACATGTCTTTCTTTATTGTATTTAAACATTTGGGTTTTTAAACATTGGCATGGACTGCCCAGGGAGGCAGTGAAGTCACCACCCCTGGAAGTGTTCAACAAAAACCTGGACGTGGCACTTAGTGCTGTGATGTATTTGACAAGATGGTGATCAGTCAAAGGTTGGAATAGATGATCTCAGAGATCTTTTCCAACCATTCTGCGATTTGTTAAAAAAAATTGCCCTCAGAAGTTCTTTGTCTTGGTACCTGGATAACCTTAAAAATGGTTAGTGGAAAACCCTGGTGTTTACAGAACTAATGCGTGGGGGTAACAGTCTCCCAGAATATTTGAGTTCTGCAATACCATTAACAAAATTAATAATTAGGTCTGTAATTGATTCCAGGTTTAAAAGCAGGTTATAATGGTTGTAGGGCTGAGTCATATCTTAAACACAGTAGCTGAGTAAACTGTTCTGGTTAATGGTAATACATCAGAATGTAAGGTTTCTGAATAAGCTATTTGCTGATAAATTGCAGCATAGCAGACCTTGCCTGTCAAGAATGAGGAGCAAAGAAGGAGTCAGCCTATAGTCTTTTTTTATCCAGATGTCTTTCTCATTGTAAAAGGCTTACATTGTAAGAGAAAAACCAGGTATTTGTAGAGGGAAGTTTGGGTTGAATAAGTAATTATTGGGAAGGAAGAAGCAAAAGGGAAGGTACATTTTTCAAAGACATCCTGCATATCTTTGGTTATGTTTACACTAAAGGGTCTGAGCTGTCCCTCTTTTCATTGAAATCATCTCTTTGCTGATGGTGTAAAGTTGGCAAGTCGTGGATGTAGCTGCTTTCTTACTTTCTGGTGTCAAAGAAAAATATAGATTGTGTTCAGATTGTACCATAGCTCAGATTTCTCTATGTCCACAACCTTTTTGGGAGCACAATGTTGACTGGAAGCAACCTCTGATCCTTTCTTTCCTGGCCCAAACAGAAGCATATGAATGATAATATGCACCCGTAAATCTGAAACAAGTCTTCAGTTCTTGGTACTGCTTCGTTTTGCAATGATGACCTCCTTTGTGTAGATCTCAATAGAAAGACATAATGCCTTTATCAATTCTTACTGCAAATAACAGTTTCTCCATGGAATGACTGTATTAAGAAATCTTGCTTTGAAATGATAGTTTTAAGGTGATTTATGTAAGAAATAGCAATGCCTATAGAATTATTGTTGTTTTAAAGTAAGGACTTGTACAATGTCATTGCCTTAGAAGTTTGAAGTACTTGAATTTTTTTTAATTTTGGTTTTTGGCATACTGGATTATATACCTTATATTCCACTATTGTTTCCACTGCATACCTTCTTCCTGCAATCCTCATATAATTATTCTATAAAAACGAAATATATGCACAAAAATATATTTATGTACCCATCAGCAAAGTATTTACAACCTTTTAAAAATTATATGCATTTGCATTAGCTTCTCTAAGGGTTAGCATTTTCTGAAAAAAAAGAAAGGGTTTTAAATGTAGAGAGTAATGAGTGCTTTAAATCTTTAAAAAAATTACTACTTTTGCTGATGTTTGCACTTCTATTGTGAAGTGGTACAGTATGCTTTTCTGCATTCCAAAAATTTCTTATGAGTAAACAGCTTGATTCATTGATTCATAATTTTATTGTGTACCAGAAGGGATGTTCACTTAAAAACTGCTTGCTGATCAGGGGAAGGACATGCAGGTGGAGTCACTGGTACCAGGTGGGAGCTGCTGGTTGGGTTTTTCCTGTAGCTAAGGGGATGTGCTGCACAATGCAGACCTGAAGGCCAGGCTGGGTATGCAGCACAGGGCTGGTGGAGCTGTTCTTTTTATCTGCTGTGGAGGTCCCTGGCTCCTTGGTGTATAGTGGCCTGGTCAGGATCACCACTGCATATTAGAAGTTACTGAAAAGAAAGGGATCCTCTGAACTTATAAGAAGTGTGTGAGCTCCCCTCCAAAGCAATCAGCGTCAGTGTCATCAGTATTACCTGTGCTTGCCATATTCCTGCTTTAGCAGCTTTGAGAAGTCACTGCTATTTCTCCTGTAGTGAAGATACTATCATGTAGTTCCCCTACTTGGCTCCTGGAGTTAGGATCAGGCCCTACCAAAAAAGTCTGTGACGATGCTCAAAGGCAATTAAAAATCAATTGTGAAGCAAAATCATGATGATTATTGAAAATTCCATTGTTATCATGGAAGGTGTTAGTGCTGAATGAGATTAAGGAATTCTTTTTCTAAGGCAGCATCCAATTTCTCTTTTTCTTTCATTCCAAATAGAATGGAAGTTATTTTTTTAATTTTTGCCCACTCAGTCAGGATACAAACAGACACACATATACACATCCGTAAAACTGGAATTATTTCTATATCTTTAGGAACAACTGACATAGCATGCTTTATTTCATGTAAATTCAACTCTCAGCATTTTCTGTTTTAGAATGGTACCATCTGGGAGCTTTAGAAGGGTTTGATGTGCCTGTTGTGCTGTACAAGCTTGGTTCTCTGGCCAGAATGTGTTCTTCACTTATCTCTGGGCAGATGTTTTCCGGCAGGCTTGGCCCTTGGAAGCAAGGAATTTTGAATTCTTGCTTAACTTGGTAAATGTGCTGAGTTGGAGATATATTTATTCAGTGTTTAATAAACTAGTTGGAAACAATGTTTCAGATGAGATGGAGGAAAAAAATCATGGTTTGAAATTATGTTTAGTTTTCCCACTAGAAAATTGGCAGTTAACGACTACGTTATTTGTCAAAAAATCTTTCAAGCAAGAAACTGCAGTCAGCTCTATTTGCACAAGTCTAATGGTCTAACATTGTAAACAATTTTTAATTGCTTTCTGTCATACATAATGCATCCCAGAAGCAACATATGTTTGAATGCAAAAGAATTGCACTTTTAGGAGAGTGAAGATAAAAGGCAAAAATAGACATTTCTGCCAACCTTTCAAGTAATTATTTAGTATGAAAAGTTTGGCAGTTAAACATTAAAAACTGCACTTTGCATTGAGGTTTTCAGTGGAACAGTACAGTTCTTGAACACAGCAAAAAAACCAAACTATTTTTTAGTAACAGGGAGCAACAGATTATTTTTTAAACTATTTTCATTGTATTATGCATTACTATTTCAATTAGGTAGGAACTTTACTAAATAATTGCAACTTTACGTTTAATATTTTTTTGGTTTGTCATCAGTTTGAATTTCATCAGTCCCACAGGACAGTTCCTGTATTTGATGTGCATAATCCCCATGGAAGGCATCTGAGTTCTGGGCCACCAAAGCTTCAATCATATGAGAGATGGTGGGTGTTTTGGGTGTTGGGCAAGGATGTGGACTCCCTGGTCCTCACACAGAGAAGTATTCCTGTGGCTCTACTTGCTTTTAAGTCACTGGCTGCTGGCCTTACATACTCTGGCTGTTGAGGAATACACTCAGTGCCGGTAGCTCGGTGAGCAGCTGCAGTGCCAGCTCCAGGCTGAGCTCTGGGTGGTGAGAGCCCCAGACAAGAGACCTTGATCTTGTACCAACCTTTGCACATCAAAGGGCACGGGGACCTGTGGTGCCAGCCAGGGGACACTCAGAGACACAGCAGGATCTAAGAACCCCCGGATCTTCCTGTGCTTTGACTGTGAATGTATAAAACCTCAGATTTTCCTTTGTTTGGGGCACCTTCTTGGCAGCACTAGCTTGGGCTGTTATTCTGTTGTTGCACCATGATTAAAATATTTTAGGGATCCAGACGTCTGAGACTCTGCTATGGGAAACCTGGAGTCGAGCCAATGGGGAAAACTGGTCTGCCTGTGTGAAAGTGGCATGTATAGCTGCAAAGGGACCTCAGTGCCAGTTCGGGTGGTGCGAGAGTAGCTGACAGAATGGCTTCTGAATGGTCAGAAAGGAAAGTTTCCGTAACACATCCTTTGGTGGCCTCCAGTTGTGTTAGAGCAGAATGGGATAAGGTGGCAATAAAGTCCATGTGCACTGTTTTGTGCCTTTTGTCTTAACCACCCTATCTTTCACAGTCCTAGCACTTGTGCTAGGGTGGTGAAATGCCTGATAGAGCTACAAACTACCAGTTCATTTTGCACTAGAAAAATTTCCACAGAGGTCTTGTCTTTAGATGTAGACAAAGGAAGCAGATGCCAGTGACTTCTTGGAGCAGTCACTTTCTGTTCTGTTTGTTCCAGAGCTACAGCACACTGTACAGCCTATAGTACTTTCATTTTGCTGCTTTGCTGATGTTAAGGGAGGAAAATGTTGGAAATCACAGAATGGCAGTTGCTGCAAAGTTGTCAGTGTCTCTTCCCAGCTATGGATTTCATGCTCTCCTCCATTTCCTCCTATTTTATGTATCATGCAGCCACAGAAGTTTCTAGGAATTTTCTCTGACTTTCTAGGCACATCTTATTTCATCACCCACACTCCACCCCTTTTGTATGACAAGCCTTTTCTGATTTCTGGAACCTCAGACACTACAGAAGTGTTATAAGAAATGTTTTTTAGGGAGAAAACGCAGGAGTAATAGTAGGAAGTGCTTGTGTAGGAGTATGGTGGAAATTTAAATTTGCTTTGACAAACTAGTTGTTGACAGTGAATGTTTTGAGTGACCTTTTGTACAGCAGAAGTGGAGTTGTGCTGGTAGTTTTGCAATAGTGGGCATTTCCAAAATACTCCACCAATATGTGTACAACTTCTAGGTGACACCACTGCAAAGAATTAACAGAACAAGAGGCAATAAGCACAAACTGAAATAAAAAAACAGGAAAAATATTTTTAATCATGAAGGTGGTCAAGCTCTGGAATAAGTTACTGAGAGAGCTTGTGGAGTCTTCATCCTTGAAAATATTAAACACCTGAGCAGATATGGCCTGAAGAACCTCCTCTAGTTCAGTCTCCTTTGATCAGAAGGTGGACCAAAGACCTCCAGCAGTCAAGTCTCAGCCAATCTGTTATTCTGTTGTAAGAAAAGCATGCAATAATCCTTTTTAAAGTGAAGGTAATTCCCTGGAGTATTGTTCTGACTTCCCACAATTTGTGGTTCACACACTTCTTAATACATTCCATTGTCACTTTAGAACCTTTAATTATTGCACAGGATGTAAGTGTAAATGACACATGCAAAAAAACCCAGACACCAAAATCATTGTTAATGAGTAGCTCCAGTTGTATAGTCACTAGTTAGAAATATTTTAAATAATAAAGAGACAGATTTTGGTTTCTTTGCAGTCTGCAGTTAAACCTTCCACTTAACAGGATAAGGAACTTTCCCCGTCACATATTATATCTAACAGAAAATACAAAACTAAAGCAAAATGAATAGGTTAGTTATATATTCAAACAGTCTATAAAACCAAAACCTCTAGTAATAGGAAGTTCAAGCTACCTCTGCCTCCAACCATCAACCAGCTATCTCTGGTCTGCTCTTTACGCAGTGCACTGTGTTGCTTGCTGGCATCATAGTCTGGCTGCTTGGCAGAAGGCAAGAGCTGGGAAGCTTCATTATTCTGTAGAAGGGCTTTTAAATGTGTAGAAGCAGCCTGGGTTGCCACAGTTGAGGAAAGGGCCTTTGTGTGTGACAAGAAACACTTTGTGCTTTACTATACAAGGAAATATCTTGATTTCTGATGTTTGAAAGAGGAAAATATTATTCTCATGCTTGATAAATGAAAGTTTGTCTGCAAAGCAAGCATATAAGTAATTGAATAAACATATTTTCTCACTAAAGGGATAGTTTCAGGAAAAGAGGATTAAAATTCTTGGAAAATCAGTGAGGCAGCTATAAGTGTCAGGTGATTATATGGCCTTATGTAAGTACAGTGCTTGGTGTCTAGCCAAGTATTTCTAAAACTTATAGGGTAACTTCTGTTCATATTTAGGCAAGCATAAAATCTGAAAGCACTTTAAAAACTCAGCAGTGTTTGCTGCAATGTTAGAGATTCTTTTTAAAAAGAAAATAAAAATCTATATTAATTTTTTTTTTTTTTTACTACAGGGAATTCCTAGAGGCAATGGTGTGGTTAAAACAGAGACTTGCAAGAACTGAATTTTATTCCGGCCTTGTAGATCCCCTGTACTGTATTGGACAAGCCTTTTTTGTGGCTTGATTTCTGGCATAACCATAGCAAATGTGTTTGTGTATATCTGACACTGAAAAAATACCATGTGTGGTGGTGGGTGTGGTTGGTAGGTATGTTATCTAGTGGTTGTATGGCAGTGTATTAAAATAATTTTGTTACTGTTTTTGTTTTATGAAAAAAGTCCTAATTGGAATTAACTGGGAGAAAAAAGTAAGATTTTTAAAAGAAATTTTACTCCCATTTAGTCTAATAATGCAGGTCATGATAACCTGCTTCTGAAGGCAATTTATATTAAATGAATAATTTACTTGTATAGTGGTAGTAATAAACTTTCATATAATAAACTTTCAAAATCTCTTTTTTTTCCCAGCATTCAGAATGCAAACTGTGTCCCATAATGTTATTTTGTTTGCACATCCACTCTTTTTTTATATCATGCTTAGTTTTTGTGCAATTTATATCACATTACTTTTTCACTTCACTTCAGGTTTGATTTATCTTTAAACTTGTTGACAGACAAGTACCATTGAATAATTCTCTTAGATTCTTACAAATCTTTAGATATTTAGAATGAGAAAAGGAAGACCTTACTCTGGTAGATCATTGTTTGAAGTGCTGAAGATGACTGGCTAAATTTGATGAGTACTAATTAGGTAGAATTTGTCAGTCTGTCGGTCAGTCTTACAGATTTCCCTGATCACATACTGAACATACACAAAGCAAGAGAGTAGACAGAGTGAATTCAAGAAACGTCTTCAGAATGATGCTTCTTTTGAAAGAGATTTATGAACTGACGTTCAAACAGAAGCATAAAATGTTTCCAGATGACAACAGGATGAAAGATGTCAGAGAGATCTCAGAAAAGGAAGTTAGATTAGACAAGAATGCATTTGGAAATATGCTAGCTTTTACTGAAAGTGTGAATTTGGACATCAGAGAACTCCTGTAATGCCTGCCAGGCAGTGTTCTCTGTCCCTTCAGAGCTTTTAGCACTAGAGTTGCCCATCAGGCATCATCAGATGAATCATCATGAAAACCAAACAAGACAGCTTTACTTGAGAGAGAGAATATAGAATATGAACAATCCAACTGCCATCTGTATGTTTTCCTGATGAATGGCATTATCACATCTTTTTGTGCCAAATGAGTAAACTGTTTTCACCACACAAATACGATCTATTCCAGCACATATTACATGCAAACTACCAGCCCAAATTTCAGGGTGATGTTTGCAATGTGAATTCACTCTGCCAGTTGGAATCCTATCCAACAAGTTCTGGTTAGAAAAGTAATGCCAAAAGAAGTATGGGTTTGTGATGAGTGTTAGGTCATGAAAACTCCACACCTTTCCAGGGGCTTATAAAGTGCAACTGAGTCCATCACTATCACATTACTTACTAATGTACTTACAACCAGTTGACTCAGTTACAGAGATATGTGCAAGCTGAAAATGTATATGAAAGAAAAGAATAATGGCAAATAGGAGACTTGTATTCAGGAGCATTTCAGTGAAGATCTGGAAGAGAATAAAAAGACAAATTAAAATGTTGAAGTGTTCTCTAGTGTTCCACAGGAACCTTCCAGTACATCTAACCTGGTTTCAGTAAGGAAAGTAACATCATTGATTTACTGTCTGTTTAAGTAATGTAAATATGTGTTCTGTGTTTTTAGAAAGAACTCTTTTTAATCAATACCTAACCTTTATAAGACAGACTTTCTTTTCAGAATAAAATAGTTATCATATCTAAACTATCCCTCAAGTAAGGTTTTCATATTAGCAAAACGTAGAGATCTAGATTCTCAAAAAGCATTTGCTAGCTTAAATGCAGCAACTTTTAAGATCTTAAGTTTTGGCTCATTGAGTGGTATTTCTTTTTGCAGTCTATCTTACATACAATAAAGCCTACTCACAGATTCCCAAAGCCTCTGTGCAAATCCACAATTTCTGGCAGCTCGTGTTAGTCAACGATAATGTGCTTTCAGTGAAATAATGTCAGTAATGGACCAATGGCTGCCTGAGCAAAGCTCTGTGGAAAGAGAAAAGTCATAAAACCCTTTTTATATTGATTAGAGGAAACTAATTTACAGCAACAGAATACGAATAGAATCAGAATTTATATTATGAGTACATAAGGGCACCGGTGTGACGTGTTTGACAGTTGTCCTTCTGGTTGTGGTGCTATTCGGTGTTTCTCATACAGCACTGTTTAGTACTAAATGTTTTCAAATCAAGAGGGTATTGAATGGTATTAGCACTGGTAAGTGCAACATTGAAAAATACTTCCATTACAAAGCAATAAAATTAAGATCTACCATGAAGAATACTTCCATTACACAGCTTTCAGGAGTAGTGCAAAAGGACTTTCTGGAACTGTGTTTGTAACAATGACTTCAGTTTTTGAAGACCCAGCTAGGATTTGATTATGCTCACAACAGTACATATTGCAAGCTGTTGACAAAAAGTTACCCTTCTTTTTATTATTCCTTCAAGATGTGTATTTATCTTGCTTTCTGTATGTACCTTTCACCTCAAGATATGTTTACTAAATAATTTATGACACATTTGAGGTTCCCCCACCCTTTGGGATGGAAGAAACTGCTGTATGTCAGCAACATGACTTGTTAGGACAAGAAGTAAAGCACAATGCCTCATTGATAATGCAGTGCAAAGATTTGAGAGACAAAAAATGCACCTTTACATGAGATTCTTGACATTGAAATGAACATCTCTACCAAGAACTCATTAAAACTTACTGAAATTGTTAGGACAAGAATCTCAGTCTCATCTGAAGAATTCTGGTTTCTGAAATACTGTTTTACTAGAAATATCTGATCCTGATAGAGTACAGGATCAGAGATTACCTAATGAAATACTTCCTGCTGCACCTTACATTTATATGCCATCTCCTGTAGTTGGGTATGTGATCAGCTGGTTAACTCTGGGAAAATTAAATAACAGGAAGGTTACAAGATGTAAATTTAAAAACTAGAAAAAGTTTTAGTAACTTGAAACTAAATCAGATTGGGAATAGTTCACCTTTATATTAAATAAAGCTAACATGAGGAATGTTTTAGTATCTCAGACTCATATGCAGTGATTTGGGTCTTGAAGGGGAAAGACTTTTTTTAAGCATTTCCTGATACTATTTGCCAAATTCTGTTAAATGATTTACTGAGTGGTTTCAGGGCTCAGTTATTGTACAGTTCTTCAGTGTTAATATATCACTCTTTTGTCTGGAATGGAATTACCAAAGGAATTATTTATCTTGATATTTTCTTGGAAAGAGTAATAATTTTTTGTGTCTCATGACATTTCAATTCCATGATGGTTATTTAAAAGTGTTTAATTTTTTTTAAACATCTTTAATAATTTCCACATAATTTCTTTGTTTGTCTTTCACAAGAATCTCTAATATTACCAGTAGCAGTTCTGTTTCTCTGTGTCATTCTTTGCCATATTAATTATCTCATTAGCTCTCTCTTGCCGTAGGGGAACCACATTTTTCTTTCAAATTGTGCCATTTATAAAATAAGTAAAATAAACTGGGATCCATTTGTTCAAATCTTTATTCATTCTTTCAAGCCAGAACAAATAATGGTGTGCCCTAAACTCGTCCTTTTTTCCCCCAGCTGTGTCAGGTGGTCTTGTGGAAGATAATACTTGTCCCACCAAGCTTGCCTTACTTTCCTGTTGAGCCATCTCTCAGCATTCACCAAGGCTGAAGGAGGAGTGTCTAAAGAACTGGGGAGTCTGTAACACTTGATTCCGATTCTTTGTTAAACCTCACATCCAGTAACTCTGAGCTATAGGGTCATGGAAGGCGGAATGGGTCTTTGGGCCCTGCAGTTCCCCTCTCTGCCATACAAGGCTGTGCTCCACTGTGAGTGACTCAGCTTTTGAGCTGTAAATGTCCTAGGATGAGAGTTGCAATTGTATTCCTTGAGAAACTGGCCCTTAGCAGATGTCCAAACGTAAGAAGATTTTTCCTATTCTTCGAACTAAGAATTATCTGCCTTAACTTTTCTTGAATTCTTCTGGGTTTTTTCCCTGCCTATAATTCTAAATGTTATATCTGCAAACATGTATGATCCTGATAGTTATTGCTTAGGCAGCTGCCTTGCGGCAGCATATTCAATGTCCAAAAAAGCCAAAGGAAAAAGCTCATTTTATTAGTTACTCTGGTTTTGCAAGTCATCTTAGCTCGTACCGCAGCCTGGAAAGGAGTGGAGGGGGGGAATGCACCACCACAGTCTTCTGAAATAACTTCTGCTGAAAAAAATTTTGAAACCGAATCTTTTTGTAAGGTATACAATGCGGTAATAAGAATTCATATTTTTAGTTTGTTTTAACTTCTCCAAAATGTCTACTGTGTTGTTGACTCAGAATAGCCTTCAAAGTAGAACAACTGGACTTCAGCCATAATACTTGCAAAATAAAATAAAATCAATTTGTTGCTCTTCAGTCCTCTGACTGCCTAAATTATCATCATGATAATCTTTGTAATCTTTGATTTAAAAGTGCTATACAGAAGAAAATATACTTGTTAACAAAGCTTAGTTTACTTGTGCTGGAAATTTAGAACATGTCTGACTGCTTTTCAAACCAGAATAGTGAATTGTATTACAGCACTGAGAAGGCTGATACATAAAAGGAAAGCCAAACAAATACATAAATAAGAAACTTTGAAACACAGATTTTTTTAAGTTATGATACATGGTAGCTTTGTTAATTCATCAGGAAAGAATGTTAGAATACTTGGGTTTTTTTAACTTAATGAGCACATGAGTGTTTATCACATGCCTCTATAAATAAGTGTCTTTGCAGATGTTTTCTCTTTACTGAAAATACTTTTTTTCTCCTTAGGGCATGCTACACTATGAAATTAAACTATGAATTTTCTTGCTTATTACAGAAGACACTTAGAACACTGTGGCAGGCATAGCACTGGCATAACTTTTTAATATCAATTTTAAGAATTATTTATAGATTAGTAGTGTAGCAGTGCTGTGTTTTATCTGGCAAAACTTTTTAACATAAATTCTAAGAGCCATTTGCACATTATTTTAGTATTTCGTTGATGCTATGTCTGGTTTATCAAAAATGGTCAGCTAATTTAATTGATAATGATATCTCTGTGATAAATACCATGAATTTCACTGACAGCTAAATGGTCTGGGTCACTTAGGATGATTTTATTATCCCAATTAATTATAAATCATTTCTCTGTCCTATTCATACTTCCTGTATCTGCAACTGCATTTCTGTCCTATTGTGGTTCAAACTTACAGTTATTCTCTAGTGTCAAATGTCATGTTGTCAGTGTTACCTCAACAAACCCAGCTGTCAATGACTGGACAGTTTCTTCAACACACAGAATAAACACAATAACAAAACTGTTTCTGAAGAGGCTTTATAAAACTCTACAGAGGAAAGGATGAAATAAAAATAAGGAGTTACTGTGTAGTTTAGGAATTCTGAATTCTGATATACTCCTATTTATATTACATTTCAATCTGAGTTAGTTCATTATTTGTGTCTTTTACAGTAAAATACTGAAGTCACTTGGAAATGAAACCATTAATAAGGAACAATAATAGCTCTTATTTGCTTGCCCTGTTTAAATGTGGTACCTGGTGACTTCTTACCAGTGAAATTTTGACTTTTTTTTTTAACTTAAAATGTTCAAATCTGGATCTCCTGACTAAGCCTATACTTAGAGAGGGAAATATTACAAAGCAAGAATATCTTTGCCTTCCAGTCAAGGTTGGCCTATACTGATGTTTGCAGAGTTAAGCAGTTGTCACATTCTTTAAATATAGCTATTTTAACTATCTTGCCTGGGCATAAGGAACATTCAGCACAGTTTGCACACACTGTAAATTACTTCAGGCTCTTCCTAAGGAGAATTTTCTTGGCTTAGTTTCTAAGATGCATACTTCTCTCATTAGAAGAATAGCTTAGAGAAAGGGTATGAAACGACAAGAGATGACAAAGAGCTGTAAAATTGGCTTTATATTTTGTGATAATGTCTGTGAAATCCTTCTTCACATGATACAGAGTGGACATGATGTAAAAACCTCATTGTGTACAGAACTGTACCAGAAGTCCTGACAGGGCACTGTTCTAGCACTCCATTGTATAGTTGCCAAGGATGTAGACCTCTCTTGCAAAGAAATAACCCAAGGTACTGCTATGTCATCTTGTAACATTCAGTTCCAGCAGTTTGCCTTAGTTTGAATCAGTCACCAAGAGAGGAAAGGGAAAGAATGTTGGGCATGTGTATAGTTGTGATAAGTTACTAGTCTTCATGCAACACTAACATCCATCAGACTGAAGAAATGGAACGTGGTGCATCTGCAGTGAGGATGTTTATGTAGGATTAACCTGTGCTAATGCAGAGTGTGATTTTCACCATTTTACTCGTGCCACAATAGTATCTCTTGTAGGTGAGCCTCATTACAGCCTTACTGCAGTGGGCTGTGACTTGAGCCCTTTTCAGATGTGGAAATGGTTTGCTTTGTGTATCTATAGTAACTAACTGCTGGCATTTTCACTAAGTGCTGTGCATAGGCTGAGGGTGTGTGACTGTTATTATTATCTGCTTTATAACGTATGCCAAAAGGCAATGTAGTATGTGAAAGCTAAATTATCTTGAAATAAAACAGTTCATGATCTAAAGTGCTTCAGCTCTGGCAGCAAAGATGCTCATGAAGTTTAATTGACCCTGCCATAAATAACCTTTAGTATGTATAGCGAGACCTTTGGGTGTTATAATTTAACTTTCTTGATCTGAGAACAGATAAAATACAGTGGCTGCGTGGGCTGTAATGCTCTCAGCTCCAATCACTTCCCTCTGTGGTAGACATGCCTTTTAGTTAGTGGTACAGCAATCAGCAGGTGAATTTATGTTTTATCCAAAACATCTCTTCTAATTAAATGTCTCATCTTCTCAGTGGTGCCTAGCTCTGCTGAACTGTTTTTACTCAAGTAATAAACATTCCTTTGCACATTGCAAATATAGCAGTAAGTGTAGCAGCAGTTATACATGGGGAAGGATTACTCAGTGACAGCATCTTACCTATGAAGATGAAAGGCAAGAGGTTTTACGATTGCGAAATGCCACACTGAGCAAATTTAATTAATGATTCACTAAAAAAAATTAGTTTGAAACAAAGCTAAGGGTAAAGAAATAATCAGAAACCAAAACCATTGCATCATTTTTCCAAATAGAATATTTTAAAAATTGTTGAACTGCCACTGTTTGGCTTGTGCCGCTATGCCCCTTCCCTAGCACCCAGCCATATGTGCTTAGGAGCTGTTGATTGCCTCCTTGTATTTTTTTTTACTTCCATGTCCTTTGGGTTGTGGTGGTGAAACATGAATGGACTTGGGAGTGAAAATCATGGGGGAATTACAGTCACAGAATCATAGAATGGTTTGAGCTGGAAGGACCTTAGATATTATCCATTTCCAACCCCCCAGCCATGAGCAGGGACCCCACACACTAGACCAGGTTGCTCAAAGCCCATCCAACCTGGTCTTGAACACTTCTGGGGATGGGACATCCACAGCTTCTCTGGGCAACCTAATAGTGATATCGTGATATCAAATTAGTGATATTGTGATATATTGTGATATTAGTGAATTAGTGATACTGCAGTCAGTATTACTTTGTTGATGTCTTTGTGTGTTTTCCAGTGAAAGTAATTATGAAGAAATTCTGTCTCCCAATCTATGTTTCTTGTCACCCACTCTCTGCCACCCTTTTACAACAGTTATTTTGCCATTAAATCCTATTTCTTAGTAGGTAACACGTTACAGAGCACGGAGTAGCATATTACAGAGCTTGGTGCATATGTTAAGTTTCATACTGTTTCTTCTAGGATGTGTTGTGTATATAGAGAACTAGAGTAACCTAAAAATATTTTATTGCCTTAAAAGCAGACAACATAAGGAGCCTTCTTGTATATTGTGAATCTGAAGTCGGGTGGAGTTCATGTTTCATCACTTTGTAAATGACGTGGTTTTAAAGCTTAGCAGCTTGTTCTGATACTAGCATTCCATAATAAAGTTAAATGAGTTTTTGGGAACAGGGCAGTATGTTCCCTGCCATGTCAAAAGTGAAAAGTGCGGCTTCAGATACTTGAAGTTCCTGCCAGATAACACAGTTTGAATTAAATCATCAAACCCTTATGTTGATACTTTGCTGCAGTAATCTTTTGTGCTGTTCTGCTTTGTGCAGAGATGGTTAAAAAAGATTTGTTCTTGCAAGAGAAGGTAAGTAGGCTAAACACAGTCATCCTGGTTTATTGCTGCAACATCAAGGCACTATAAAATCTGCAAACAAAGCAGATGGGAATCTACAGCTGTCCTAATCCATTTACATAATCTTCAGCTTTTCAGCTCCATTTTTATGTACAAAAATAGTACCTCATCACTTGTATATACAATCTCTTACCTTTCCCATGCACATCATTTTAGAATCTTTTGAAGCGTCAGGATTCCTTCACATCTTTAAATATTTTAATTATGAAATCCCTCTCGATTGGTTGAAATTAACCTCTTCATAAACATCCACAAGTAATGATGGTTGTTGGCTAATTTTTATATCATTGCTGATTAAACAGATGATGATGAGTGATTTGACAAGTATTGCAACATTCTGGCAGCAATTATTTGTTTAATTAAATTATGTGTGATAATGTGGGGTATGGGCTGCTGTGCTGTGAAGCCTGCCTGTAAATCTCAGTTTATATGCCCTTACTGGGTGCAAAATTCCTTAAATTCAGTTAAATATTGGGTAAGAGTTGCATAATGTATAACAGCTGGCCTTTTATAAATTCACACTCTAGACTATGCAGATATAACATTTTGGAGTTAAAATATCAAGCATTTTCCTGGATTTTTTCAATCTTGACAAAACCCACAGTATCAAACCTATAGTTCTCAAAGGCTTGGAAAAGAAGTTTGGTATGAGTTTTAAAATCTGCTGCCTTGCTGACAAGGCATTAGGCATAAAGAAAAGTGACAAGATAACACCAATCAGCAAATCATCACCTTCTGGCTCCTCCCAAGTTTCAGCTGACTTCCTACCAGACCTGTGAGGCAAGCTGTAAGAATTATCTTCCTCCAGGCACTAGGCAGCAGTTTCCAAGTCAGCTTGCTCCACAATGTCTGCAGAAACTTGGTGGAAACAGCAGGTTTTATCTTGCCTGGGGAGTGTAGTCTGCTGCCTATAAAGATGGTGTTGACAGTGTGTTCCTTATTAAAAATGCAGTAGTACAGTATACAACTTACATAATCATCCACTCAGTAATAGAAATCTTCAAAGCACATCCTTACCAATCTCCTTTTAATATAATACAAGGGACAATAACCCTGCAGTTTATCTGAATACATCTGAGGAACAAATTCTTTTTTTAGGATTTGACTGTTCACTTATTCATTCAAGTCTGTATGTCAGCCAGGTAGGTTGGAATGATCTAGGCTAAACCCCATGCTCAAGCAGCGTCAGCCAGAACCAGTTGCCCAGGACCATGGCTGTCAAATTATTGATACCTCCACAGGTGGAGATTCCAGAGCCTCTCTGAGCAACCTATGCCAGTGTTTGATCACACTCACAGTAAAGAAGTGTTTCTTGTGTTCAGATGGACTCATCTGTGTTTTCATTGTGCCCATTGCCGTTTGATCTGTTGCTGGGCGCTGCTGGAAAGTCTGGCTCTCTCGTTCTTGTTCCCTTGCATCAAGTATTTATAGAATGATAGAATAATTTGGGTTGGAACGGACCTTTAAAGGTCATCTAGTCCAACTCCCCCTGAGATGAGTATGGATGATGCTCTGAGCTATACTCTCACCTAACTCCATACACCCATTTATGAGCCTGAGCTTTCCCTTCTCCAGGCTGAAGAGTCTCAGCCCCTCCTCATACAAGAGATGCTCCAGTGCCTTAATCATCTCTGTGCTGGACTCAGTCCATTAAGTCCATGTCTTTCTTACACTGGGCAGTCCAGTCCTGGTGTGCAGTGCTCCAAACTATGGTCATACCAGTGCTGCATGGAGGGGAGGGATCACTCATATTATCCAGGGTGGTGTTGGCCTTTTTTCTGTGAAGGGGCATTGCTGGTTCATGATCAGCTTGTTGTCCATCAGGACCCCAAGGGCCTTCTCTCCAGAGCTGCTTCCCAGCAGGTCAGTTCCCCGTGTATATGGTGCCTGTGTTTATTCTTCTCCACAGTTCTCGTCAGGACTTTGCATTTCCTCTTACTAAAATTCATGAGATTCCTCTTGAACCAACTCCAGCTTGTCAAGATCCCACATGGTAGCACAACCACGTGGTGTTCCAGCCGCTCCTCCCAGTTTTGCATCATCTGTGAACTTGCTGAGGTGCACTCTGTCACATCATTTCAGGTCATTAGTGAAGCTGTTAAATAGTATTAACCCTAGTAATGATCCCTGGATTACACCACTTGTGACTTGCCTCCAACTGGACTTTGTGCTGCTGATCACCACCCACCAAGCCTGGCCATTCAGTCAGTTTTCATTTTGTCTAATTATCTAGCCTATAATTTGCCAGCTTGTCTTTGAGGATTTTATAGGGTCTGCCTTAACTCGAGGTAAACAGCTTTAGCTGCTCTCTTCCCTCATCCAACAGGCTACTCATCTCCTTATAGAAGGTCATAGGATTGCTAAAGCATGATTTCCCCTCTGCAAACCCAGGCTGACTGCTCCCAATCTCCTTTTTTCCCTTCATGTATTTGGAAATCATTTCCAGGATGATTTTCTCCATCGTCTTTCCATGGATATAAGTTGCTGCTGTGTTGTTTGCCTGTGGTTGCAGAGCTCAGATAATAGATTTGATGGGAAGGCTGTCCTATTCATTTTATTTTAGAGACACTTAAATGATGAAATCTCTAGATCCTGGATTTTCTAAAACATCTCTCCGTTGTCTTATGGAAATTGAATTGAAATTTGTCTAGTGGCCAGTGAATGGGAAGAGGCATGGAAGAGGAGCGAGTAGAAATCCTACAAAGCATTGCAGTGAAGCTTTGGGGACTAAGAGGAGTGTTTGGAATGTGGGTACAAAATACTGTGTTTGCAATGAATGCAAGACTATATGTTTTTCCTGTTTTCATAGTCTCCTCCTATTAGAGCAATGCTACATTGCAATTGCCCTGATTAAAAATATCTAATATTCCCAGTTAATGCCTATATTTATTTTATAAGTGAATCCCTGAAAAGTGACAAAAAATCGGCGGCCTTGCAAAGGTTTGGGAATATTGCTTAAAATTTGGTCCTTCAAGATTATTTAGTTCCATTTTGGCTTTTACAGACTGTGGATAGACCAACAGGAATGTGTGAGCCCAATTCCCTTATTCCATTCAGTTGGTTATTGCGTTATCAGAAGTGGATCTGTAGGACATACTGGTGGGTTTGTGTGGGCAAGTGAGATATTCCTACCAAACTAACCATGGTGGAGAGGGAGAGAAATTGGAAATCTGTCAGAAGATGCCTCATAACAATGCATATTCTGATAGCTAATTTTCATTTGCTTGCTAATCAAGGAGGACAAAGTCATTCCTACTCAGGCATTTGGTGTTTTTTCTTTAGTCTTACCCTTGAACGTAAGTATTCCTTCTCTTTTTAGATACGGGTAAATCAGACAAGAATCTAGGTGGAAAGGCAATTGGACAGAATGAAATTATGAGGCTTTATAAATAATCCTGTTTTGAATTTACTGAATATACTCAGAGAAGTTGGGTGATTGGATGTGGTGTATGTAAAATCAAAGGTCTAACAAAAATTGAAGACAACTGTCAAAAGCTTGTTGCTCTTGTAATTGAAGGCTAGGAAAAATGAGTTTCATATCAGCACCACATTGTCAACAGTATTGAATGGCCTGATTACTGCAGCAATTTAAAAAAAAAATTATGAAAATTAGCTATGTTAGCCAGATTATGAATATAAAATTTTAATTATTACTATGGCCTGTTTGTGAAAATGCTTGTGAGAATTCATTACACTTCTCTTGTGTAATGAGCAAAACCATCAAACCTCCAAATTCTTTCTTAGTGTTTTTAGCTTTTAGGTCCCTCCTTGCAGTTTAGAATTTTGCCAAGGAATTGGCCCATGTATTTTCAGAACAGGTTCTGAATTTTTTTCATCCTATTCTGTCCTGCTCTGATCATTATCTTTGTCCTGCCTTTTTTGGCATTAATTTACATTTTAGCTCAATGTTCCATCTGCTCTTCCTATAGTACCAAAATAATAAAAATAACACATTTGTCATGTCTTCCATGAACAATTCTATTATATTCCATCTCTTGCAAAGTGACTGCAGGCACAAAAGTGGGGAGTTTATCAATCATGATGAGGTTATTTGATACAATAAACAACTGGGAGATGAAAACTCATCTGTTATGAAATTATTTTATGTTGTGGGACACCTAGGATTTTGAATATGGAACGGTAGTTGGTTGTTTAAGATCAATCCCTATATGAAAGTCAGTGCCTACCAGGAAATGCCTAGAACGTGCAAGGCTGGTTCAACCACTTTTTCTCTTTGTGCCTAGAGCTGCTCTGTTTCGAAGAGTACTGTTAAGGAGTGCTACTGGACACTCTCACACTAGAAGATTGTAATACAAAGTTTATAGTGTAAGGAATCATCTGAAATTCTGCAGTTGTACTGGAGGATTCTTTTTAAATAAGTTCTGAACTGGCATAATGTGCAAACATTGCTTTATGTTTCTGAAAGGCTAGCTACCTTTGATTCAATACCATCCTGAATCTTACAATTTGCTGTTGTGACTACTACCATGCTTACATGTTCTTAATTTGATTTACCTCTTAAGAAATTTAGTATATCTGTTTTGTGTGGCTAATTTCTATTTTCACTTTAGCAGAAGAAGAAAGAAAAGGAAAGAGGAAACAGAAGAGAGAGTCATTGTTCCGTGATGACAGGACAAAAGGTGTTGCTTTAATTCTTCCTCTGCAGGCTTAAGAGTAATTTTGGAAATATCTTCCTATTAAGAGTTTTCTCCACTGAGTCACTCTTTGTACTAGTGCTTAGCATTTTGAATGTTCAGCATTCAGATAAAGAGCAGTATATATGGATCTCTTGGGATAGCATGTTCTAACTGTAGACATCCAGATTTGTAATTTCAGACTTAATGGATAGATCAGCAAGAACTATGCCTCTTTTCCCAAGAGGCATAGTTCTTGCTGATCACCCCTCATGGCTGAAGGAAAATGCAATGTACATTTTAAGAATTATTCCTGAAAAGTAGCCTCTGTGGGATGCTTACATAAGCAGACTGCAGTGTACCCTGTTTTTTTGAAGGCATTTCTGCTACAGTGGACAAAACCATTACTTGTCATTGTTTGTAATACTGTTGGGGTTGGGTTTTTTCGTTCTTTTCTTTCTTTTCTTCATTGTATGCTATAGTGTCATGTCTGGATCCTTTTGTTTGTACTGGTTTAGGAAGATATTGTTTCTAGACATTCTGCAATAATTTTCCTCTTGTATCTGAACATCCTTTGAAGATGATTTTTTTTAATAGAGGGACTCTGAGAACCATGGTCCTAGCTTTTTCTAATGTACTAGATTATTTGGGATTTTTCTACTAACTGCTTATCTCTTAGCCCCCTATGCTATCTTGTTTCTGTTAATACTTTTTTCATCTCCCATATTCGCAGTGCAAGATTAGATTGTACAGGCCTATTTTGAAATTACTTGCTGATTCACCTTTATTTTGATTTGTGAGTGAGATTGTGCATTCTCAAAAATCTCTCTGTGGTGTGGCATAGAACTTACATTTTATTGAACAGTTTTATCTAAGCAGGTGTAAGACTTCTGGAGTAGATGTCCTCTCATGCGCAGCCCATTGGATACACCAGGGGATTCCTTTGTCTCTTGTTGATCTAAATTAGATGTAATCCCTTGGATCACATATGCTTATTCAGCATGATAATCTGTCAAGAGAGGTTAGCTAACGTGGCCGTTTCTGTTGTTGCTCCCTTTGGCCAAACTGGTGTTACTCTTTAAGGAATTGGACTGATGCCTATTGCTGAGTCTGGCGTTGACAATGTTCCTATGTTCACTGCTTGTTTCATCCTGGTCTGACTGCAGTGCTCTTTCTTTGATCTTTCTGTGCTTTTAGACCTGTTGTGCTTCTATTGCTGTTTAAGTTCTAGGGCTGTTCTGGCTAAATTAGGGCTCTGTCTTGACTGATTTTTCTCCCATTTCCTTTTGCTAGAATGTTTTGTGTATCTTAGATCCTTATCTGATCTGATTTCTAGCAAACTATGATCAGAAATCCAAGACTGAAGTTCAAGATTTGAGAGTTAGAATGAATACCAGAACTTTTTTCCCACTTTAATGCAATATGATGTTCACCCTGGACAATGCATTCTTCACAGTTAATATATTCAATTTTTCTTTAGAAGCCGGATTTGTAAAAGCTTGGATTAAAAACATGTATGACAGAAAGGAAGAAAGGTAAATGCAGACCCCAGTTGCTATTCCTACTCCCATCCTGGATTTTTTGTCTCGCTTAAAGCACGAGTACATAATTTATGTACAGCTCTTAAGGAGCCAGGACCTTGCAAAGCCAAAGTGAAGATGATGGAAAATATATCTAGTTCATTGACATTATCCCCGTTTTCAGAGGCTGTTTCCTCTCATCTCTCCTTTTAATCTGCTTTTGAATCTGTCAATCTGCCATGTCCGCTGCTATTGTTTTTTGTCAAGGGAGCTGTGCCTTTGACATTGACAGATTTATGACTTTATCCCATAGATTTCAGAAAAACATGCCCACCAAGTACAGTTTGCCTTACTGTTTGCTTATTTCTTTGAAAACCTTCCCATTTAAATGGAGAAAGAGAGGCATAATTTGTCCAGCTGCTCAACCTTGTTATCAGGGACGTGTTCCAGGGATAAGCAGGATTTAGCAGAGGTTAAGGGGGTACATTTGTGCAAGAGCTACTTGTTAATATATTAGTGACGTGTCACAGACGGATTCACTTCAGGCAGGAACTAAGTGTGGGCTTGGTACATTAGGTGATCTCTGACAATAAGCTCCATTCTAAACTAGCGTTCTTGATCTTTGCTCATCAATTTCTCCAACAGTATTTATTGCTTTTTGAAATGTTCCGATCAATACTTAATTTGATAAAGATTCAATGGATGTATTCCTGTATTCGTAGTAATTTTTTGACCTTAGGCAAAGTGCACTGGAACTACAATGTTAGCTTTTAGTACTTTGACAGTTTCTTCAGAATTATGCCTTCTTTGGCATATGCTCGTACACATAACCTGTGCCAGTTATGTCTTGCATATTAACTGCAAACACAGGATGTGATATAATGAAACCCAGAGCATATCTGAATTAAATTTGGCATTGCTGCAGGAAAGAGCCAGTTAATGTCCTTGTGTAATGCTTATGTAATAGATTAGATTCTCTGCCTGACTGTTCTAGTTGTCTGTGGTGGTATATAAAAAGCTTGCCAGCCTGCTAGTACTCAATTAGCTCATTCACCACGAGTAAACTAGTTTTCTAGCTTATAGGAGGAAAGCACTTCCAATCCTCTAATTGGTTTATGCATATAATCTTTTCCACACACCAACAAGTGCAAAAGTTGACTTGCTAATAGAATCAGAGAATAAAGTGAGCGGGGGGGGGGGGGGGGGGGGGAGGAATACAGAAAGATCTATGAACTTAATCTGTATGGACAATTGTTTATTAATAGCACCATTTGTTACTCCTTCAATTCTTTGTGGCTACTTGAGATGGTGGATAAATCTTAATATAGAAGAAAAGGGACCATGGTCACCTAATGCATAAAAATGTTTGGTTTTTGATATATACAGTTGCTGTCAAGCTCTCAAATGAACTTCGTTGTATATATATTATTTTAACTTTCTACATATTTTATTTTTAATATTTTTAGAGGATACAAATAGGCTTTAGTTGTATCCTGTAGTAAAAGGTAACTGTTACCTGTAGTAACAGGTATCAGTTACTACAAGTATCAGTTTTTTATTAGGAAGTTGTATATTTTATAAAACTTATAAACGTGGTAAAAGAGGGAATTCTCTCTTTAGAAAGAGTGTTGGGAGATACAATGTCAATGTTAGTCTTTGAAAAATTATGCCTTGTAGCCTATTTCAGGGTATAGAAGATGACCTTTTTAGTGGACCTACTGAGCAGGGCTCTTGAAACAGAATTTCTCCAAAACTTTACCTATGGACATTGTCAGGAGAGAACCAAGACAGTGCTGGGCCTTTGTTATTGTATGATTTCTCCCAGGGCAGGAGCTGTGACTGTCAGAGGCAGAAGCACTGTGTCTGACAAGAGATATCACCCTGAGATGGGATATGTACCTTCCAGGCCTCAGGTGCTTCTCCAGCCTTTTTAACTTGTCTTTGTGACATCAAAAAATGCAGCAATGCCTCTTCTAGGGTTAACCAGGACTATGGTGATGCTCCACTTTAAATTTTGTTATTGCAGCCCCTTGTCTGACTTCTATCCATAGAGTCTTACCGTGAATAAAACATTGGAAATTCTTGCTCTGATATATCATACCTTCAATACTAAAGGAAACTTGAGTGTTTTGTAAAGCTGTTGGTAACATCTACTTCATGTTCTGCTTTATTTAATGTAAGTTGTTCTTAAAACTGCATAATTTTCTTTCGAGATGCTGAGATGTTTTATAGATATTTTTCATCCAAATGTACATCTTCTAGCTTGCTCATCTCAGAGCTATTGCATGTTTAGAAATTTTTATATATGAACATAGCCAATAATATACCTTTTGTGTAAGAATCAGTCAAAGAGTAAATATTAACTGAAAGCTTAATTCTTCTACCGGAGTTTAAGCAGACCTTTGCTGCATGCAGAAGAGAAAGTAATTTTCGTAAAGACTTTGGATAGTCTTTAATAATCAACCAAATTTGAAAAATTGCATCAAGTTGCAATTGAAAAACTTATGTAAGAAGTCAGGGCCATAATTTCACTTGATCTATGGTTTTAGCTCCTTTTAAACTTCAAGAGAGTATCTCAGAAAATAGGTTGTATTATTTAAAAAATGGCCTGATCAAAGAAAATATGTACATACCTGTTGCAGCATGACCAGGTACACTTTATTCTGGCAAAAACTTTGCTCTGTGCCAGTGAACCTCCTCTGTTCATTGGACAATATCTTCCACACAGGCAATTTATGCAACTGATTTCCAAGATACCCAGTGTAACTCTCTGAGAGAATTGCACCTTCTGGGTATTCTCAGGCTGGACACCTGGTTCTGACTGTTACTTGATAAGAATAAAATGTCTTACAGTTTGCCTGTTCTGCTGAGCCTCTTTGATCTCTTATAGAACTAGAAACATTTATCAAAGAAGCTGGATGTGTTGATTCTCCCCAAGTACCTTGAGTCTCTGAGAGAAAAAAAGAATGGCACCTTGGAGAAGAGAGGGCTCCTGGGAGATCTCATTGCAGCCTTCCGCTGCTTAAAGGGCACTTATGAAAAAGACGGAGAGTGACTTTTTATGTGGGCAGATAATGACAGGGCAAGAGACAACAGTTTTAAACTGCAAGATATTTAGATCAGATGTTAGGAAAAAATTCTTTGCTGTGAGGGTGGTGAGGCACTGAAACAGATTGTCCGAGAAGTTGTGGATGCCCCATCCCTGGAGGTGTTCGAGGCCAGATTGGACGGGACTCTGAGCAAGGGGGCTCCTGATTTAATGGATGGCATTCCTGCCCATGTGCAGGGATTGGAGCTAGATGATTTTTAGGGTCTCTTCCTACTCAAGCCCTTCTATGATTCTTGTAGGGTCTCCTGGTACTGACTTGGTGAAAAAAAATAAAAAAAATCTCTGAGAGCTTCCACGCTCTCTCAAAATGCAGAATATTTTATTTTCCATAGAATGAGATGGTGACTGAAAATGGTGATAACCTTAATAGTGCTCCTTTGACTAATGTTTTTCTGCTGTGGTTCATCCCCTGTCCCATGACTCCTGTGCCAGGATGTATTCCTCAGATGGGAGCAACCAGGCTGGTGTGTGTAAGCACGGGGGAGGGGAGCATGGCCCAGCAGAGGGAAGTGCCTGGATAGCCAGGGAGTAGGACTGTGGTGTCTGGGCATGGTGGGCAGGGCAGGTCTGGCCAGGCACCCAGGGTAAGGCACTGCCCAGCAATCACCAGGCAAGTCCATAGTGCTGAGGCAGGGCTGAGGCCAGGCTGGAGAGGCAGCCTGTGTGGGCAGGGTCTGTCCGTGGGGCTTGTGGCCAGGCACAGGCACAGTCTCAGAGCAGCGGGATCCATGGCTCATGTGGGAGACAAGCAGCTGTGGCTCAGCTTAAAGACACTTGTGTGAGAAAGGTGCTCCACTCCGCATCAGTGGAGCCTCCCCACAGCACCATCAGGAGGGCTCTGTCCAGGGTCACAGAGGGATATAAATGTGTCTCTAGTAGAACATTTCTAGTGATGCATGCCTTTCTGTGCAGTGTCCTTTGCTGTTCTGCAGTTTCCAGCACAGATTCCATGCATAGTTCACGAGTGTGCTAAAGGTTCAGGCCACTTTCTGAGTGTGACAGAGGATGTCTGCTGCTGTGGCAGAATGCTTAGGAGAGAAAGAAACTCTTGATGACTAGGAGTTCAGTTCAGTTGTGTCAGCAGACATGGGAGAAGTTATTTGAGAGAAAGGTTCAGTTTTCTGTAGATTGTTAGTCCGATGCTGTCTTTAGAATCTGAAGGTTTACATATTAGCAACACTGCTTGCTAGCAGTGATCCGCCATTATGCAGTCATTTATATCCAAGAGTATTGAAAGGTTAAATGTTCTCCTGCAGTGCAAAAGTGAAACATGAGTCTTGCTTTAAGGTCACACACTGCTTTATCTGGTACTACTGCACAATGTATTGCAAACAAGATGGATCCCAAACCATTCATCTTTTGTAATGCTTGTCATAAGGAAGAGGTCAGATGGATTTTACGAGCCTGTATTCTGCCAAGCATTGTGAAGACCTCTCAAGACTGACAGAAATTTTTTGGACTGCCAAACCTCTTTGGAAGGTTCCACGTGCTCTCATATTGTCATAGTTATGATCATCTGATTATCACAGTTTAGCAGATATTCTTTCAAGAATGGATGGTGTAGTTAAAACAAGAAATTTTGTTAAAATACATTGAATTGTATTTAATATTCATTTAAAGAATTAAAAATCATTATCAAAAATTAAAAATAAGTTCATGATGCAGAGACTTCTGTGATGCTCTCTTGTGGTATAGGAAAGCATAACAAGCTTTCTGTTTTTTGGTTATCATACCTCTATCATTTACAGACATACATTGGGTGGAAGTCAAAATTAAGAGGCTGGGCTCTCTTTAGTCTACTGTCTGTGCTCTGAAAAAAAGGATTGGCATTCATGGAATTTTTCAGAGACTCTGAGAAGGAAAGCCCTTTATGAAGAGAAGACAGAGTGCTAATTATGGAAATATTTCTTGTTTACAACAGAGATTTGCTTGAGATTCTTTGTTGAATCTTAAGCAAAGTCCTACATATCACAAAAACAAAGCAATAGAAATTTAAGGTATGTTAGTTCTTATGAAAAGGTGTTCTTCCTCTTAAAAAGTTCATATTTTAAAAGTGTTTTCTTTGAAGGAAGGTTTCCCAATAGCTATAACAAGCTGTCATAAAACTTAGCAAAGAAATATAATAAATTTTTGCTTGATATTCAGTCATTGAAATTGCCCCCTGATGAAAAGGAAGCTTACAAATTAATTATTTACCTCTGCTCTTGCACTGCCTCCATATCCTCCTGTCCCTGTCTTATGATGTGCAAATGCTAGGAAATGTGGCACAAGATGACTGGATGAGTATGGGAAATGAGCAGTGGCCCAGTCTCATGTAGGTTTCAAAATCTAGTCTCAACTTGCTATAGGGCTTGTCATTATTAGATATGTGGCGAGAGACGTAGGAAAGGTCAAGGTGAGGATTTTCTGTGTATCCTTAAATATCATGTAATTATACCTCTGTATCCTTGTTTCCCACATTCTTGATAGCTTGTTCTTGAGAAGATAATGCATCTGCCAGTACCAGCATGTACAGGGATTTGTGGATTAACATTTTTGAAGCTATGTTTTTATCCTTAGAAGCCAGAACTATAAGAATTAGAAATTAGTATTCAAAAATGCTTTTTACCAGTTCTCTGCTTTGCTCAGAAAAAAAGGCTGCACTTCACCCAAACTGGAGTAATTTTTACTCATTTTGATTAAAATGAATTTGAACTTCAGTGATATATTTTGAATATATTGTCACATCTTTCAGGCATTCGTGGAGGAATAGTAAAATCATGGTCAGCAATGTCTCTGGTTTGCTTAAGACCAGAATATTTGGACCAGCAGTGTCCATTTCATTGTCTTTGCATTTTTGTTTCTTTGTGTGTCAAAAACTTGAGGGTGAAAGATGTGATTGACTTTCAGCCAAATCCTTTTCATCATGCCTACATTTAGAGGAACTCATTACTATCAGTCATGAATTTCTTATTATTTTCCCCTTCCTCTTTCAGTTGTTGGTGTTTTTATTCATTTCCTATCTTTTTAATGAGATATTTGTAGACCTGTAAGTCCCTTTGCAGACTTGGTGTACTGCAGTTAAAGGATCAAATCAAGTGGATTACATTTCTAATGTAAATAGTTGAATTGTTTTCCAGTTTAACACATATTTATGGTTTATTTTAGTTAACAAAAAATCTGTAGAATTACCAGCAGATTATAACTATGGCAACAAGAACAGAGAAGATGTAACAATTTCTTTTCAGGGTGTAATAGGCAAATGAGTCTCAGGGTTTGTTTCCACTGCTGATACTCTGTTCACAAGTCAGAGCAATTCATGTGTGATATCTGAAACATTTGGCAGTCTCACCTCTATGAAATGAATACAGTGTGAAATTGTAGAATGATTAACAGTGGATGTTAAACAAGCTTGTGATTTGGAGAAATAGTCTACAAAAGATTTGGTGAAATTTGTGAAATCACAGAGAATGGCTCCTTGTTATGTATGTGGTAAAAAAACAATGAAAAAAAAATAATCAGTGCCAGATTAAGCTTTTACGGCATGAAAGTAATTATATTTTTCATACCAATTAGCAATTAAATATTCACAAATTCAAAGTTATTTTAATGATAATTATAACAGTGTGTAGATACTTTCCACTGCATACAATACAAAGGTCCATTTCAAAAATAAAAACTACTTTCTCATTGAATTGCTCTAGTGAGCATGATGAGACTTTAAGCCCTTTATTTCTTCTCAAAGTGAAAAGCTGTGTCAGTGATTATTGTCATTATTAACCGTGGCTTCAGTTTCCTCTTTTAGAGATGTTTTTCCTCTACGGAAATGCTCTGTGCAACCTGGGTCTCTCTATCCCTGCATGCCCTCTGTCTTTGCATAGGTTCTCTTGGAAGTCTGTGGCTGAGTTCTCCACCAGCAATTCCAGGTTCAAAGGTGACTGTTCAGTGAGTTGGCATGGAGGAGAAAGAATATACAGTTCTGTCAGCTGGTCATGAACACATGAAATCCTCTGGTGCTTCATCACAGTTTTGATCTCACTCCCAAACAAAATACTTCTTCCATTCTCTTTTCTGTGACTGTTATTTTTTTTCTTTTTCTTATCACAGAGAAAACAAAAGTCTCACTGTAGTACCTGACAGCTCTTCTGTAGGCACTGCCCATGGCATTCTGTGTTTCCTAGCTTATTGTAATTATTTAGCAAAGTCGTAAGAATCAGGCCAGAGTCCAAGTCAGACTGAATACATCCTCCCACTGGAGGAGAGAAAGCTCAATGCCTCAAGCTAAGAGATTCCACTGTCTCATAACTGCTACCTCTGATCACTGCCTGTGCCATCAGCTCAGGGGCATCAGGAGCAAGAGCATGAGCCTGACCCCTGCTCAGGGCTCATGGGAAAGTAGGACAATTGAAGGTTTTTCATTCATAGCAGGTGCTGCGGTGGAGTGGCTTCTTCTCCCCAGGAACTTGTGCCAGCCAGATAGCATTGCCACTAGAGCTGAGCAAAACAACTTTACTGCAGGCAGCAGAGAAGGGCTGACCACCTCTACAGCCAGGAAGCATTTGATTCATCTGCTGAGGCACCATCAAGGATCAACAATATGATAATTGTGATGAACCATCCTCATTCAGCTGAAGAAGATCATGGAAACCCTGTGGGAAACTAACCCTTTTGAAGAGAATAAATCAGCTCTTTTTAGCAATTGATCTTCTGTTCAGACTGTTCATAGTGTTAGAGGCTGAGACAGTCATCAGTGACCACCAAGCAGTGGGACAGAAGGACATTTTAATCTCAACAGTTTGTTGGTCTAGAGATGGAGGAGGCAAGGAGAGGCCTGCAGACAGATTTTGAGACTCATTGAAGCTCATTTAACGTGTCTACAGAACTGGTAGCTGAGAAGAAGGTAGGGGATGCAGATCTCCCACAGGAAATCCCACTGTTGCAAGCAGTAGCTTTCCTTATGGCATGAGTCTCTAGGCTTTTTGCAACCTCTGATGCGGGATTTGTGGAAATGAAAGTGCAATCCCAGCATGGCCTCCTGGTGAATAGGACGTACACAGCAGTCAGGTGGATGGGTGGGTGTTTCTTCACTTGCCTCCAGACACAAAGTGTCCAAAGGATAACCAAACCAGATGTCCCTCTCTTTCTTCTCAGGCTGTTTCTCCAAATGATGAGTGCCAAAAGGCCCAGGAACATTCTGGTCTGCACATTTCTATCATGCTTACACATGTTGTGTCTCACTGCCTTCATCTAGGTCTGTTCTCAAATTCCTGCCCAGTCTTCTTACACTGGATCTAGTCTTTATGTTTCACCACTGGAATTAAGGACCTTATCCGTGTTTAAAGTCAAAACCCTGGATCTAGTGAATAGTAGAGGACTGTGGCTTTTATGCTTGTGGGTGAACTCCGTTTCTGTTTTGAGGACTCCTTTTTGGAGTGAGTACCTGTAAGCTCTTTTGATTGAGAAGGTTTGGTTAAGAATTAGGGGAGTGAGTCAAACCAGTGTTTGAGAAGAGGATCAATAGCTTAGACAAAGCAGGAATAAATGTACCAAGTGTGAATGAGGAAGCCTGGCCTTGGGGCTTTTTGTGTTTAGCCAAGCTTATTAGTAGGGGTCTTGGCTGTGACTTCAGCATACATTCAAATAAATAAGTTACATTTCAAGTTTTTTATATAATCGCTCAATTTTTTAGTTTGTTGCAGTTAATTCAAAGTGCATATATAAGGAAATAGCTTTAATCATACATTGAAAAGTAATCTGTTTTAGATTGAGCAATTCAGGTGTTTATAAGAATGGCCAAGACGGGTTTGCAGTGCAAAAGAAAAGTTTCTGGTAAAGTAGTTTAGATTGATAGTGATTAAAGGATTACGAATGTGTAGAAATGTTTACAGGTGACACACACTTCCTGTTTCAAAATTAGTCTAAGTTAAAAGTAAATGCATATGTATATAAGGTACTTCCTGGAATTTGAACAACCAAATGCTTAACTTTGTGAGTTTTATGTATCTATACTGAAATGAGATACTCTGTGTATTTAATTAATACCTTTAAATTAAGAAATAGTGGCTAATGAATCTGCTGAACCTCCTGAGAAATCTGTATGTGGCTCCTGCTTTCCTCTTAGCTGGGGCCTGCACTCTCACCAAATCTCTTGTGGAGAAGTCCTGGCTTCTGTATTTTGTTTGCAGAGTGAGTAGTGACCTAAAAGCTCTTTTGTGGAGCTGTGTCTCTTTTCTCAGAAGATGTTGCCTTGTAATTGCAAAATCCAATAAAACGTGACCTTATCAGAGGTATCCAAAGTACTGGTACTTTATAGTTGTGCCATAAATGTGACCATTTCAAGGTTAGTTTTCTTAGTCAAAGAAAAGAATTATGAAAGCTTTCAATTAATCAACCTGCACACTCATGCATATCATGCATTTCGCATTGGAATTAAAAACAAAACAAACCAAAAGCAAATGAAAGGAGGGAGACTTAAAATGAACATTACTATGCGTGGATAATGCTGATCAGTGATAAGCAGGAGGAGCGCATCTCCTGTGGTGGCTGGGTCGCTGCTGCCACCCGCTGGTGCTAGGCTAGGGCTGCCCATGGTCCCCCTCCAGGCTTGAGGGAAAGAAAAATAATTGAGATGCAAGTGATGTTTTCTGGAATTGTGCAGGAAATAGGTATAATTTGTCTGAAGAACACTGAGACTGTAACAATGACGGTCTTGTCTGACAACTGACACATTAATATAGCTCTAATAAGTGTTTTGATTCATATTTTCTGTTTAGCTTTTTAATAGTTTTGTTCCTTTTGTTGTTCTAATGACTGCAATTGTGAGAATAGTATATATTAAAGCTAGCGATAGTTCATTCACCAAAAGCGTCTTATTGGAACTGCCAATATAAATATAAAATATAAAATATAAAATATAAAATATAAAATATAAAATATAAA
>VZRN01006613.1:2680812-2710704 GCA_013397935.1 Dasyornis broadbenti | reverse complement strand
AAAATATAAAATATAAAATATAAAATATAAAATAGCACTTGTCTGTATAAAAATACTCCCAGTTAATACCTGTTTAGACAGTAAGAAGTCCACCCCAGAGCAAAACAATACCAGTGAGACATGAGAAGGTTATCTCAGCTGTTACAGAGACCTTCTCCCCTTCAATTTACCCAGATGCCTCAATCTCTCTAAACTCCAGAGCAAACAGATGAGCTTGAAAGGATGTTTTGAAGGTCAACGTGTTTTGAACCTTTCCGGTGAAAGTATTGCAAAATCAGTATAGAGCATTCTGCCAGGATCTCCCTTTATTTGTAGACTGAGTTTGATTTTGCTGGGCACTGGCCTTATTGCAGCGCAGTGTCACTTATAAACATTTTAGGCCTTAATTGCCCTTTTAAATGTTTTATTAGGATGTCTGTGATTTAATACAAAGACACACATCTATTTAACCTCAGCAGGTATGTGAGCTTTGCGACTCTACTGCTTGTTATCTAACCCATTTTAAGGTACTGCGTTTTTAATAAAAGGTTTACTAAGCTAGGATAGAGATTACACTAATGTGAGTTGTTAGATATCATAATGATTAAAAGCCAGGTTTTGATTAGCAACCTCGAGCTATCTTCTCCTTTATTGCAGTAAATGTTTTAGATCTCTCCAGTTTCTTGGTCTCAGTGTCTGTCTCAAATCTCACATTTGTATCCTCCATCACAGACGTGGGGTTGTGTTACAGGCATCCAGGACACTGTCTTGTAATATGAGGGGTTTTTATATATGTGTGTGTGTTTTATATATATGTGTGTATATATATATATTAGAAAGAGAAGACAGATATGAAGATGAACAGCAGATTTTTCTGGAAACTAGGGAGGAATATTTCCATACAAGATAGAGACTGGGAAATCTAATTACTTGCAGAGTGACTCTGTTTTCTGTCAAGTTTTGGTCTACTAAAGAGTAAAATGACAACAGAATCCAACACAGGTATCTCTGTAAGCAAATCCTTTTTTTCTTGAAGGAGCTCACTGTAACACTGAGGTTACTCTTTATTTCCGTTTCTGGAAGCTAACTAAAGCAGAGGTGAAGGATAATGGACAAATAATTGAATTTCTCATTTAATGGAAATAACATTTTCTATTTCTGCTGAAATGATTTTTCTGGCATCCTTTCAATGTGACATAGACAGAGAGTTTAAAATTTTCTTAGCATATGAGTAGGAGAGTTCAAGGTGGAACTGGGGTGGGAGTTGATTTATTACTCTCCAAAACATATAGGTCAGATTCGGAGTGTGCTAGCCTGTTACATCTCAGTATAAAAGATTGGATCTTTTGCACCCATACTGAGTTCTACTGACATCTCTGAGACTTCTAACACAGTTTTACAGCATGTCTGGCTCTGACTGGTGGAGAGAGGTGATTAGAAGTGGTACAGGAGGGCTTGGCAGCCTCTCAACCCTCACATTATCTATTACACAGGGAGTGATGTGCCACTGGTTGGGAAAAGGGTAATTGAGGTGCCCCCTGTATGTTTGGGAGTGTTCTGGAATGGTGGGTTTTCTGATCCATTTAACAGAGGCTGTGGTTGGAAGGCAGACATTGGTAAGGAGGGTGTTTTGAATCAATATATTTTGGATAAATGTAATTTTTTTTTGATGTTGTTTAAAAAGCAGTGGAAGAAGCCCCTCACGAGGAAGTAAAAGGATGCAAACAAGTGAAGGAAATGCAGGCTAGCAGTCGCATGCTGTGGTTTGGCGGTGGAAAGGTGCAATGTTCCCTTTCTCCCACGTAGTGGTGCTGAGGAAAGCTGCTAGTCCGAAGCAGAGACCAGGGCTGGCTGCACTGCCCTGTCTTGAGTTTCTGAGCCTCGAGCAGGCTTTACAAGAGCAGAGGCATCATCGCCCTCAGACAAAGGAGCAGTTTAATGCTCATTTCGGTTATAACACTCTTAATATCTTGTTAATAATATACTTCAGTGTAGGCAGTAAGTCAGTAATTCTATCTCACAAGAATTACTTTTTCTAGTCTTTTGACAGTTTTGTCACTTTATGATCCTGTTTTCTCTTCTTTTCAGTGACCAATCTTTGTAGTTTGTGTGCTTGTTTTGTGTCTGTCAGTCTGAGACTGTAGCTTAAAAAATTATTTTGCTAGTGGCTGATCCAGGTACAGACCCTGCCCTGCCCCCAGCGGTGCACTATAACCTCGACTGTTTATTCTGCTATGATAGCAGTTTACTTGACTGCTTTATGTGCTAAAGCTTTTCTAATAAAAAATTCCATTTTGTAAAAAATTCCATTTTATCCTACGTATGTAACTTATGCTACTCTTCTGTTTTTAAATTTAGGATAATGTCATAGGTCTGTTTAAAAGAGTGGTGAAACAAATATTACTATTGAGCAGAACTGAGATAATGGTAACTTCAGCAGCTGGCTGAGGGGTTAATTATGTGATAACTGGAGGCAAAAGGACACTTCTATTCCCTATATATGACCCTATATATTTCCTATATATTCCCAACGTGTGAATTTTTTTGTTTTAACAATATGATGTTCTAGTTCAAGGCTAAATTTTAACAAAGGAACCTTACAGCTCTTCACAGGAATTTGCTCCCTGTCAGAAACATTTGTTCATTTTCAGAAGCTGCCATCCACATGGGACACTCTGTGGTGTTGGTCATGTCTTGAATTATTGACATTTGAATTACTTTTGTGCCTGCAAACAGGAGACAGCCTTTCTAAGCACATGGCATTACTCATGCACTAATATTGTTTTTCAGGAATGATGAGATAGCATTTGAAATTTCACAGGTTGAAACTCTGTGTTAGAAATCACTATAAAGTCAGATTTATGAAAAACATATGTATGTAATGTCAGCATTAAGTACTTATCATGAGCAGTGAATAACAAGGTACTTCTCTGTGGTTGTGATCCAGATGACATTGACTATGGTTAGGAAAAAGTATGGTTGAACCAAGTTCCAAGGTATGCCTTTCCCAGATATCTAAATTGTCACTTTTGATTTTGGATGTACACCTGTGGAACTTCTAGATGAGAACTGTTGAGTTGTTAATTATTTTTTTCATAAAGGGGGTTTCTTCAAATTAAAAAGACCATGTAATGATTCCTAAGACAAACATATGAACTTTTTAGCTATGACAACATGCAGGTCTTTAAGATACCATGAAAATACCAACCCTTCTCCATCCAGTCACTGACAAATGTATTACTGGCCATAATAACATGCACTTGTATCTGCATCTGGTGTTCAGCATAAGCTTCAGAAGAACTCAATTGTCAGAATACTGTGTAGCAATACTTGCTGATTTTTATTGCTTCCTGCTGTTTTTCTTAAATCTCCTTTAAATTATTTATTTGTGCTCTCTGTCCTTCCAGAGCTCAGTAAAGTTGTTGTAACAGGAGTGGGTTAATTCCTGATCTGGTAGCCACTGCAATATTGGGAAGCGGATTGACCACTGAAGCAGTTTCAGAATGTTCTGGTTTCTTTGGTCACAGAGAACATGCTCCATCCTTTGCCATTCTTTAGCTTTTTCATACTAGATCCGGAAATTATCTAACTTGTCATGGAATTTTGTAATTTATTGTTTTCTTTTTGGTTTTTAAGTAAATTATTTTTTTAGTAATTTAGATTTTCAGCCAATTAGGTCATACACTACATCAGATCCATTCTTTTAGCTGTTGCATTAACAGGGGAGGCAAAGTTGCTGTTGATGAAAAAGTAGAAATTCTATAAATGCTTTGTGAGTTTAATAATAATCTGAAAATAATGCCGCTTGGTCTTTTGGCACTTGAGTTGCTTTGGAATCCAGCCGGTATTCCAGAGCTTCAATGACTGAAACAATTCAGTGCTGCAGGCCATTTTTAGAATGTAAAAATTACTGTGGGTGGCTCATCTTTATGTGCATATTCAAGGGATATACAGTGTCCTGATCATTTTCCTACAGAATCATAAAACCAAGAAACATCAATAGCAACTTTTTAGCACTGATTAAAATTCATGTGAATAGTCATGAGATCTTTCAGAAAAGAAGGTTCTCTTTGCTGGTTTAGGACCACTACAAAAACATTCCCAGTACAGTCTGTCTTTCTGCAAACATATTTAATATTAAATATGAGATTTTATTAGTAATTACATTAATTTGCTTACCCGCTATTTGTGTTGTCCCCAAACTAATTTGGCACTAGGTAGTTGTCCGTCTTGAAGGTTATGTGGAATTACATGTTGGATCAGAGCACAGTGAGTTTAACCCAGTCAAAAAATCAAATATATCCAATGGGAAATAGAATGTGATAAAACAAAAACATTTTTTAATTGTAGATTGTATCAGTCCTCCACTAAAATACAGAATCTGTTGTAACAGGAAGACTGATGTTATTGGTACATGATTATTTCCTGTTTCAATTAAAATAAATTTCTGATAATAACAGGAGCCATCCCTTTTGTAGCTGAACATCTTCCCTGATAGACCTCATTATTCATTTCCATGAAGCTTTTTCTAAGTTATTTTTACAAAGGCCTATTAATGCTAGCATTGTTTGGAGTGAAAATACTATTATATTTACCTAGTCCTTTCAGGAAGCTGTGATAAGGGACACCATAAGAGAAAATAACCTTTCGGATTTCATTTATCATCTCCTGGTTAAGCACTTGGTTGCTCACAGCCAAGTGAATATTCATTTAAAGTGAATGAATATGCTGTGGCTGTGAATAAGGGCCGTGTTGTAGTTGGAACAGAATCGTATAATTTTTCCAGTTCTGGCATTGCAAATAGAGCTTTAGTTCAAATGTCTGCACTGTGCTTCTATTTTTTGCATACTTACATAGAACTGAACCAGCTGAGGAGCATATATATATAATTTGGACATAACTAGAGGAAAACAGAGCTACTCATCATATTCTTTTCGAAATTATCCATAAAATAAGATTTTGTATTTTTTTAATGTATGGCTTTACTGTTTATGCTCTGTGTGAAGCTATTTTTCAGAATATACTGAAAATTGTAATCAGCAGACTATTCCTCAAAGATAATGCGGAACTGTTTTTGCACTAACGAAATGTTGAAGGTCATCTCTTAGAACACTCTTAAAGTGCATTTAAATGGAGGTTCTATTTCCTAAAGCTATGCTGTGAGACAAATAAAATTTCTGTATTATATGCAGGTGTGCAAAAGCAAGTAAATAAAAAGCTTATGCATGAAGCAGTATCAGCTGCTACATTATTTTGAAGCAAAATTCAGGTCCATGCAGATTATCTCTGTTAGAAAAAACATGAAATCATGTACCTTAAGGGCAATTCCCCCATTTATTGAGAAATAATTAAAAATACCCCAAAGAATCAAAACACAATTCTTTCTTTAATCGCAAGAAGATAAATTAATTTCTTAGGATTTCAAGAATTCCAGTCAACACTTGAAATAAATATAAGTAATTTCATATGGTAATCCTGTGAGATCACAGTCTTACAGGATCATTGGTGGGAAAGTCTTTTCAAAACTTCTTGCACTTCTGTACAATTGCCCACCCTCTCAAATTCTGTTTTTGAAGCCAGGCTATATAACAAAGCCAGTGTATATAGCAAAGATGCACATAGGAATGAGCAGCTGGGGGCAGCAGAAACAAAGCAGGATTGCTCTTAGTTTGGAATTAGTGTCTTAATGCTTTTTATAGCTGTGTTTTGATGTTACTCTAGAGTTTTGGTCATATTTTTCTACCTCCCTCTCATTGAAACAATATCCAGAAAAGCCTCCATTATTTTAATGATGTTTAACACAACCCACCTGTACTCTTCTATACAAGACTCACTTCTTTCTGTCAATGTTAGAATTGCCATTGTCCCTTGTGAACAATGCCCTATTTTCCAGTAGGGACTACAGCCTTCTAGTAGCTGCTGTTCACTCTTGGTATTCCAGAACAGAGCATCACTCATTTCAACTGTACCTGCAAAATCAAATTCTTCATATCAGAGGAGAAAAACTCAGATTTTGAATAGACAACATGATGACAGGTGAGTGAAGGTTAATATCTCCGGAAGAAACCCTATGGCCTTCAGGTCATGGAGTATGTTGTTAATGGTGATTTCCATTAGACAGGACTATCTATATCTATGTAAAATAATATTCTTCCTGAAATTCACTGAATGCATCTTGTCCCTCTGGGGACAGAAATTTTAAGTTGTGCTTTTTCTGCCGAAAATGTCTGCAGTCAGGTAAGAGTTGTCTGAGGGCTGCTAGTGACATTTCTATAAGACATTAACAGGGTAACGTTCTGCATGCATGGAGCATGAGATATAAGATACATTGGTTTTGTTTGGCAAGGTTTTTGTAGTGGGGGGGGGCTACAGGGGTGCTTCTGTGAGAAGCTGCCAGAAGCATCCCCATGTCTAACAGAGACTGCAGGCTCCAAGATGGACCCGCCACTGGCCAGGGCTGAGCCTGACAGCGACAGTGGTAGCGCCTCTGGAATAACACATCTAAAAAGGGGTGCAAAACACCTGTGTAACTGCACCCAAAGAAAAAAGGAGTGAGAATATGTGAAGAAACGGCCCTGCAGGCACCAGGGTCTCTGCTTCAGGTGCCGGAGCAGAAATTCCCTTGCAGCCCATGGGAAGGACACATATTGGAGTTCATGGAGAACTGTCTGCTGTGGGAGGGACCCTACGCTGGAGTGTGAGGAATCCTCTGTGTGAGTGTACCTCCGAGGGAGAAGCAGTGGCAGAGACAATGTGTGATGAAATGACCACAGCTCCCATTCCCCATCTCCTTGTGCTCCTGGAAGGCAGAGGTAGAGAATTCAGGAGTGAAACTGAGCCAAGGAAGAGGGGTGGAGTGGGGCAAAGGATATTTTAAGACTTGATTTTATCTCTTTTTACCCTGTTCTGATTTGATTGGTTATAAATTAAACCAATTTCCCCAAGTTCAGTCTTTTTTACCCATTACTATAATTGCTGAGTGATCTCTCCCTTCCCTTATCTTGACACACAAGCTTGTTGTTATAGCAGAGACATAGCAGCTTTGGTGGGCACCTGACAATCAGACAGGAGCCAATCCACCACAGCCAAGGGTGTTCTAAATATGTTTGAGAGTACTGTTCTTCTGAGAATGGGTCTGTTGAAGTGGTGTTGGGGGACTGTGTAAGGAGGAAAGAGGCAGGCCTGGTGATATTTTGTCTGTAGGAAATTTAGGTTGAAGTCCTTGGAAAAACTTACCCCAGGCCTGCACTAAGCATTATTTTGAGGCATATACTCAGTGCTGGTAGCTCAGTGGGCAGCTGCAGTGCCAGCTCCAGGCTGAGCTCTGGGTGGTGAGAGCCCCAGACAAGAGGCCTTGAACTGGAACCAACCTTTGTACAGCAAAGAGCACAGGGACCTGTGGTGCCAGCCAGGAGACTGGACACTCAGAGACACAGCAGGAACCAAGGACTCAGCTGGAAGACCCCAGACTTCCCTTCAGTTTGACTGTGAGGGTATAAAAGCCCAGGGGTTCTTTTGCTCGGGGTCTCCTCCCAGAGGCACCAGCTCCAGCTGTGATTCTGTTGTTGTACCATTATTAAATTACTGAAAAGATCCACACAGCCAAGACTCTGCTATGGAACCCTGGGGTTGAGCTGGTAAGGAAACCTGGTCTGACTGTGTGAGTGTGGGGTGCGTAGCTATGAAGTGGCCTCTGTCCAAGTGAGACTGCAAGAGTGGCCCCTGGACAGTCAGACAGGGAAGTTTCCTTAGCAGTTTTAGGGGAACTACTCATTTTGTTCCAAGTGAGAGCCTAAGCAGAACTCAGATGTGTGCAGTATGAATCTTGGGAAATGCTGAGAGCTTGCATCATTTGATAACAAATTAAGTCTGTGTACACCTCTGCCTCTGATTATCCCTTATGCATATATTTCAGCTGTGGGAAATATCTCTAGTCTTTATCTGTGAGTACAAGGACTGATTAATAAAGAGCATCTGACAAAGTAACAGATATTTTTATGAAGACAAGGATTTTCAAAGCAAAATGTGTCTAGGGAATATTCAGAAAGATCAAAAGCTTGTTTTCTTCATAATGCTACTAGGCACTGAAAGGAAAACAATACATTTTGCATCAAAGTACTACGCTGTCTCATTGCAGCACAAATAAAAACTAATCTAGTTTCCAGCAAAGTTACTGAACTGCTGGCCTGTGAACAGTATGAGCTGAAGGATGAATTTGTCTCAGGTCTGTAAAATTTTCATTCGGTTATGCTGAACATCTAGTTCCTCAAAATACTGCTGAGCCTGTCCATCTCCAGGAAATGCTAAATTTGATTTCTGGGAGGCCCAAAACCCATACCAAGCCACAGTTCTTAAAATGCTAGGCAGCCCTGATTAAAAAATAAGGGATTTCATTATAAACAATCTATCAACTTCTTTTGCTTTTAAATGAAAATAATATAAAAATAATGTAAGAACAGAATACTATTTGGTATGTCATGATATAGTATGACAACTTGATCATATAAATAATGCTATGCATTGACTATATTCGGTAACATAAATATAGTAAGTACATGTAATAGAGTCAGATAATAATTATAAGCATGAAAAAATCCAATTTTAACAGCATTTTAATGGTATTTGAAAGGAAGTATTGAGAGTATTCACATTTATTCTGAATTGAAATGAGGTCAGATTTTGAAACGCCTTTGTTTCCTGTGAAGTGGAAATTCGAAGTGCTGATCAGTTCTATTTCTAGGGGAACTTTGTAACTGATTAGATGTCAGACTAATTACTAGTTCTTGTTTTCAAAAATCCGGAAAAGGAAGCTGTCACTTTGCGTTCCTTAAATTATTTTCTGTATATGTGTTGCAGTTTGTACATCTTTGTAGTCAGTCTGCTCTCCACTCAGTCATCTGTATGCATATGGAAATTTCTCTTAGTTAATTACCTTTTTTCCGCAATCATCAATTAGAGATATACCAAACATTACCTTCATTATTGCTTTTCTACCATCTGTACAGGAGAAACCATGGTAAAACATGTTCTTTGAGAACTCAGAATCCTGGATTAGGCTGTAGTTACTTTGCATGTCCATGTACTGTACAAGAGAAAACATGATTAACAGTTGGACTGCATGAAATTAGAGGTCTTTTCCAACCTAAATGATTCTATTAGTGTATGAGTAACTGAAAATTATGCTGCTAAAATCTTCTGTTCTGACTGATTTACCTGCACACAATTTTCAAGGTTGGCCTTTCAGCTTCAGCTTAGATAATTACATTGACAAAGATTGTAAAAGCTGCTACTGTGCAGTTTCCTTATTATAGACAATGTCAGAATGAATTAGGAGATTCCTGTTTACATGCATTCAAATTCTAATTAAATGAAATGTAAATCTCAAAACTTGCAACTAGTATTTCAAGTTACAATTTATCTTTGCCTATATTATGAGAAAATAACACATCTCAGTCTAGTGAAGTACAGGCATGTCTCATAGGCATTTTTACATTATTTCATCAGCACATCTCCACTGATCTTTTTATTGCTGTTACACTGAAAGAGCAACAAGAGCCCTCAAAGAGACTCTGAGTGAAATATAGCCAATGGGATTTTACTTTGAAAATATTTGCACAGTATTTAATGAAAAAATGCCAGTGTGCTGAGGATACATTAACTGTTGTATGTTGCCAGCAGAGGAATCATAGCTTTTCCTTTCCTCCAGGCCACAAAGGCCAACCCTATGTCTTCATCTGACAAAACAATGATGTGTTCAGGCTGTGAAATAACCTATGGTAAAGTGTTTTATTCAACAAAGACGTCCTAGTGAAAAATCTGCTAGTTTTTTGACCTGAAGTTCCACACTCTATCTTTGTCCTTTGAAATTTTTTAAAGAATCATAAAGAACATGTCACTTAACAATTTGGAAGTGCATCAAATACATCCATTTTTCATACAGAGTAAACTCTTGCCAGGAAAATTTAATAAAGTAATTTGCTGAAGCAGAAGACTGTTGATAATGCACTCAGCATATCTAACCAGCATACAACACTGGCAGCCAGTTCTTTTTCTAGATAAACAGAGGATTTTAGATGTAAATGTCTAAGTGATTCCTTTGTGTCTACGTTTAAAAAAACCCCAACATCTGGGATATCATCACTGGCCAGTTAGAAAGAAATGGATTCCCATGGTACCTTACATGGCATCATAGAAGATTTTCTGTTTGCATTCTCATCATTCCAGATTTCCATCTGCAATGGCAAAACAGTGGTATAGAAATTTCTTGTCAAACAGAATTCTGTGGCAAATGCCTTATCATCCGAAAATATTCATTCATAAGAACCAAAGGCTTTTTCTGAAAAAGGATGGGTTTACTGAGTTATTTTCTTGACTTGTTTAATTTTCAGTTTCTTTATAGTATTGCTTTTTGAATAATGTTTTTGTTTTAATTAGAATGAAAAATGGTGGAGACTCAGAAGATATGATAAAATTCTCAATTTAAAATTTTGACTGAATGAATCTAATTACCTATCAGGGAGATTTAGAAAAAGAGGAAAGAGGGAGGAATTTCTAAATTTTTTTCCCCCTTTACTTTCAGATTTTTCATCCCAATTATAGTTTGAGGTTTAATTTTTGCATCAGAAATACCTTCAGGAATGACTTGAGGTTTCCAAATGATCTGACAGCTCTAGCTGTGGAGGTTGCTGGCCACCAAAACTCTCAAGGAAATCATTGTGTTTTTTCTGTTGTGGTCATTTTTCTTGCATCTGTATAGAGGTGAGCTGATTGAGGAATGGCATATGTGAATGTTTTGCTTGAAACCTTCTTGTGCTGCTCCAGTAGAATTATAGCAGCTGGGACAGGTAAGGGCCATGAACAATGAAGAGGCATAAGTTTAGATCGACTGGATTTTCACAGCTGATGTAAGGTCCAGATCTTCAGATTATATTAATGAACAACTATGATGACTTACTTGGAACTGTATTGGCTCTGTACTAGCACCATATATAGATCTCAAAGGACAATGGTATTTTAGAATCCCATCACTGTCATGAGAAATAACTGATAAACAGCTTTTTTTCTGCTCTAAAATAAGTTTAGTAAGGAAGCTGCATCAAAACTGAGATCAGGATTTCAAATAATACTGGAGTATGTCATTATACTTATATGGGTGGAATTGGAAATCAAGATTAAGACATTATGTAACTATATACGCATTGTGATGACAAAATATGAATATAGAAACATACGAGAATATGAGAGTTTTCATGTATTTGTTACCTGCCACATGGCTGTGATAGGCACCTATGCCACAAGAAGCACAAATGTTGATTTTATATTTTCCCTCTTGTGCAGGGATATGTAAAGCACAGGCTAGAAGTCAAGTGTTTTAAATTAGACTTAGCTGATGTAATAGCGAATGAATGTGCTGTATCCAGATTTTACTAACGTGTATTCATAATGAGTATTTTCATAGAGCTATTTGTTTTGAAAATCTGTGGCAATCCAACTCTTTTCTTAATAACTTGACTCTGGTAATTTTTATGACCTCTCTCTCTTTTTTTTTCTTTTTTTTTTCTTTTTTTTGTAGGTGGTGCTCTCTCAAATGAGTTTTGATATTATTACTGGAAGTTCTGTCCACTGAGGTACATTTAAGTTTTATTGTGTAAATTATCTATATAATCATGAAATGCTTTAGATTGTAATTTTTTACATACTAGGGCAGCTGACCACCAAGTAGAAATGTTTTCTAAGGCAGGAAGGTGTGACCCAGTTAATGAGAAAGAGAAATGGCCTCAGAGAAAAATCCCTGTGAGAAGCTGCTAAACCTCTGCTTTGTTAGTCTCTATTCTCTTCTGTTTTGTTGGACTGTAGGTATAGTGGATTTATATGTGTATGAAAAGTTAAATTGTGTCAAATTAATTGTCACAAAAGCCTTATCTTAGCCTTTTACAGTTGTAATATTTTCCTGTTTTACGTTGGATGATAACTTCATAACTAGTACTTGGGAAGGTTAGTGGCTTAGATGTTATCTTGGTTATATCCAGACTATCAAAATCTTCTTTTCCAGTGATGAAATAACCTTGAGAGATTTAAATAACCTTGAAAGAGTTTGTCAAATTGGCAACTGTAATTGTTCATCAGGTAGCTGGATTGCTGTGGAAGCACACTCTGCAAGCTTTCAGAGAAGGCTGATTTCATTGACATAATTTTTCACTCCTACAATTGCTGGGATATTGTGAGCACAGTGAGGTGAGTACTTGTTTGAGCAGCTGCTGCCAATAATATGCCTGTCTGAAGGCTGTGCTAGCTGGTGGAAATTCTGTAATCATATTACCACAGTATGTGCTTCTCTTTAAAGGCGAGGAAGCTATAAAGCCTTAAACGTTGGATCAGCTAGTAGTCTATTTGCTCTTGCAAATAGACTTGGCCGGGCTGAATTTGTTGTTTAAAAAGCAAAACCTGGCATGATATTTTCACCACATCCTTTCAGATCTGAAATAGGCTCAGAAACTGGTCTCAGTGGTGTAGACATTTTCTGTACGAGAGAAATTCAGAGTTGCCCGTTACATCGCTCACACTGTGAGTGGCTAATCCGTTATAAGGTGTTTTTAAATCTGGCTCTTGCCTACTTCACTCTTCTGAAACTATAGACACATTATCTGACCAAGATCTTTTGCCTAACACTCCTCTTGGGAGACAAACTGTGCAAAGTCCTCTGAAGCAGGGTTTGAGTCCTTTCCAGCTGTAGGAGAACTGACCTCATTCATGCTCTTTCAGAGTACTTGTTCAGTCTTCTGAAGGACAAAGTAGTAACTTTTCAGCTACAGCTGCTTTCCTCTCTAAGGAGTGGAAAACCTGAAAAGAAAAAGAACATCCAGTCTGATAGTAGTAGTTTTGGATCTGTCTGTGGATTTTTCATCATCAAGTTCATTTTCCTGATGGCAATTACATAAAACATAGTTGACTTGTTCAGTGGAAAAAACAAACCATGTAGAAAAACCACACAGTGGATTCACATTTGCCCTCTTCTTACAGAAGTAGTGTTAGTTTGTGTGACATCAGCCAGTTAGTCCAGGTACAATGTTATGCTGAAGTACTGCACTAAAGCTCGCTGGATGTCTTGGCTCCGCCATGCTATGCACACATACCCTGGCAAGCAAAGGCCTGTGAGGTTGATTGCAAACTGTGCTGCATTTAGAGTAAGAATTGCTGTTTCAGATTTTTTATTTGCATGGTCCTGTTGTCTCACAGGCTTATTTTGTAGTTGTGCTAATAGGCTCCAATTGAAATGGAGCTGTGCTGTCGTAAGGCCTCTAGTAGCTCACCTCAGCCTTCAAATGATCTCAGCATTCAGGTAAGAAAATCATTAGGGTTAGAAGGAAGCAGTCTTAGTGAGGTGAAATTTCTATGACTTTTCTTAGTTTCTGGATCCAGATTCTTCCAGTGAGTTAAACTCTTTCAAGACAGTAGCCATGTCTGTTCTCTCTTTTTTTTTTTGCCCAGCCATATGTTCCTTAGGTAATTAAGATGAAGTCAGAGGATGAAGTTTTTAGGTCTCTTTGGGAAAAGTGTCATTACAGAGGCTTGATTATGCAAAACAGAAAAGAAGATTTTTCTACTTGGCAAATGCCAATTAGCTATTCCAGTGGCTTAGTGTAGGAGTTCAGCATGATTTCTATATTTTGAAAATAAGAATTGGTGAGAGATTAGAGCAACATGGATTGCAAAAAACCAGATACCATGTTTGAAAAATGATTGTCTTCATAGTTTTTAATTAACAGAGCATATAAGAAATGGTGTTATATATGAATGTTTCATTGAAGAAAATGGAATTGCAAAATCAAGCTTCTTTTTTTCTCTCTTGTAAAACTTGCTCTTTTTCACATTTTTTGTGATTTAAGTATTTTTCTTCAGGAGCTGTCAGATAGAATTAAATTAATCACCATTACTATGCATTTCACTTAATTTCATGTCCACTGCATCTCAAGAGAAACCCACATAGCAATTATTACCATTCACTTGCAAAAACTGCTATATTCATAATTTATGTTTCCCAAAATGTAGCCAGTGAGAGAAAGTGTGAAATGCTTCTGTGCTGATGTGAAAACATGAAATGAACTCAGAATTTTTGGCATAGAATGAATTTAAATATAACTCAGCATGATTGAAAATCTCAGTGTCCTAGATTTGCACTTTTAGGTTTCAATTTATACTAGGCATGAGTAAGTGTTGTTAGCTGCATGAATAATGCATCATTTTCTTCAGCTCAGCTCATTCCCTTCACATGTTTATTCATAAATGCTGTTTAAATGAACCTAAATGCTTATATTGGTAGGTATCCACTGATGTTCTGACAAGCTGCAGGACAGATCAGTTTCGTCAGGCTTAAAACAACCACAGAACTACTTAACCAGCACCCACCTTTTCAAATGATCCTTTATACTTAGTGGTCATCTGCATTCAATGACAGAAGCCCCCTTTCCCAATTCTGTGTCATTATCTTGAATAAAATTCTTGTAAATTTGTATGTATTTTTGTAATACATTTCTTGTGTCAGGAATACTAATTTGTAGAAACAGGAAGTAGCTTTTATGACAAAACCCAAATGCACGCAGGGTTTGGGACTTGAGGATGTGTTTTTCCCTTAGACACAGGATACCACAATCAATCCACACCTTTTCAGAGCTCACAGAGTGTGTGAACAAGGGATTGGATAAACAGAAGAAGGAAATAGGGTTGAATTTGTCAGGTTTCATTGTTAGAAGAGCTGCACAGTTCCGTTCATGTCAGTTCACAAAAGTGAATTTGGGCAGAAAAGAGAGGCTAATATTATCTAATTTTAGATGAATGGAAACTAATTTTGTGACTTCATTTGCAATTTGTGTGTTATCATTCTACAGTTTAAATGTCACAAACTTGTCTTTTATATAATGTCAGTTATTCGAACTTGTATGCATCCATAGTTTATTACTGCCTGTATGCAGATAATGAGTATACTTCCTTTAAATAATAAGGTTTAGTAACAATTGTTAAGGTAGCACATTATTATTGTGCTCAAAGCATAAATTTAATCTGCAAAAGGAGCTTTTTAAAGATATTAGTGATAGGTATATGCCACGCAGCCATCAGCTGCTATATGGCTTTTTCCTCAATTTCTTACCATGAGTAATATATTTTCTTTATTCCAGAGCGTGTGGTGTTTGTTATACATTAGGTACTGAGAAATGCAAATCACATGCACACAGTCACAATAAAATCTGCAATAGAAATGGAACATAGTTTGTGCTTCTTGAATCTGTGTTATTGCCTGGATGCTACAGTACTGCCCATCTTTCTTATACTACAGTTGTGTCTTTGAAAATTATCTATAAATGAGGACTTACTAGCTATTTAAGTTATTCAAATGAAAACAATGAAAAGAATCTGCTTATTATTAAATCTCATCTTCAATTCCCACTTTCTGTAATTGGTAGTCCACTAAGATTGTTTAAAAAGAGGAAAAAAAAACAAAATGAGAAAAAGAATTTAGTGAAGTTCATTTGTGGTGCTGGGTAGAATGTAATTTTCTGTATTACAGAAAATGTGTTTATGCGTTGGAGAAACATTGCAAAATTTTGCAATTGTGAAGTTAGATAAACCTAGAAGGTTTTAAAATTTAACCCAGAATGAAAATGTGAATAATTCCTTTAATTTCTGAAGTAGAATTTCTTTGAAATGACACAAGTCACTTATACTGGTATGGGACAATTTTTTCCAAAGAAAAAATCCTGGTTGTCTTATATTAACTCTCCATCTTCCTGAAACCCATGTACTGTTCTTTAATCAGATCTAGACACAAGCAGCTATTCCATATTTATGAAATAGCAAGATTCCATGAAATAATAAGGCAATGAGAGCTTTGAGGTGTTGGCAACTGTTACTGTCTATCAGTTTACTAAGACTTTCTCAGAAATGAACAGCTTTTTCTAGTGCAGAATACAGAGTTTCTGTCAGCCCCTGTGCAAATAGAAATACCAGTCATTTTCAGGGAAAATTGTGTTTCACATGCAAAATTAAATAACACGAAGGTAATTAAGGCTCCTGTACAACCCAGTGAAGTGACCTAAGGAATAATAGATCCACAAGCTAGAATCCCATAAAATTTTTCCCATTTTTCATGTCTTAGCTCTCTTGTGTCAGTCAGCTTAGACTTTAGAACACATTTCTGTTGCTTGTCCTATTTCTTTTCAGAGATGATCCAAAAGGGCCAGTGTATTTGGGTTTGTGCGGCCAGGTTACTTCTAATTGCTCTTAGCAAAGGTTGGATCTAAAGCAAATGCTTTTAGAAAAGTGTACTTCACTAAGCTGCCTACATAAACTGCTTTTTGTTAGTCTCATTAGCAGTCCCAGACGTCGGAAGATTCCTTTACTTCTTCCTCCACACATATGCTGCCTTTTCGTCAGCACTGGTACACAGTGCATAGTGTGGGGAAATGCAGATGTCTGAGATAACTGGCAGTAAAATAAATGAGAATTAACTGACAATAATTAAAATGGGAATGCTGGACAAGGAAATCCATTAAAACAAAGGAAGACTGGCCTTCATGAAATAGTAACAATATTAAAATAGAACTTGTTTTTAGCAAAATCATTTTCATTTCTGTTTCCTTTGATGGAAACTTATTGGAATGGAATTTATTTCTGGTAAAAACTACCCTGTTCTGTAGGGATATAGCCTTTTCAGTGCTTTTAAGGCCCCATTTCCCAGCTTTCTTAATGTATTAGTTGTGTGAACATCTCTAGTTTGTCCATGAGAGCACCCACCTGGTGTTCCTTCAAGTGTATCTAATCCTTATGTGCCTTCCAGTGCCTGTATACACAGGGTACTGATGATCTGCCTCATAATTGACTCTTTGTAGAACAGCCAAACTTTCCAGCACCTATCAGTGGTCCGCACAGCAGAGTCAAAAACATCATTACATGCACCACTGCCCAGACTCTCTCACCCACTGGATGCTTCTTTGGTACTGGGAAAGAACAGGAAAATGCAGCAGTGATATCCAGCAAGGAAAGAGACGGTGACTGTGTGCTATATACATGATTGTTTTTAACAGCTTACATAGACTGTAATGTGTCAACATGGGAACTCAAGCATGACAATAGAAGATATGGTTATGTCTTAGCAATATTTAACTGTACAGTACTTAAGGGAGAACAAAAGAGAGAACTGTGAGATAACTTTGCTGGTGGCATTGCAAAAGCAGAGTTATTTATTGAATAGCTGTGAAGATGGCAGTGGATAGCTATAACAGACATTAGCAGCATTAGTCTTTGAACCATGAACAACGCAGTGTCATAGTTATGGCAACAAATCCCTGAACTTTCCCAATCCAGTGAGTCCTCAATACCCTTTTTTTGACATTCTGTGCCCACACTCCTGGCACCTGATATGTTGAGAGTCTCTAGGTGGCTGTTTATCAGTGTAACCACTGATTCTTAGATGCTGGGATCTTCAACACTGATTGTCTTCTGCTGATCCTGCCTTGGAAGTCTTTAAGTTGTTTTCTTATACCTTCAAGGTGCTATGACCAAGACTTTCTGTACTTCTCAGTATGTACTTCTGTACATTCTCAGAGAGATTATTCATTGCTTCTGTTGAAAGTTGTCACTAAAGACAACTGGTCATTGTTGGTCACCATGTCCTCACCTTGCATCTGTTTTCCAGCAGTGACAATTCCATGAAGCCGTTTCTCTGTCCTCATGCCACAGCTGTCTTAATGACACTGTTATTGCAGTATTTTCCTGTATTTTATTAATGGTCTTCAATCAGAAATGTGTTAAGTTATTTTAGTTGAGGATTTCCTATACTGAGGTCTTGCATTTGTGACCCTTCTCAAACCTTCTCCAACCTCTCATGATCCCTCTGAAAAGCAGCCAGAACTTCCAGCATATTGACTGTTCTCATTTTCTCTTTCTGCTGCTTTGCTTTTTTCTCCTTTGTCTATTTTCTACATTTTTTTAGGGTGCGAGACCTAAGTAATAGAGGCCTGTTGGCCTTTATTGCCCATTTAATGTATTGGTACAGTGACATCCCCTCGTTCTGAGGTGGAAGAGCAGCACCCTGAGACAGGGCTCAGAGCTCAGTGCAAGATGGTAACGTATGCTCTGGAAAAGCACGGATGTGGTGTTGAATGCCACCTTCACCGGGGGAACTGTGGCTGCTGAGGATGTGCTCCTGTGTTGGGTGGTGGGCTGTAGCCATGCCCACCTGTGTCTTGGGAAGATTGCTTTGGAAGCACTTGGACAAGGAGCTCCTGTGCTGTATGTACTTGCAATGACTATTGAGGACGTGGGAAATAATGGGAATACTGCCCTTTCCGAAGCCCCCTTGCAGGTGCACTGGATTGTAAATGTGTCTTCTTGATGATCTTGGTACATTTGGCATATGATTTGGCCAGAGGGCTCTGATGTTTAAGAGCCCAGACAGGGTGTACCCTGATGGTATATTGCTTCACACAGCTCCACTGTGATGATTCTGGCAGTGAATTTACTGGCACAAGGCTGCTTGTGCCACGAGTTCAGTTGAGAGGTGTAATAAGATTTCTTGGCATCAAACTGACCCATTTCTGGCACAAGATGGATATGTAAAAATGAGTGTTGTGTGGCACAGGAACTTCTGCCAGCTTGTCACTCAGGACCATGCAGTGACCTTGTGCATGCAGATATTAATGGCCCAATAGTGGTTATTCTTCAGCTGGTGGATAATAATTCCCCCTCCACCAACCCTGCTCTGACTGCTGCTGATACGACATCTGAACCACTGTGCCATGGCTTTGGGAGTGGGTGGCCTTGGCCTGCACAAGGCTGGAGCCAGCAGTGACCATAATGGACACAACACTCCAGCTGCCAGGGCATCCTCCAGAGCCCTGCCAGGGCAGCTGCTCGGTACCACCAGTCAGACCACCACCATTCCATATAAAGGAGCCTCATTTTTTTCACTCAGAGGAAACTAATATAGTAGTAAGACCACCATGTTTTATTATTTTATTAATTAATATTATGTGATTAATTAATATTAATTATAAAACATTAATTTTGTGTGGTTATTATTACAACCCACATATATAAATACACAACATATTAATTACTTTTATTATAAAACCTTAAAAATCTTATTATTTTAAAATAAAATAATTGCAGATTTAGTAATCAAGAAATAATGGAAATTTCTGGCTCATTCCAGTGAAAAAAAGATAGTTTAGAAATGACACTACCTCCCTTAGAGAAATTGTTTATTCATTAACCATTATTAAAAGCTGCATTTCACCATTATTTTAGTGCCTAAAAAAGTGAAAGTGATGTTTAAATAATACAGAAACTGGAAATCTATTATGGAAGTAAATTCTTAATCTTGCAGCAACTAGGAGTGATTACTGAGGAAGTGTTTATGTACTGCTATCAGTATACTGTATATAATACAGAGTCATAAACTGTTGAAGAATGTAATTTATCATCACACTTATTTTACATAATACAGGTGAGCTGAGCAAAATAAAACATAACCCTACAAATTAAAAAAACCTGAAGTATTCAAACCTGGATTAATTAATTCATCATATTTGTCACCTCAGCCCACAAAAAACTGTCTGGTATCATGGTTTGGGCATTCAGGGGTCATCTTATGTTTTTTGCACTAATGGAAAGAAAAAAGTATATAGCTGCCATTTGTGGATTAATTAGTTAATTTATTGGCATAATACAATTAAGATCCTGATTCAGCAAAGTATTTTTTCAGCAAACATGTCTTACCTTTCACCATTGTCACAAAGTAGTCACTTCAGGTTCATTGCACTTTTATGTTTATAAGTATTTTCTCAGAGAACTCTGTATTTTTGATGAAAATGTCTTAAAGGACGTAATTTTTCTGCTGTCATGCTTTAGACAGAATAGCATTATGCTTAAGCAAAAATGAGATTAAAGTGTTTATCTTTTTCGATCAAATTGAAGAAAACAAAATGAACCAATATTACATAAGACAAGAAACAAGTCTGGTTTTCAAAGGTTTCTGTTTTAATGAATGATGGCAGCTAAAGGAGCAAATATGAATATTTTGCAACCTTTTAACATACAAGTGATGATTTGTATGCATTGCATTATACCTTTCTTGTTTCAACCCTCATCAAGTATCTTTCATTTTTCAGCTTATACATTTTTCAGAACAGGATACGTTTGCTCAGTGTCTAGAACAAAAGGGCTCTTGATCTTAATTGGGGCCTTTGGCTTCTATGGTAATCTAAATTATAAGGAAACAATAACCTACTAGACTGTTAGCAGTATCAGCAAGGACATTTCAAAGGCCATTAATGCCAGTTAATGTTTATGTGTCATATGAGAGGCCACTATTACTATGAAGTTAAAAATGACAGTAGCAGATATTATTAAGCTTATAAAATTCACTTTGTTTTTGTGGGCTAGGATTTTAATAACATCAAATTACTAGTTTAAAATCTGAATCTTTTGATAGTATATTGGATAGTAGCTTGGTAGAAGTGTGTGGATATCTAATGTCACTTCTGTTTATCCTTTCCATCACCAATGACGTGCAAACTACAAGCATGGAATCCTTTAGGGGATTCACATTTCAGAATGAAATAATTCTTGATGTATGGAATCACAATTATGCTTCCTTAGACATTTCAGAATTCTTTCACTGTCATATTGTGATAAAATAGTGGTAAAATTTCTGATTGGGTTGAGAATGGTAATAGTCTGCCTGATTGTTGCTATAAAGAAGAGAAAGTCAGCAAACTTTAGTTTCCGTAATAATAACAATAAAATAAAACCTATTTTTTTTCTTACTACCTCCTCTTCCAGTTTAGAGATTTAATGTGGCTTTATATAAAAATCAATCTCAGTATAAACAAAAAATATGTAATTGCCATTCTTCTAGGATGTATCATAAGCTCAGAATGGCCAGAATTACACATGTAGCAGGAACCTGAACACTAGATTTGCTTGTGTGTTTTTAGCATCTTTTGCACCCCCTAATTTCCTTTGCTGTGTCCAGAGTAAAGTGGAAGGAAATATTATACTTGTGCAGTTGTCAGGTTGCTTACTAAGACTGACCTACATAGATTCAGTGAGGTTTACATGAGGTCCCTGCTTGCATACTATATCCTTTGTCCGTCATTCAGCTGTCAACTAACCTGAGGAGGCTTGACAGCAGGTAAAGTGGGAGTTGTTATCCACTCTCTACTCATTAAGGTTGTATCTGGTGGTTTAGGAACTGTCATCCAGGCAAAGGCAAAATGTTGTCCTTCCTCCAAAAGGAGCAGACAGATGTAGGGTTGTTAGGGTTTCATCCCATGTACTCTGTTTCTTCTTTAGCTACAGGAAATATCTAAAATCATAGGGACTGTGATGGGAAATTCAATTTGAGATGGGCAGTACAGTGGTCATAAAGATTAGAAAAAGGAAGCAAATATATATTAATTCAAAGGTAATGATAATAAATAAGCAATAATGGTAAAATGATTGTCCATGAATAACAGTTAATCAAATACTGTTGTGTATGCATATGTCATTTTGTGTCCTTACTGTCACAAGCTGTTGATTCTGTGACTGTGCCTCTTCTGTAAGTTCTTGTCTATGTGAAAATGCTCTCAGTATTGTTTAATAGTCTCCAGCTGGGCTACACAAAGCAGTTTGTTAGCTCAGGTTAAAGCATGCTCACATTATCTAAAACTTTGCAAATCTTCCAACAACCTTCTTATTATTTTTACAGATAGGTAAACAAATTTTCATGTTGTTGATTTAACTAACTTAATGCCCCCACAGAGTGGACAGAGTGAGGTTGCAATTGTGCAGGGACTTCAAATGGAGAATCTGTTACCAGGCTGGACAGATCCTGGTACTCAGATGCTCTGTGGTGCACACATCATCCCTTACTCTAATCAGGGTAATCACAAGGATTGAATTTCTTCATAGTTAGTGGGGCTTATTTCATCTACTTTTTTCAATGATCTTGGGTTTTTACTTCCTGGTATGCAATCTTTGATCCTTAGAAGAGTTTTCCTCCAACTTCCTTTCCAAGTTTTACTCACATCCCTGCTCTTAATTCCCCTTTGAAGCACCACCTGCCCAGGAATCATACCTTGTTGTGAGAACTCATTTTGAGCTCTCTTTTTTGGTAGCTAATATTATGGTTATTTTTTAAAGCAATCATTTTTTTTTTACCCCACTCCTGATTTTCCTTTTTTTTTTTTTTTAAGGAGAAAATGTACCTGAAGAATAAAATATAAATATGTGGCAGTACAGATAAGCTGGGATTTATGAGAAATCTCATCTTCTAGGTGATGTGACACCATGTGATTTTGCAGCCCTGAATTCATCCCCTCTACTCCCTGTTTTGCTTTCAGTAATATGTGACTGCACCCTCTGTCATCATAATTGCTTTTCTGTGATAATTGTAGCTTGTTGAAGTTGGAGTACCAAGCAGGCAGGAAGAAACTTCCAGATGTAGATCTGTTCAGAGGCAGCAAGCTAATACAGTGAAGGCCAAATTCATGGCTAGAAACCTATTTTCCAGTTTTAAAGGGCACTATCTTGTGCTATGTAGCTCACCTGGGTACTTAATATATTCAACTTATTTAATGAGGAATGTCCTGTGAAGAATGATACCGTATTTCTTGTCCTTCTCTTGTTAAATGCATCACCCAGAGGCATATTCAGAAGTCATGTAAATTTGATGATAAGGAATTGGCTCCTTTTTTCTTCTCAGTGCTCCAGATGAAACAGCTGGGAGCATAGGGGTGTTATTACTAATGAAGAAATTGAAGAATTTTGCCTTCATTACAAGCTAGCATAAAAGAAATTAAGTATTATTTAGCTAGAAGTTTATGCAAAACTCATAACTGCAGTATCTGAGTATCTGTTTAACAGTGAAGGCTGTCTTAAAAATGGAAAGTCTTCTTACAAGGTAGTAAATGAGTTGTTTGTTGCTAAAATCAGTGCCCAGAACTGTAAGAGTGCACACAGCACAGCCTGCTAGCTTGGATATTGTATTCACAGACTGGGTTCCTGTTGGAGCAATATTAACTCTGAGAGTAAATAACTGAAAGTGTTAACTCTGAGAATAAGTCATTAAAAATGCCATTGCATGAGGTAACCTCTCTTTAGTGTACTCCAAAGTAGTCTAATGGAATAGTTACCACAGAATGGTGAACTAGGCTGTGAAGGTTGGTTTCCCAAGAAGATTTACCTTTAGGACACCCTAAAACATTTTCTATCCTGTCTCTCGTAGTCTGAAATTCATCCAGCTTGCTCAATTTTTCTTCTTTAAGATCAAATTTGAAGAGGGGATAATTAATTATAGAAATAGCTGTAAGCATTAGAAGTATTGATGTGATATCCTAAGATATAATTGATAAGAATCTGACGTGATTTTCAAAAAGGGGTCAGTAAGCCTTCCTTATGTCAGTAAGGCTTACTCAGATTGTTTTACAAACAAGGCTTTTGTATTCTCACATATAAGTATTATCCTTTCAAATTCATGTTTCAGATATCACATTAAGAAGATAAATTATAAAAGAGACTAATTAATTTTAGGCATATTAGGGACATGTTAACTGTTGCCGTCCTTTACGTAAAGTCATGTTGGTATGATGATTGTGAAGCCTGAGTAGCAGGAAAGTGAAATGAGTTCTGCCCAACTATTAGAGCTCATTGAGCAGTTAGATTAAAAATTAAAAAATCATATTCTTAGAGGTTGAGCTTTTTTTCATTTTGGTAAAGAGAGGGAAAACAGAAAAAACTTTGAGGGCACTGGTTTGTATATAAAACATATGAGTGAAAGTCCATCTTTTGCTGTGATTATTTAATGGGTTTACATGAGATCTTTTCAAATACTCAGTGGAAGTTCTTACACTGGAACCCTGACATTAGTCATATAACTTTTTACTCTGAAACACAGAGCCAGTAACTGCCAGGTGAATGCAGAATTTCAGCTTCCACAGCCTGGTCCAAGTGAAATGACGACAAGACTTAATGTCAGAATCTCCTGACCATGTACTTTCCTCAGTTGGATGTTAAAAGGAGCAATTACTGTCTGAAACTCACCTAGATGAGATAAAAAAGGCCACATGTGCTAAGGCTGATATTTCCCATGACTGGTATTTTCTTGTCAAAAACACTCCTTTGGCACCTTTTATTCTGGCTTACAGAAGTTAATGTATTTCTCCTGTCTGTATTCTTAGGAAAAAAAAAATGATGGTGTTCCTTTACTTTGGGATTGATATTGGATGATATTGTATATAGATCAGGTTTAATGAATTCTTTTGAGGCACTGTAATAAGAAGCAAGGTCACAAGGCTGCTGGATTTCATCATTGAATAGCACTGTCAATTTTTAAGGCACAAAATGACACTGCTGTTCAAGATTAACAGAGGATCCTTACTGGAGAGAAATAAAGAGAAGAAAAATATTAAGCTTTTGGATGCCTATAACAAATGAACTGGAGTTCCTAGAGGCTGCTTTTTTTTTTTTTTTTTTGTCAGCAGAGTTCACACCAACTGCCAGTATGTCTGAGGAATGATTCTCTATTATGTACACCAAAGTCTGTGAACCAGAGGTGTCCTTTTAATATTTATACAGAAATGATTTCATTGTTTCCAAGGCAATTCCCTCTAAATCTCTGTTCAGTCTTCAGGATTATGCCCTGTAAGATGTTTGGAAAGTACTAAAAGCAAGTAAAATTTCTTAGTGAGAGGAATTCTTTCTTGGGGGATATCTGTCCTGCTTTAAGAGAAGACCTAATGCCTATAATATAGGGGAAAAAAAGAAAGAGGTAGATGTTTTGGAAATACAGGAGTTAGTTCATTAAAATCTCTCAAGATAAAGATAAACAATATATTTTCACAGAATTAAATTAGAGAGGTAATATTATTTGTCTTGGAAGACAAATGAACCATTCTGGATGAGGTAATTGAGAGGTGAGTTGGCAATAATTATATGCCTGCTGAAAGGTAAATAAATAATGTATAAACATGCAATTTAAAAAATTCCTCCTGATTTGGGGGCAAATACTACATTGCTCTTGAAAAGCCAATAGAATAATTATCTTGGGAAGAACACCAATGAAGAAAAGACTGGCAAGTAGCCAGCTGATGAACACATGTAATGTTTGTAGTGTTTGTGATAAACGACAAACTATCTTTGGTCATTAATCCTAAAGCAGCTGTTACCTTGACAACTGCAGGTAATGGATGGTTGTAGTGTTCATCTCTCCAGATTTGCTTTTAACTACTAATAAAACATTAGAACAGCTTGTCTTAAATGATTTCACGTGGCTTTCCAAAGATTTGGTACTCAAGTGATTAATCTGTTCCTGAATGGCAGTTTTGCATATAGAATTGAATTTGGAGAACCTGACACATAGGAAAGACAGGCAGTTATTTATGAGGTCATCTAACTTTGTGGCTGCCTTAGTGGAAAAATTATTATGGAAATAAAGCCCATTCTGTTTCTCTGCAGTATTTTCAATACAGGTCCTCAGGCTGTGTCTGAGCACAGGCTCACAGTCACTGGCACTGCTGCTGAGCTCCTGGCCTGGGTGGGCTCAGAGGTTTCTCCCTGTGGTGTGAACACATTCTGTCCATGCCTGCCTGCTCAGGTATTCCACTGCATCCCCCTTACTGCATGGTGGAAATGTTCCCTGGCATGCTGGCTGGGGTCCCTGGAGGAAGAAAGCAACCTCAGGTGGCAGTGCAGCAGAAAATGTCTTTTGCAGCATAGTCATATGAACAATGTACCAAGAAGTATGCCTTATTTTAAACTGTACTCAGCAGTGGTTCTCTCAATAATCATATTTTATGGACTATTCTAGGTCAGTATGGTGCGGTTGGTGAGCCCTCAGAAGGGATAGCGAATGGCCATTTTGGCATTTCATGCTACCCTAGCAACTGACTGCTTCCTCCTGCCCCTGCTCATAGCCCCACAGCTAGAATACAAGCCTGGGCGTGTTTCTGAGCCTGCTTGTGAGGAACTGCAGCCTCACTCAGACCTGAATAATGTCTTTGTGTACTGTAAAGACAGTGTCTTACCTGGACTTTGGGCAATCTTCATATGATGCACTAATCAAGTAACAATGTCTGTACCTTGATAGTGCTTAATGACAACTCTGTCAAAGGAAATATATTATTAAAGCTTCAAATTTTCTATGTGCAAACTGATCCTTGAAGCTGTCCTTAGTGCTTCAAATTGGAATCCCAAGAAATTTATCAAGGTTAGCAAGGCTGCAATTTCTTACTCACATTGCAAACTAATATTTTTGGATATGCTGAAGTTTACAGTCATATAGAACCCCTAAAAAGAATTGTTCTTTCAAAGGTCCTCAGGATGTGTGTGTATTTTGTCAGTTCATTTGTTTACTGAAAAAGAAAAGGCAGTTCAGCAATAGAAATTGGGTTTTGATAGTGAACTCATGACAAGTTATACCAATATCTTTCTGGGCTTTTTGGTAGATTTTCCTCTATGGGAAGTACTTGTTAAATCATGTACTTACTTCTATCACACTTTCATATGTATTTTGATGTTTATCTTCTCTAGCACTGAGGTGTTATGTTTTCAGCTGATGTACATCCAGTTACTTAGCAATAGAATTTAATGTCTTCGATATTAATAGGATTGTTGGAAAGTGTGAACGGTCCTTTGACAGAGCTATTAAGTCAGGCCTGGGAGCTACAGCTATTTTTATACATGAGAGATAAACAGAGAGAAGTTTAATATTGATACTGAAATTTTTATTCTGATCTGTAGCACCTTGTGATCTATGGCATAGCCTCAGGGTATGAGCTCTAGAAGCTGATCTCAGAAAACTGGGTAACTGCTTGCTCAGTTCTGGTAGTTCAGGCTTTTGTCCATAAATTAACTTAGGGTTTTGTGCATCTTGTGCATGTGTATAAGTGTACCAAGGTTTTAAGTGTTCGTTGTAGAAAAAATTTTGCAATTCCCCTCTTTTTACCAGCAGAAGAAAAATATTCAAGGTGCAGGACTGTGAGATTATTAAAAAGCCACAAGTCTTATTCTTGGCAAGGAAACGAAGTTATATAAGTAAACACTACTGACATATTCATCAGTTTGATTTGTTCTCTGAGACTTTATAGAGCTGCAGAAAGGCTTCAATAGCATTTGCCTACTTAATACTGCAGCTGTTTCTGGTTAGGAGAACACAACACAGAGTGTTATCAAAAGTGACCAACCGAAAATCGAGACACATTCCAAAACACTGTCAAGAGAATCAACAAGGATGGTTTGTGCTTCCTGCCCTTCTCATAATCTCTCGGGATCATCTGCCTGCCATCATCATCAGCTTTATCTGGCCTTTCAGGTCTTCTAGAGATTGAATGTGCTTTGTTACCAATATATTGGAGATTCTGGTCAGTAGGGTGATGAAAATATCTGTGGATAGTGAATAGAGAAAACTTGGACATACACTGAATGTCAGTTTGAAGGAAGTGGGATAACAGCAAGGCTCATCTTGTGTTGTAGCAGATGTTGGCAAGGTTAGGAATAAATGCAATATATGCAATTAGACATATTACATTATAACATTTGATACAGAGCCAGAGGAAGAAATCTGCCTCTGTGTTACAATACAGTAGAAACTGTGAAACACTTTCAGCAATTTCTTTTGCAAGAAATAAAATGAAGAAATAGTTACAGTGTTTCCACTGGCTTTAATTCAAGATGGAAGTAAAGAAAATTAGCATCACCTCCTTTGTTGGGTCACTGCAGAAGGCTTTTTGGCATTCTAGCAAGAGCAGTTTGGTTGCCAGGAGACAATAAGTTAATTTTGGAAGGTAATGCCCTCCAAGCAAGTAATGCCAACATTCTAGATCAGAGTAAAATCTAATGCTCTGTAGCCAGAAGCTTGCTTTTTAAAAGGATTTACCTCTCTACCATACTGATAATAAACAAAGCGCTGCTGTATTGTCTGTTGCTGGCAGAACAAAATCCTGAACAGTAAAATCTTAGGGTGCTGTTAAGTAATCAGCATAAAAATAATGCTGCAGCAGGCTCATCTAGGTTAAGCCATCTGCTAACTATGCTGGTACATATGTCAAATGACAGACTGCCAAAACTATTTTTTCATGATCTTAAAATACAAGGGAGACCAATCAAATGTTACAAGGACAAATTTGAGATAAGTCCACAATTAATGTGTGGCATTAATTTCGCCGTATGGGACATGGCAACTAAAGGCTTTTGGGGCACTAAACATTTATTGATGCTGTTAAAGTGTATACACAAAACCATACTGACACCTCAGAATAGCAGCAGAGCAATATAAAAGTAAGAAACACAAGAAGCTGTATCTGTGATGGTGGTGCCAATGTAGCAGTACAGAAACATTTCTCTTCAGTCTAGCTGCAAAACTGAATCCTCATATATTCAAGTTCAAAGTTGTCAGAGTTATGGAGAACACATGGAAGATGAAGATTTGTGACAGGAATCACTCATGAAATTGTTTGAGCTTTTGTCTGAACTGATAATCTTTTGATTATTTGGGAGAAAGGGTAAATAGGCACATGGATCGCAATGGTCCACACATGCTCAAGTCTGATGCTGAACAAGTTTGACATATTCTACTTAGAAAAAACTATAGAAAATACCTTGTAGCATGTGTGCACTTCTTCATCTATTTATATTTTTATGTTCTTATCTGTTTCTAAAGATGAGTTGGAAAATGACAGGATTTTATGGCATCTCTGAAAATTAATAAAATAATTTCCTTTGTGCATGTGTTTCTTTTCTTTAGTTTGCTCTTGCTTCTTTTTGGACTAGTATACAAATTGGTAGTAGAGGAAGAGAGATGTAGAGAAGATGTAAGTCACTATTGCTTTATAAATATGGTGCTTTTTGTCTGAAAATTCACCAAAGACAGGAAGTACTCTCATACAGATTTTGCAGATGGGGAAACTGAGGTACAGACCAGTCATCTGAGTTGACAGGTTAAGTAGCACACAAGTGGACTAGTAATGCAGCTCCTCTTCCAGAGTATCAATCCAGTGTTCCAGTTGATATGTGCCCTGAATATAGAAGGATTTCTGAAGAAAATGCATCCTCAGCCTGAAGAAAACCTCAGTGTAGCACAGAGGCAAGGAATCTAGACATTTCATGGAACCAAGCCTTGCCAGCACCAGGAGATGTATGAGAGAAGAAGGCCCTGCTTACTCCACTACATATTTAGCTATGCAGTGCAGGAAAAGGAGATGGAAGAAGGAAATAATGTGAGAATGGGAGAAGAGGGTGGTGGCAGGATAAAAAAAGCAAAAGAGTGCTAAATATAAACTGGAGAAGGGCTTAAGATGTAGAGAGTAAGAGAGATGTGGAGGGTAGTGGAAGAGGAAAGAAGTACCTTTTGAAATGGAAGTATAAGTCCAAAATCATTACTTTCCTTAATTACCTATAAGCTCTGTAGGAGAACAGAGACTTACCTCTTCTCCTGCTTATCTGCACTCTGTATTGTCCATTTTATATATTAATTTTTTTTGCAAAAACCCACCGTCTTACCCCATTGAAAAAAAAAAAGATTGCTAAAAGCCTAGGGCAACAAAATCTAAACTCTGTTCTGCCTTTTATGCTATTTCTGCTTTTCTAGAATGTGACAAAGCTGTGTGTCTTAGAAAACAGCTTTCAGAATATGTCTATTCAGAGTTATTTTGCCCAGTGTCATTAGTCTATCCTGATACCTTTTTGTTCAAAAGAAAAGATTTTTGGAATTCATTGGCAGTATGTAATTTCATACTGTCTTTTCAGACTGATGTGTGGGGCAGAAATGGATCCATTGTGACTTCTGAATCAAAACATTATCACCCATGACAAGTTCATAAGTCAGTAGAATAGACTGAAATAAATTACATTGGTCTGAAAACCATTATCCCCTCCCCT
>VZRN01006613.1:2656159-2680798 GCA_013397935.1 Dasyornis broadbenti | reverse complement strand
CCCTCCCCTCCCCTTTTTCTCCCTTTTACTCCCCCTCATTTCTCTTCCTCTTCTCTTCTCCAACCATTGCTATATTCTTCTGCTTCTTGCTATGTATGGGAAATTTTGCCAAGTTTCTGGCAAAAATTAAAAAGGAGCAGGATCAATTTGACCAAAAATCTGTGGCCTTGGAGGTCATTAGACTAAAAAGGAGTAAACTGGAAAAGCATCTTCATGACATAAAACTCAAAATGCAGTGATAATTGTGTTGCCTATCATTTACAAGCAGGATGACTAAAGGTTAATGACATTAAACATGAAACCTAGTAAGATGGAAGAAACAATGATGGGTGGAGGAATGCTGCTAAACTGATCAGAGGAAACAGAGGATCCTGCAACAGCTAATTCCAGAGGACAATCAAAGGAGATTGATTTACCATTGACTCTGGCCTGAAGGCCATGAAAAGGAATCAATCAAAACACCTCTTCCTAGAAAGCTATGCAACCTCAACAGAGTCATTGCCTGAAAGATAATGGGTCTTGCTGTGGGAAGGTAGAGAATTTAAGAACTAAGTAAAATAATAGAATCATAGAATGTTTGGGTTTAAAAGTGATCTCAAAGATCATCTAGTTCTATCCACTTGCTGTGAGCAGGGACACATCCCACTAGACCAGGTTACTCAGAGCCCCATCCAACCTGGTCTTGAACAAGGGGTGAGGCATCCACAACTTCTCTGAGCAAACTGTTCCAGTACCTCACGAATTTCACAGTAAAAAAAAAGGGTATGTTTTAAGAAAATTGTAGGAAAAAGTCAGACTCTTATTTTTCATTTAGTGGGAAGACCTAAGGTAGGAGAAAAGAGTGATGAAGGTGGACTGGAGAACAAATGGAGGAAAATAGAAGGAAAATGAGGTAAAAGGGCCTTAAATTTCAAATCCTGTGCAACCGTACTATTATACAATAGTACATGCCTTCTGTAGGGCATGGCAACGTGAAAAATAGTAACAGTCACAAAGATGTAGTAGATGAGCAACACAATGAAGGATCCAATTGTGCTGCTGTGAAAAAGTCTAGTGGAAGTTTTGAAGTGGTAAACTAGTCAGTAGGAGTAGAAAGCTGGTATTACTTCTGTATATGGCATTTGCTAATTCCCACAAAGAAAGGAGGGATATGAATTTTATATAACAAGTCTTAGTTATGAATGCTTCTTGCTGAAAAGCATTCATAATGAAGCACCTGTATCTAGCCTATCTTCCACCTTAGTGTGTACTCCTAATATCCCTTTGCACTTGATCAACTGCATTTAGATTATTTTGTTTCTCTGACACAAATTTTTGCTTTTTAAGATTAGTTCAGGAGAGTTTTGCAATCAGTGACTCATGCAGTACCTGAGAAAGTTTGAGTAAGTCTATAAAATCTACCTGACTGGTAAAATGGTTGTAAACTGACAGTGGAATTACAGTGTTTACAGAGAAAAAATAGTGAGGCCTCAGAGAAGAACTGCAACCGTTATTTGAACATTAAAGAAAATTTTGTATAATGGCATAATTAAAGATTGTAAGATAACTGAGAGGCGACTTGATTATGGTACATAAGTTCCAAGAAAATATCATCAGGTAGTAATATTCTCTTTCAGTCTAAAAACATTACACCACAAACCTGAGCATCTGGGAATAAAAACCAAGCAAACCTGTAATCAGATATAAAATCAGATTTTTACCAGTGTGGGTGATAAACTTTTGCAATGAACTGGATGTTTTATGAAGTATGAGATTTGGTGAAACACAGGTAATAGGGCTGGTTAGAGAAGTAATAAGACTTGTTAGGGACGTAGGTGAAATGGTTTAGCCTGTGATGTCCAGAGGAGTGTGATCAGATTACTTGACTATGAACACTATACCATAAAATATTTTCAAGCTGTTTCAGCTTCAGATGAAAAATTATGATGGTCCACACATCCAGAAAGAACGAAAAGTATGTGACAGAATGCTAAAGAAGTTGGTATTTTTTTATTAAAAATGGGAAAGTACAGTTGTGTCTATATATCATCATGTTAATGTATAGTCTAAAATACCCATTTTAACTTCAAAATCTTGAAGTTTGAATCTAGTAATTACATTTTCATTCCTAAAATTACTGAAACTTTCATAAATAATGTGGAAATTTTGGTCATTAATTACTATGTAGTTATTTAAGCTTCTGTTCTAAGGTGCATCTTGTGTTTCAAACACATTAAAAGAAATAAGAAAACATTATATTTATATTTGTAAAAGACTTGTGAATTTTCAACTTCTGATTTTTGAGCTAGTGTAACCATGCTGGCTATTCCTACATGAAAAAGAATAAATTTATGATTCTTGTTATTAAAATGCCTTACCCTAGCTGAGGCTTTTAGCCTGGATATTACCAGTTGGAGACAAAGATTGCCACAGCAGCTAAATTGACAGCTTTGATAGAAGAGATGGAGTCTGAGAGATAGCAATGAGGTTAATGTAATGATGCTATTTGGTCTGCTGGATGAAACAGGACATAGGACTGTCCTGAATTATTTCCCTGTAGGAACTCGGGGAATGGTGGGGTGTGAGATCCAGTTCTGAAGGTGGACTACAGCCTACAGGAAATGCAATGTGATTACTCTCCAGCATTTCTTTATGGTGTGTACATAACCACTTTTGGACCCAGACAGATGAATTACTTGACCTCAGCCACCCAACCAGAGTGTTGCTGTGTCAGATGTTATAGGGTCTGCCCACAAGCATTGCTTGGATGCTCTTTTGATCTTGAATGCACATTTTGTGTGACATTTACATAAGAGTTGGAAGCCCACAAGGTTTTTAGGAAGAATAAAGAGTCTAATACCCTTTACATTCCCAATCAAACTAAAACCAGTTTCCTTAACTTCAACTGTGGAGTCTCCCCACTGTGAAACCTAGGGACAAATCATCGTTGAATATACAAGCATCTATTGTCCTTGTTCTACCAGAAGAGAGAAAACTTAGGAGAGTTGATAGAAGTGGCTAAGCTCACATGAAACTCTTATATTAAAAACAGCAGTTGATGGTGGACTTAAGAGCAGCTTGCAAAGGATTTTGTTTTGAAATTGAGCTTGTCCTTGTTTAGATGGGGGGCTTTTAAGTTGAGAAAGGAAAATCATGTGGTAAATGGTGCTACAAGTTGTGCTCTTTCTGAAACAGTCTAATCCCAGGTTGCCAGTACAGTCTCTTGGCTAGCTCAGCTATCAACTCTTACACTTGAATGAAAGCCCAGGACTTTAGTAATGCTGTAACTAAACACTTACAATGTTCTGATGTTAAACGGATATTAGCTAAACCTCCTCCACTCCGTTTTTCATCTCTTTCCTTTCCACTTTGTGTCTTCATTATTTTTCCAAATGTTATGGTTCTTACGGGCCATATGGTTTATGTTTGTAGGTGTAATGCCAAAGATAAATTTCCCTGTGTTTTCTAGTACATTTTAGAACATTTTCATAATGTTAAATAAACCTAATAGGGCATAATTCCATCTTCACTCTGAAGTCCCTTTAGAGCATCTAAATGTTGGATTTATTTGGCCTTCCCTTCCCTTTTGGGTGTTATAGCCATAGTAATTTTTAGCGTCTTCCATCCCTTTTTCTCATTCACTTCTTACAAACTACTGTAGAACCCCCCAAAATTTTTGAACATTCAGAACTGCTATTATTTATTGTTTGATTATTTACAGTGATAAATTAATATATAAAAGCAGATTAATGAGACCAAACTGACCTTGAGTGTAAGTGTTCTCTAGTTATTATTGGAGATTATACTTCTGTTCTGTAGTTATACTGGAGAGGAATTACTTGCCTTGTTCTCTGTGTTGGGCTAAAATCTATTGCCTTTAAAATCATGAGAAGTTTACATTTTACATCAATGGAGGCTGGATATCATTCATTAATTACTGAAAACTAAATATTTAAAAGTGAGATTTTCCCTAGGTATGTAGCACCCACCAGAAATCTGCCATGGAAATTATGTAGAAGAACAAGCTCAGAACATAAAAGAAGTTGTGGGAGTTATAAGAGCAAAATTCTCTTTTATGCTCTAATACTGAATGATAATCTACAAAAAAAAAAAAGAAGAAATTGGACTTGGAGGTGTAAGATTTGTGCAACCTGACAGTCCTTTGATCCAAATGTAAGCTGTTATAGAGAAATTTTGTAAGCCTGACAAGTGTAGGGTGTAAGGAAAGTCCTGATCTCCAAATTCCAGCCTGATTATGGAACCACTAGTTTTATGACAGCCAAGAAACTACAATAGCAATGAGTAATCCCTTGATTTATGTTGGAATTTTCTGCCCATGATTGCAGTGTTTGGAAGTGTTTTGTTCATTATATTTCTCTGAAATCTCCTTGGAAGTCTATTGAAAGTGAACACATTCTTTAAGCTGTTTGCAAAAATTATACTTTACTCTGGGTTCTACTTGATGATTTTTCTATTTAGGTGTATTACCAACATTTTAATGTATAAAAAATAAAAACAGAGAAGCCATGGGAGTTTCAAGGATTTATGATAATTATTGAAGAGCCTTATGTAGATGAACAAAAATAAGTGACTAACTTCAGTAGAGGAACTGAAGACAATTAATGTGTTGTCAACTGCAGTATATGAAAACAGGTATGCAGTGGAGAACTCTTTTGACAATTTTTTTTGTCATGGAGCTCTAGGCAGCAGGTCAGAAACAGCAACACATTTGTCTACAGCACAAAACATACTTGTGTCAATTGTATTAGGTATTATGACAAAGGCAAAATGCCTGTCAATCACATACAAACATGAACAAACACGTATCTATATATCCCACTGTTCTCAATGCAGTTGTCTCAGGTTTACAGTGGGACAGGCAGGAATACAGGTGCTGGATAAGCAGGATTAACTCACAGGAATATCAGACATTAGGCCTTGTTTCTTCTCATTACTTGGGGGCATAAGGGAGCCATGTTGGTATAATGAGAGCAAAGACACTAGATAATTTTGATGTGCTTAAGTATCTCCATTCCAGAAGAATCTATTTGGTTTTATTACAGTGGATACAATATGCAATTTAGTTGATAATGGCAGCATTGAGCCCTGAAATTAAGCAACACAGCTAAGGAAGAGCTATGTGGTAAAATGTCTTTCATGTCTGTAAGCAAAGGCTTCAAAACCCCTCTCTTCCCTTGAAATCTCTTAAAAGATTGCCATCTAAAGGGAAATTTCTATAACTGACTTGAATACTGGGTATTTCAAAACTCATGTGGTAGAATCACAGTAATTTTAAAAACAGTAACTCTAAGATTGTTGTCATTATAATTATTTTGCAAGAATCACCTTTTCCCCCAGGAAGGTAGCAGTGATCATGATGCACTCTCTAGAAAGATATCCAGATGTTTCTCAGTGCATATCACCTGCAGCTCTAGGTCTAATTAGTCATTTTCACCATCTTCTTGTAATAGCATTTCTGTTTTGCAGAAGGCTGAAGATAATTCATGGAGGAATTGTCTTCCAATCATGCTAACATCAATTCACACAGCTGCTTAAAAGGATTGTAATGGGAGATGCTTTTTCACTAGGATGCTTCAAAAAACTGGATTCTGCAAAATGTACCCATATGAAAATCTTCATCCACATCACTTGAACAGTGACAATCCTTCAACAGTTACTACAGAGCTAAGTTCATGGCTCTGAAACTTTTTAGTCCTATAAAGCTGATAGTTATTTTTGCAGTGTTGGTAGTTATGACTTCAGGGTGGTTGTAGAGGAGCAAAGCATAAATCTAGGCTTTCAAAACTTAATTCTACAGTTCCTTAACTCTTTCAAATACAAAAATCAGCAAAATATTTCCTGATGTGTATTGGTGTTGAAATATCATAGTTTCCTCTGATCATTAGATGTGGCCTTGTGTCCATACTATAGGACTGTAGTACATTAATCAGGAGCGTAGTGTGTCATCTTGGAGAAGCAGCAGGAAGGAATCTGCTGCCTCCTGCCCACTCCTTCAATGAAGGTGTTCTGAAGCCCGATACCGTATTTCATTCCTATGTTCTCTCACTTTGACTGGGAAGTTGCTCTTAGATCTGTGGAAGGAGACAGACATTTTGTGACAAACACATTTACTGAGAAAAACCATGAGAGTCTACTATTTCTGTATAGTGAGTATAGACACAACCAGAAATGGGACAAAATCCCATAATGTAGCCTAAGGCCAGTTCTTTTTTGGGATGTGTATGTCAGAAATATGTGACAATAGGGAGTTGAGATGAAATGCTGTGTTACAGTTGTCTCTGTTATTCACTGCTGGTTTGGCTTGCACTGTGTCTGAGCAGGCACTTTTAGTTGAGATGAGAGTCACGGGAGTACAGCTGTTCTGCTTTGAGGGACAGCTCATCTGGAGTAGACAGATGCTCTGAGATGGAGCAGAGCCTGAGCTGTGGGCCCAGCTGGATGCTGGCTGGCTTCTTGCTGGTCAAACATCTTCTCAAAGTCAGGCATACTGGGAGGTGCAGCACAGAGACACAGATGTCTGAATAAGCTCAGCCAGGCTCCAGCCCGGAGTATTAGCTAGAGTTTAGGGCTGGCCCTTGTAGACCTCACAATGGCGCATTCAATAGTGACAAACCTGAAGCTCAGAGGGACAAGAACAAAGTTTCCCTGAATGGAAAGGAGATGACAATTTCTTTTTGGGCACTTTGCTTTTTAGCTTAGACAGTGATAATGCTTGGAACAGGCTTGAGGCGATACTGTGGCCCTAGCCAGCATGTTGGGAAATAAAAAGCCATGATGTCCAAGTGACCCTGCAACATATCTGGGCTTGTGTGTTACTCATACACATCTGTCCTACGTCCCGAACTCGTGAAGCTACCCAGGTAATCCCCTATGTAAGTAAAAAGTAGAAGATTCTTAAGGAGACAAGAATTCTACAGCAAATGAGGGAAAGGGTTTTCTGGTTATATTGGTTATGGATGAGGATGGAAGGTAGTTTTTTTAATAACTAAAAGATTTTAGAATGTGTTTGTTCTTTTTAAGCACAATATGTTAAGTCTGAGAAAGCCAAGTTGGATTCTGTGTAGAGGTTGTGTGGGAGACCTTCTCGCTTACCCACTGATATTTAATGGCATTAGATATCATTCAGACACAATTGTCATTGATTTGCTTACATTTTCTAGAGACTAGAGAAAGTACTAGATGAGCAGTGAGGCTCTGCAGTATGGAGAGTCTGGAGCTGTTATGTTATGTATTTGCTTAGCTTGACCACTGCTGAAGTTTCTTTCAGGACTTTCAATAAATCATTAGGGTATGTTATAAAAAACTTTGATATGAACCCATTAGTAAATCCCAGACAATCTCCAATGAGGGAGAACTCTAGGATTTCTTAAAATACTGCACAGAGGATTGGATGAAATATATTAAAAAACATTTTGGAATACTGTCAAGAACTTTATAATACAGACCACAGCAAACTGACAACTTTCTTTTTTTCCTACAAAAAATTATTTCCTATTTTCATGTAATAATTTAATATAATATGTAAATTTGGTCCTTTATTGTAAGTTCAGAAGTGGCTGTGTAGTCTCCATCACTAGCAGGACTGCAGCAGATCCTCTTCTCCCAGAAACAGAAACATACAGCTCATACCTGAAATATGGTCTAGAAATTGAAACATATTTCCCTGTAAAGTTAATTTTTTCCATGAGATAGCTACAGCTTCTTCATTATCTTCTGTTTCTGTAACCTTTTTTACCTCTTTACTCTGTCTCAGTTCCAGAGGATTTTTTGAGTATAACCTGTTGGATCCTTTCCTCAGATTCTGAAACAGCTGCTTCACAAATTAGTAATTGTCACAATTCTCACTAAAAAGTGTTTCAGCATCAAAAAAAGGCTCATTGTTGACATCCAAACCATAGCATACTGCAGTTAAAAACTTCCTCACTACCTCTCTGCTGCGGAAAATGCTGTGTGTGCAGCAGGTAGGCTATCAAGGAAAATTAGTCATATTAGGAATTTTGTCTGCTTTAGTTGAGACTGGTCAAGGAAAATTTTGGCTTGAATGGCAGATGATGTGTAAGATATAATTTCTTCTTTTGTTTAAGGAAAAATAAATAGCATAGCCCATCGGTTCCAGATTAGTCTCAGAAAAAGGTCTAAGGACTTTCATGTCTTCTGTAGTGAATTACATATTTATGTTCAAATCTATTGAACACTAAGAAGAAAAAAAAAATCAAAACCATTTGTCAGGAGTGTCAGTTTCTATTCAAGATAGCTTCATCACAGTTGTTACAATTCTGTTAGTTCCCTGCATGCCAATCAGAAGAGCTTGAAAAACCAATCCAAGAGACATTCTTAAAGGATTATTCTTGTTTGAATTAATCTCCAAGATTTTTCAAATAGCAAAGCCCACGTTAGGATTTTTCTGAATTTCTTTCATGAGGCTCTCTTGTGTTAGATTTAAGTAGGCTACATACAATAGCTTTTTTTTTTTTTTTTTTTGTAAAGTACTATGAAGACAGTCAGAGCCAGACAATGTAATTAGTATTTCTTATTCCCTGGACAGTACCAGTAAGGCTGTTACTAACTTTGATAACATCAGGGAGAGTGACTCAGATACACTAATAGATAATTTTCCATTGAAATTGGATGCATAATTTCTATTATAAAAAAAGGCAGATAATGAATGACTCTGATTTTATTTAAAATATTTAAGCCTTGTTAACTTTCAGATAACTTTATGGAAATAATAAAATTAAACTGAAGTGTAAAACTGTAATTGCTGGGTATCAATTATAAAATGATTAATTTTTCAATAAGATGCTAATGTGAGCTTTAAGAAGCAGCTTAGGTAGGGGCCAAGATAGAAAATTTGACCAATACTCTGGCAGAGAACAGTGTGAAAACAGAAGGCAGTGCCCCCTAGCAAAGGGACTTTGGCTAAGAATGCAGATGGGTTTCTTCCTTGAGACAGGTACAGTGCTCATCATTGAAAGCTCTGCTCTTTCAGACATTTATCTGTCTCATGGCACTAACAGTTCGGCATTTGCCAAAGCTCATTCAAATGGTGAGATTTAACCACATAAGGATGGCATTCATAGAAGATAGCACATGGGTCTTGTCCTCAGCTGACTTCTGGAAAATGTGAATAATGGGGTCTGTGGTTTTAGGAAAAAAAATTCTGCCTTTTCTTAGTAGTTAGATTTCCAAATCTGAAGTATTTGGCTCTTTATCTACAGAGAATTCTCTGGAAAAGTCTAACACTATTATTTCAAAAATATAGCCTTATATTCAGGTATTCAATAAAGCTGTCTTTCAATGCTCTTGTCTAACACAGAGAGCTTGTGCCTATGTCTAGAGTCTCCCTGAGGTTCAGTGCAAAGTTTCCTAGACTAGAATTTAAATGAGCTAGCTCAAATGCTGAATGTGCTGCCTATGAGTGTGGATGTCCTTGGTAAGTAAATTAAGCTCTCTGTATTGCAATTCTGCTCAAGATGGTGAACAAAAAGGTTAGATACTGATGTCAGAGCCATTAGGGACTTACAAACATATCAACAGGCAGACAAGGCTAAAACGAAAGACTTGGATCCCAAGAGTAATGGCCATTCCTGAAAATGCAGCCTTCCACATTTGTGGTAGAAAGCAAGAGCTGGAAAACACAGCCTGGGGCTGTAGAACAAGAGGTTGTCCCTAAGAAGCCACCAAAGACAGGGGAAACTATAAGAGAACTATTCTCTCAGATCTCAAAAATAGGGATTTTTATTTGCAGCTACAACAGAGGTTGCTTCTCTGTTCAAAAATGTTGCTGAAAACTCCCTAGAAGATGAGAAAACTCACATTCTTTTGTTTCTTTCTATCACTGATGCTTCATGCTTAGTGAACGTAGCTGTCTACAGTGAAATTACTCATATATCTGTAGATTGCTTTGTAAGGGGACATCTTTCTGACTAAAGGTGAACCCTAATGACCAAATAATGTGGTATTTCAACATATTTCTGTTCTTCTTTTCTTTTATATAACCACAGAATCACTAAGGTCAGAAAAGACCTCCATGCTTGAGTCCAACCATTAACCCAGCACTAGTGTGTTTACCATTAAACCATATCCCCAAGTGCCACATCACACATCTTTTGTACATTTCCAGGGATGGTGATTCCACCTCTTCCCTGGGCAGCCTGTTTTAATGCTTGACCACTCTTTCAGTGAGGAAATTTTTCCTAATATGCCATCTAAATCTTCGCTGGAGCTTGAGGCCATTTCCTCTCATCTTTTCACTTGTTACCTGGGACCAGAGACCAACCCTGACCTTGCTACAACCTTCTTTCAGATGGTTGTAGAGAGTGATAGGTTCCCTCCTTTTCTCCAGGCTAAACACCCCCAGCTCCCTCAGCTGCTTACACATAAGACTTCTGCTCCTGATCCTCCCCCAGCCTTGTTGCCCTTCTCTGGACTCACTCCAGCACTCAATGTCCTCCTTGTAGTGAGGGGCCCAGAACTGGACACAGAATTTGAGGTGTGGCCTCACCAGTGCCAAGTACAGGGAACAATCACTGCCCTGGCCCTGCTGGCCACACTGTTGCTGATCCAGGCCAGGACGCCATTGGCCTTCTTGGCCACCTGAGCACAGCTGGCTCATGTTCAGCTGCTGTCAACCAGCACTCCCACATCCTTTTTCGCTGGGCAGATTCCCAGCCACTTTTCTCCAAACACATAGTATTGCATGGGGTTGTCATGACTCAAGTGCAGGACCCGGCACTTGGCCACTTTGAGTCTCATACCATTGGCCATGGCCTGTCAATCCAGCCTCTCCATATCCCTCTGCAGAGCCTTCCTGCCCTCCAGCAGATCAACACTCCTGCACAACTTCGTGTCATCTGTGATCTGACTGAGGCTGCACTCGATTCCCTTCTCCAGATCATCAATAAAGATGTTAAACAGGACTGGCCCAACAGCGAGCCCTGTGGAGCCCCACTAGTGACTGGCTGTCAGCTGTATGTAACTCCATTCACCACCACTCTCTGGGCCCGCCCATCCAGATAGTTTTTCACACAGTGTACACCTGTCCAAGCCATGAGCAGCCAGTTCCTCCAGCAGAATGCTGTGGGAGACTATGTCAAAGCCTTTCCTGAAGTCCAGATAGGCAAACATCCACAGGCCTTCCTATGATCTATCACCCTGTTGTAGAAGGAGATCAGGTTGGTCAAGCAGGACCTGCCTTTCCTGATCCCATGCTGACTGGGCCTGATCTCCTGGTTGTCCTGCATGTGCCATGTGATGGCACTCAAGATGATCTATTTCATAGCCTTCCCTGGCACCAAGGTCAGGCTGACAGGCCTGCAGTTACCTGGATCCTCCTTCTGAACTGTCTTATAGACAGGTGTCGCATTTACTAAATTCCAGGAAATGGGGGCCTCTCAGTTAGCCAGGACTGTTGGTTAATTATGGAAGGTGGCTCAATGAGCACTTCCACCAACTCCCTCCCTTCCTTTGGGTGGATCATATTTGTCCCCATGAGCTTGTGTGGGTCTAAGTGGTGAAGCAGGTTGTTGACCATTTCCCTTTGGATTATGGGGACTTCATTGTGCTTCCTGTCCCTATCTCCACTTTGGGGGCTGGGTACCCTAAGGACAGCTGTTTCTACTGAAGCAAAGAAAACATTATGTACATCAGCCATTTTTTCATCCTTTGTCACTATGTTTGCCTTTGCATGCAGTAAAGGCTGGAGAGTGTCCTTAGACCTCCATGTGTTGCTGATTCATAGAAACATTTTTTGTTGTATTTTACTGCAGAAGAAAAAGTTCTAGCTGAGCTTTGGCCCTTCTATTTTTTCCCCTGCATAAGATCACAACATCCTTGAAGTCCTTCCAAGTTGTCTGCCCTTTCTTCCAAAAGTGATACAAATGAATATTCCAACAAAAGAATAGACAAAACTTGCCACATCAACTATAATGGCAGCAAAGATTGTTCTTTAGGTCAGGCAGCAGTATCCTTCTTATGGCCAAGGAAAACAACTTTATCTGTCTAGCCTTTATGGATGTTATATTTTCTTTTTTGAGATAGTCCTTTCTAAGAAGTACATATGTACCACTTCCCCTTCCTTCTTTGCTGCTAAGCCTATGTAAATGTTTCTTACAGAGCAGAGCCAGCTCTTCAGAATCTATAAAGAGGCATATTTTAAAATGGCATATATTAGCTTATCGAAAGTTCTGAAAGGATTTTTGTTGATCTGAGGGACAAATTGGTCAGAGATGGCAAAGAATGCCTTCATGTGTTGATGTAAATGATTTATGAACTTTGGGTTTTCATGGCATGTTAAAAATTTATATGAGCATTAGATTTAAAATTTAATTATCTGAACTAGCTGAAGCACTTCAGACTTGTAATTAGGCAGATATATAGCACCATACAGAGCAAGGGAGACTTGGGACTTATGTCCAGATCATCAGATGTATTACGTAGCCTACTCTCATTGACAAAGAGTCTAAATTTGGTCCTTGAATAAACAACTTGGTATCTCCCTTTAATCATCCAAATACAGAATATGTCAATAATTTATGTTTACTCTCAGACAGCCTGATTTTGCTAAATTTCTTTAGACACATTTGGATTGGTAGCCAGTAACAACTTACTTAACTAGGAAGCACTACTAAATGTGAGTGGTAATAGTGAAATCTGACCCTGCATTTGCTTTTTGCTGTGTTTTTGTTTTTGGAAGAATTATAAAACAGTTACCTTGCACTTAAATGTCTTTCTTGATCAAATCACATAGCTTTGTTGGGGCTATATTCCTCTTACTTGACCAGAGTCATCTGAGCACATTATTGAAGCACACTAAGCGTGTGCTCCAGTTTAATTTGTTGAATTGGCTTTTTAGCAAACAGTATGAGGTACTACTGGAAGGCAGATCATTCCACCTTTTTAAGAGTGTGACAAACTGCCTTGTGCAGCTGCCTGTCTGTCTCTCCCTGCAATCCATATGGGAGTATGGACTATTAGGTAGGTAGGTACATCTGGTTAGACAGGGAGTTTTAGGTACCAATTAACAGAAATGAATCCATCAGAGATGTCCTTTTCTTTTTTTTTTCTTTCTTTTTTTTCTTTTTAATTGAGAATTCAAATAAGGATCTATAAGGTCATATTTTTGTATTATAGCAAAATATTGGCAAACAAACTGGTAAGGAAAGATTCTACTAGTATTCTCTTAAATTCCTAACAAAATGAAATTATTGACAACTGAAGTAAAGCAAGTGATCCAAACATCATTTAAAACTTTAACCAAGATGATAAATCAAATATTTTTTATGGGTGCTTATGGGATTTAATTTGCTAAAATCACTTCTCTGAGATCCCTGGAATAATAAGGCTAATGAACTAAAAAGCTTCAGTGTTGCCAAAAGGCTTAGGTCTTTAAGCATTAGGTTTGAGAATTTGTGTGGGCTGGAGAAAAACTAAAAGAGTTATATTGTCTTCATTGTACTTAAATTTGAATTCCTGGGGATACAATTTTCTAATACAGAGGCATTATAGTTTTGAAAGAACTGAGATAAAGGAAAATTAAACTATTTACAAATACAGCCTTCTTGCATAAAAGAGAGATATAATAATTGATATTTGTAATGTAAATGTTTATATTTTGAATATTCTCTGCCAGACTTTGTGCAAAATATCAAATATTCAAAGATATTTAAGCCAATTGCTTATCTTATTTCAGATGGTAAAGAATTGCTCCTTGTTGTAGAAGTGATCATGACAATCACTAGTATGCACCTAAGGAGGAAGGAATTTACCCAGTTCTGTATTACAAATTTATAGCTCATGGCTTGATGGTCATTTAAGGCATCTCTTGCTAAGAAGGGGATGCTTGTGTAAGAGGAAGCTGCAGGTAAATGGAGGTATCAGATACTGTACCTTATTTCTCAGAGAGGATACTGTGGTTGTCACAGGACTGGCAGTTCTCCTCTTGGCTGATGATCTTGGATTTTTGATGTGTTCTTCTCCATGGAGCCTCGTTATCTCTGAAAGGAAGAGTAACCAGCTATGAGCCTGTGCACTTACATCTCCGTTGAGGAAACAAGGGTAATCAGTGAAGCAGTACAACACCAGCATGTACTGACCAACCTTTCTGGCAGCAAGAATCAGTTTGCTGGATGTAGCTTCCTTTGTGAAGACATTATAAAGGCTACAGTGTTGATTCGAAGGACCTCTCTGTAGTTGAGAATCTTGACTCTGTCTCTCCTTATCTATCTCTCCTTATCTTTCAATGTCCTAGTGGCAGCCTTGGATTAGGAATGTACGGTCTAATCTCTGGAGATCAGGGATTTCCTATCAGGATAATGATCAGTAAGTGTGGTGAGTGTTACATGAAGAATGTGCCTGCCACTGACCAACAAGTGATTTGTGTTCCAGACCAATAATTTTTCTCTGATTGAGGCAAATTCTTTGAAAACTTGCCATCTCTCCTCCTCAGAGAGACAAACAGATAACCATTGCTGAAATATCATGTTTTCTCTAGAGCCCTGAAAATTTTCAGTAGTAAAAGAGTAATAACAATAAACTTGTGGGGCTTGAGGTATAACACAGGAATACGTTTCCTTTTCCCTGTGTACAGTCACTTCAGAAATACATGCTGCCTGCATTGGGACCAGCCAACCAGTCCTTTTTGAGTTAAGCCTATGCAGAGCAGAATGTAAAGTTTGTATAAACCTTAGAGTGACCTATTGACCTTAACATCTGTATGTCCTGAATGCACACCAGCATGAGCTCTGAAAGGGTTTGTTCATATGAACTTCTTCCATAAGAGTACCACCTTCTCACAAGACTCCTGAATAAGGTCACCAATACTCATGGGAAGGTTTCAGAGTCTTAAGGATATGTTTAAAAGGTGTGACACAACCTACCTTTCTGCCATAATGCAGAATTCAGCTCCTACATCCTGGGTTAGTGGGCCTTTTGGGCTGCGATGTCCACTAAACTGAGCTCCAGACTCAGATAAGAGGTTGAGGTATGACAGCTTAGCTAAAGAGACGAGGTAGAATTGTGGGAGTAGTGACTGATCTATACCCCTCATACTCCTCGTGTGCTTTAAGAGTATTTAAGATGCTTAGATGATGAGTACAGGTTGAAAGTCTGTGTACAACAGAAAAATACAGTTAGATGAACAAATGAGACACATATACAAAGCAAAAGCATTTCATTTGTAACAATACCAAACAGAAACCATGACTCTTGGAGAAGAGCACTGAAAATTTCTAATTAATGTGTGTTTCTATTATTAAAATATGATCTACATCTATATATAATATAAACAAAACTGTGGAGTAATAGAAATAATACAAGAACTACTAATGCTGCAAAATAGTAGTAAATTCCAACAAATTACATATTTCCATAAATGTGTTAAGTTCATGTCTATGTAGTATACCAAGGCAAGCAAGCCAAATTTCTAGTTAGGCTAATTGTAAGCGTTTATCAAAGCAGCACAAGAATCTCAAGGGGCATTTCACATTAGTAGCAAGTGGAAATTTGGGAAGAGTCTGGTCATGTGATTCTTACTCTGAATCAACCAAAAAGAACACCTTTTTTTTTTTTAAAGTTAAGACTCATAAATCCTAACATCCCTATATTTTGCCATCTGATCTGCTTTCTGAACTCCAGTCTAAACAGGTCTCATATTGACTTAAGGGATCTTACATATTCACTCAAATGAAGACAGTAGGGTTCAGTTCAGTGATTCTAAGTCTACATTTCAGTGCCATGTGTGATGACCTAACGGATCCTGCCAGGCCTCCACAGACTTCAGCAGAAGAGCACAGCTCTTGTACAGTTCCTACATTGTATTTTCTGATTTTGGGGGGATATTTCAGATGCACAGTTCCCTCTCTGTAGCAATCTAAGCTGAGATGTCTTCATCTGTGAGGAAGTACTTGTAACTTAGGTTATATAACTAAACATACCTTCAAACAGATGGCTCAGCAGCATCCATTTGTCTGATTTAGTGGGAATTATATATGTTGTCCAAGTGCAGATAATGTGGTTAGCAAGCTCTAAAAATCTTTACTGTGGATGAAAAACTAGTGCACAGCTATGTGACAAGTGTGATTGGTCGTGGTTAAACTGGTAGAAGCCAAATAAATTACTGTGTGAGCATATCCAGAGAAAGTAAAGAAGTTCCCTGTTCCCTGTCCCTCTGATGCAATAACACTCAGCATCCTGGCCCTCACTGGTATAGGCCAGACATTTCCCTTCAGGTCCTTGTTGCAATTCCTGTCAAAATACTGAGATGCCAACCTAAAGTCAACTAGTGCTCAAGAACATTTTACACAGCTTTTCTATTTAAAGATTTTGGGAGTACTGCATTTTAACCACAACTTTTTACTCCTTATGCCAGGTTTTCCTGCCACTGGTCACTCTCTTGAGGCCTAAATGCTCCAAGTGAGGTCAACAGAGGAACATGTTCACTTCTCCCTGCTGGCAACAACAGTATGCTTCCACAGGAGAAATCTGAATGTTCTTGGAAAGTGAGCTCTATGGGTAAGTCTAAAATTGCTAACCATTTCAAAGTCTACTAAAGTTCTGTTGTGTATTTTGGATGATCTTACTGGTATTAGGATCCTACTTCAGAGGCACAAGAAAAGTGAACCTACAGCTTTAGTGAACTAAATAAGGTGCATTTTCAAGATGAGAAGTGATTTTCAGAAGACAATTCATTATAAAAAGCAAAAAAAAAGTTTTGTCAGCAATTAAGTGGAAACCTCTGTTAAAAGATCCAGCTGGAAATTACAGGCAACTCCTTTCAAAATGGAAATAGTTCCATAATAATCGACCAAGATAGCAACTCAGTACTTATTGCCCCTGTGTGTGCAGTGAATCCCCCTGCTCAGCATGGGTCTTCTTGGGAAGTAAAGCTGAGGGAGCTGTTGCCTGGAACAAAGACGAGAAATTGCCAAGTGAGGTAGTGTTCTTCTGTGCCTGAAACTGCAATGGACTGGAATAGCAGTTCAGCAGCCTTGTCAGGATTTTCCCCAAGACCTTTCGCCTTTCTGGAGAAGGAAAAAGAAAGTTATTAAAAAGTTTCAGATATGGAAAGAGAGTAGGATTCCCAGGCCCTAATAATTGACTTAATTCCTATCCAGAGCGTAGCCTAGGGGTGCTTTCACACACCTGCACACCTGCACTTCTGTGGCCTGGGGAAGGGACACAGGGATTTAGGAGAGTAGATTGTGGGTAGTATATGATATACAGTCTTTTCATCAGCCCCACAATGCCAAATTGTGATACTTTCTGAACTTTTAATCAGATATCTATCACAGCATTGGCTGGAGACCCTCTTTTGTGAACAACTTATTATCTGAAATTAGAGATGGCCTTTGAGAAAGATCTTTGAGGTGTGGTCTCTGCAATGTCACATCACTGTTCTTCAGCACTCATTTCCACGTTCACTTGCATTTCTGAATCTGAGTTTCCTCTTGCTCATAGGAGGGTGCAGAAAGCTAGATTCTGGAATGAAGTGGTCAAGGTGGAAGTTTTTGCTGAGAATGTGATAAACATTGATAGAGATTTGCCCTTCCCATCCCCCTGTGTGGAGATCCATAACATTAATCGGAGTTTTTCCCAGATCTTAAGAAGCTCCTATTTATTATTGAGTTAATTGTTATGGGGTTCAAAAAAGGGCACATTTTTTACTAAGTCTATTGTTTTGACTGAGAGGACTCTGAAACTTTCAACACATGTTCTTTGCTTGGATTTATTTTTAGTAATGTTCTCTTCATTTTGGGGGGATTTTTTTTCCCCCCAAATATCTTGTCATAAAATGAAATTAAACTAAAAAGAAGGGAGAGAAAATTAGTTTGCAATGAAGCATAAGACACTTCACTTTGTTACTGTAACTTAAAAATGGGCAAAGGTAAAGGTCCTATATATATATACATATAACATATATAATATAACAGATCAGAATATAACAGATCTATGAGCCATCTCTAAGAACTGCTTCCAAAAAAACTCCTTTCCGTCAATCCATTTTTAAATACAAAGGAATAGAAGAAACATTTTCAGCATTTCACTGGATTGAATATGCAGGAGGAATACCATGGGAGTAAGTTCAGAAATACTGAGAACTCAAATTCAGACTCTTTGATGTTAACAGCTTTTCTTGCCAAGACAGAACAATTTTCTCTACATAGGACAGAAATTCGCAGTATTCCGCATATGGAGCTAAAGTGAGACTTTTCCTAGTTCTGATGCAGTTTAGACAAGAACGTCTTACTGGGGCACATCACATATATTTTCTACTTCTTGGTGATCAGAAGGAATTAAATTAGACTAATCTCCCTGCCACCCCTTCTTCCCCGCATGAAATGGGCTGATGGATAAGAAATCAGAGCTCAGTGCTTAGGGTCAAGATGAGTACTTTGGGCTTTTTGGTCTTGAGAGTTACAGGATATGGGTTTGCATGGGAAGAAGAGGAGCCTTAGGCATTATGGAGAAAAGACAGAAGACTCTACAGCCCCAGGAAAAGAGTTTCTGCTTGCAGCTTAGGATACCAGAGATCTGACCTATTCAGAGTAGTTCGGGTAGATAGTTCAGCAGAGAAAGACAATATTTAAGGTCCTATTCTAAACTCATCTTCCAGCTGAAGAAAGGAAAAGATAAGAAAGATGTACGTGGTCTTGCTGTAATGGAACTTGGTCTACTGTGAATATGAGGAGACTGGATCTGCCTTCTTTCAATACTGCCCATGTGGCTACTGTCAGCATGACACATAGGCACTGCCTCTTAGTGGTGTGTGATTATTCCATGGAGGGACTGATGGGATGCTCGCTTACTGTATTTCTTTCTGTCCTGTACAATAGACAGTGGTTTAAGCAATGTTTGAAAACATGTGTTGATGGTTCTATTTTTACAGCGCTTAAGTGTTGTTCAATATACCAAAATCACATGGGAACTGAATCACATTCACCCATTTCCAAACTGTGTGTGAAGATCTGCACAGTATGAGAAACTGACAGCAGTAATTGTGTCATTCAAGCACAGTAACTCAGGCATCAGAAGAGCCAGCTGTATTTTTTTCAAATTCTACCTAGATTTTTAATGCACCTGGTAAATGTCTGCCCTTTCAGAAACACAATTTGACTTCTGCCAAAATAATCATTAAGAACTTATGCAGGTCAAGTAGTTTATTGTTGGCAGGTACGAGCAACACCATAAGTAACCCGTAACTTGAATCTAAAATTCATTTCAAGTAGCTATTATTGAATGGTTTAAGATTCTTTAAACAAAAGAGAAGGCAGTAAAGAAAACAAAGAAAAAGGTTCCTGAAAAGACAAAAGAAAAGGATGTTACAGCTGAGTTGCCTTTTTTTGCTTTTGCTGTGACATTGTGGTGGGAGAGCAACTGTGGAGGTGAGTGGAGCCTCACATAAAGGACTGGAAAAACTCTAAAACCTGTTGAGAACAAAGAAGCCCTGAGTCTCTGCAAGAACACTTTTGAGCTTAAAGAGCTGAATCTGAATGAAGAGAACTACCTCCAGTTTCCCACATCTCCTGGGAAAGCTGGTCAAAAGCCTGGTAAGACCCTGTTAATAGAGTGCACAGAGTCAAATTTGCCACCATACACAAATCTTTTCTCTGAACAATGTGCACTACACTGTTCTAGTCTGTTTTAAGCTGTTTCTAAATTGAATAACTAAAGCAGCCTGGGACAGAGGTCAGTGTCTGGAAAGCTAAGTTGAGCTCTGGCTTATTCATGGACTTTGTGGTTTTGGACAGGTAATTTGATTTTCTGTGACACAATGATTGTTACTAACTTCATAGAGGAAGCAAAGTTTATGATTCCTGAAGAGAAGTAGAAACATTAGGGGCCTGTAGCTTCCTTGACCCAGGAAAGGACAAGAATCTCTGCTGTGCAAGTACACTATTCACTTTCTGTTTTCCCTCTTTTACCTTTTCTTATCTCTAAAGCTGAATTTCAGGTCATACTGGAGACAGTCAGTGAAGTGAATTTTTATTATATGCTTCAATTCAGATCAAAATGTCAAAGCACCATAGAATCTTTATTGTTAGCCAGAGAGAGGAAATGCATATATTTTGAAAAGTCTGTCCTTGTGAAATGGCTGCAGCACTTTTGCAGAGGCAAGAAATGCAAGTACTAAGTGCTTTGTCCTGAAAAGACGCTTCCATCGAATAATAATTCGTCCTTGTAAGGTAAATAAACCCAACTCTCCTTCCCTGCATGCCAAATAAGGTCTTTGTGACTTCAGGATGCTGGGATGCAGCTCAGGGCCCAACAACCTGCCACCCTAACCTCTATAGTATGTGCCTGTCAGCAGTCCTGAAACACTTGTGTTCCTCTGTCTCCAGCATACTTAGGCATGAAATTACATCATATTGTCTCTGTTTTGCATTGTTGTTTTATTAACAAATGTTTTGTCCCTGTGCTACCACAAAAATCGCAATGACTTCTGCTGCTGAAAACCAACATTACAAAACGAGAGAGGAAGGTTTGTATCAAAATGAAACTCAACAAAGCAACTGTAACACAAAAAGGTGCTCCGCATCTGATTGATAAAGACAACAGCCTGTGTTCATCTTTCTTCTAAAATTTTGATTTAAATAAGATATATTAAGTACAACTTACCAATGCACAGATTTTACCCATCTCTACTGTTACTTAACAGCATTTTCAGATGATAAAACTGATGTATTTTATCCATCTATAGATTTGGGGTTTGGAGTTGTACTTCTTGGAGAATAGTCCATGGGTCCACATGGGTAAGATAGGACATAGTAAAAATGACAGTACTCGCACCTTAGGGAGCCCTACATTTTTATGTGTATTTCTACTATTGCATTTCATAATAATTATGTTTCAACTAATTTTTCTGCAACACCATTACAGTTGTATCTCACTTTAGTCTCTGATAGTGAAACAAGAAAGAAATTTCCTTCTTTTATGGTCTGTACTGCTTGCTTTACATCTTGCAACAACTGTACTGAAATCATAAAGAAATCCCAAAGACTCTTGCTAGTGAGGTGAACATGAGTTGTCCTGTAAAGCTTGATTATAAGACTTAAGTATTAAATAATAGTGCTTATCACTTGTGCAACTTAATGCCTTATTATCATCAAAGCACTTTACAGATCTTAACTAGTTAATCCCCAAAGCAGCTCTGCATGGTAGGTTATGAAGGCCACACATTAAAAATCTCCCATGATACAAGCTTGCCTGCATTGTAAGCTTATGGGAAAAAATATCTGCACAGTTATGCTCCAGAAGTCATGAGTGTTTAATTTTACTGCACTGCAACATGGCTTACTTTCAGTAAATTTGTTCTGCTTTCTTATCCCATTCAAAGTAAATCCATTATACCCTGCAGCATGGCTTAGCACACAGTATTATCAAAATTTTGAGGATATTTTTTTATTATTAAAACTCCTGGAAGCAAATAAGAAGCAGATGATATGATTTTTATTTAAGAAATCAAGTTTCTATTGCCAATGATTGCAAAGACTGTGTATGGGAAAGGGTCAGAAAGTCCCTAAAGACTGAAGCACTCAGGAGAGTCACTACCAATTTTAGCAACTTCTTTTGAATATATGACTTTTGTGATACTGAGATTGCCAGGCAAACAAAATATGCTTAAACTCAATTTCACTGGAAACCGTAAGCCTTTAGAGACCCCATTTCATTTGGGAAATAACATGGTTTTCCTAGCTAAAATCTTCTTCAGATTTTCATGTTCCAGAAAAAAATAATTGAATAGTTACTGCTAAAGAATATTGAATAGTTATTGCTTTAGCCTTTCCAGGTCTAGAATTTCCCATGAAGTGGAAATACTGCTTTTAGTTCACTGTAGTAGTATCACAAACACCACTGCTTCCATCTGTTCCTAGTACTCCTGGAAAACTTTTTAAAACAACATTACAGTTTGACAGTAACATTATAATTCTGTGTGAAGACCAAATTCACCAACCAAAAGTGTAAGTCATTAGCTCATAACTACTTCTCAAGTATCTTCTTAGGAAATAAGAGCCTCAGAGGTGTTTGTTCTTTGTAATATTTATTGTAGGGAGGAAACAATGTCTTTGACTGATGAGGCCTTCTTCCAACAGAAGGAGATATCAAGTAGAGTTTTTGTCACAAATTAAAAAAAAAAAAAAACACATCAGTTTTCCAGAATGTCTACTGAGACACTGTAGCCTTATTTATAAATACAGCATGATCCTTCCCCTCCAAGGCACCAGGCAACTTAATGCCTCCTTTTGCTTTCAGCTGTCTCTTTGTAAAGCTTGTAATTTGAGAGCTGATCCTTTGTAATAAGAAAGATCTATGATATCATGAAGACTGACCTCAATTCCGTATTTCTCCACTGCTTCAACTGGGAACCTTTTATTTACTTGGTTTTCCTTCTTTTTTCCCCCCTTGTTTTGTTTTTATTCCTTTTTCTTTTTCTTTTTTTTTTTTTTCCTCACCTTTGGAGAAAAATCACAGATAACCTTTGAAGAAATAATTAGCAATTGCTATAATCCTATGGTAAAAACCTTTACCTGATTGATTTCAAAAGGTTGTCTAAGGGTAAAGGTTTCAGACAGACCAGGGAAAGAACAATCTCCATGTGAGAGATGATAAGGGATGAGCACAAAAGAGATGCTAGAAAGTAAAGGAATAAATGAATGGGAACATAAGAGGCAACATAATTAGCCAGTCTCACATGCTTGCCACTACATAATTTCCAATGTTCCTAATGGAGCCTGGTATTCTGCAAACAAACTCATAATTAAGTACAGGGTTGCAATGCACACGCACAAGAGGTCTGAATTAGGGTTTCATGGGCAGCTTCTGGCTTTCCCAGCCTCTGGTCACTTAATTTAGTGACCTAAATCCTTTTTAATATAGAAAAAATTATTTTAATAAGGTCTTTTAATTGTTCAGGGAGGAGGAGTTGCTACAGACTGCAATTTATTATGTAATTGTACATTCATACAACCTCAAAGGAAAAGGTAGTCTATTTTCATTCTGTCTAAATTTGTATGATGAGACCATGGTAAGAGCTTAATAAATGTGAGTTTTGGGGTTTTTTTTTCCTAAAGTTCATTAAGCTACATGACCAACATCTATTTTAAATGCATCAGAAACAGGAAGTCTGGAGAGAATCCATAGAACTGATACATAATTGTAGTTTTAAGGAACACCCAGGAAAGATTAGGTGGTAAGGGAAAAGGCTGTGGGAATTCACCACAGGAGAATTTTAAAAGTCTACATCAGAATCTTTTTCTAAGAAGGTTGAATTTGAGGCAGTTATTTCAAACTGAAGAGCTTTTAAAATAAGTAAAAAATTATGTCAACAAATAACATGGACCAGGTGGTATTCACAGTTGAGGAATTTTACCTGAAGGAAAAATGAGGCATGTATGGCATCATGTTCCAAAAAAGGTATCTGAAAGAGTTTGGGAATGGCAGACCCTAATTTGTCTGCACCAATTTAGCTCACACTACATTACAGAATTAAATTAGCAGATGTACATTGAAGTATGTAATAACGGGGACAAGTCAATGCAGTGTTTGCAAAGGACATTCATATATTGCAGATTAGTCTCTTTGAAGGTGTTAAGGTTAGTTATTATCTAGTTGTTGAATACCTTTGTAATGGAGACCGAGAGTTTCATCATTACTCCATGACTTTGGTGCATTTAAATTAATATCAGGTTTATGTGTTTTCAGTATAGTTATTCTCATCTTGTTCTCGCAATCTTCCCCTGAATCTTTTAGTTCAGGTGGGATTGTCAAAATAAAGAGAATGCATATTCTTGAGTCATTTTGGCAGTTTTGAAAATCCTGTCAATACACAATCATGTTCCTCGTAATCCTGCCTCCAGGTACCTTCAAGGCTGATTTGAGCAAAAGACTACCTGTAACAGTAAATAGTTCAATACCTTCAGTACTTTGTGCAGTGTTGTGCTGAGTTCCCTGCCTGTCATACTGGCTGGTATTGTTTCATGGCATTCTTCGTTATCTGTAATCTCTTATACATAATTTATAAGGTCTTGGGACAGGACTATCTCTTTAGCTCATGTTTATAGTGCTAATCATAGCGGGGTCCTGGTGCATGGCTGTGGTTTTGTGTACTTGTCTAATAAACACCTGTGAGTATATGAAAGTATACAAACAACCTGCCATTTTTAGACTGCTTTAATAGGAATCAGTGCGGGAGAAGGGGACGAAAAAACTAGTCACTCTCAAGGGTCACGGCATGGGAAGACTTGCAGACAGGACCTAGTCACAAAGGTCAGCTTTGGGCTTAACCTTTAAATGAGCAAGGGCTAATCCTCCTTGGCCGCTTTTGCCATCAGCAGACAGCGCGGCTCCCATCAACCTCGGTTTAGAGGAGCTCGGGGACCCTGCTGCTCCGTCCACCAGCCCCCCACTTCCTTTGCGGAACACCCCACCGCCACCATCATCTCCATCGGCACCACCCTCCTCGCAGAAGACGCCCAAGGGATGAGACAAGACCGCAAAGAGAAGAGTTAACAGGGAATAGATAACCCGGCCCTTTCTCCTCTTACTCCGCCTCCTCCCGGTAGCGGGGAAGTGAGGGCTCGGGACGCGCCGCCCGGGGGTGGCCCCGGCGGAGAGGTGCGGGGAGGGCTCCCCTCCGCGCCGCTC
>VZRN01006613.1:2575341-2655652 GCA_013397935.1 Dasyornis broadbenti | reverse complement strand
GGGGGGGAATTTGCCACAGAAATAGTAAGTTTCTCCGTGGTCGCCTGATTAGTTAAAAATTAATAACGCGCTGTGCATTAGCATACAGTCCTAAGCAATGACCTGGAGCAATCCTAAGCCATAATAGTTCATAATTATTTTCTTCCTTTCCTAGACAATTCTAAACACTGAGGTATTGCCTCCACATAGAGCTCTCGGCACTGCAGAGCGTTCACTGCTTAATGAATGTTTGTAAAGGGTTTTTCATTCCCACTGAGCATCAGTGGGAGCAGCCAGAGCTCAGGGAGTCAGCTCACCCGCGCCTTTTCTTTTGCAAAGAATTTCTTGCAGAATTACTTCAGCAGCCCTGCTGTGTTGGTGTAGTGCACAGGATGACATTCCTTGCTGATATAGTTGCTCAGGTGAAGTATGCTGCTGGAGTTTATGAAACTCGAGAAGGAGATAAGAAAAACATTCAGCAGTTTCTCTGTGAGCAACGAAACTGGTCCTCTCAGGACTTTTTCATGCCCCTTAATGGACCCCAGGGGGATTGGCTTCATTTTGGTAATTTGTTTTCAGTCTAGTACATCAATATATTTATTTCGGTAATATATGCTTTTTATAGAACAGGGTTTGAAATCAGCCTGGCATCAAGGCTTCCAACACTTCTAACACTTCCAACACCAACACTTCCCATGCAAACTCTCAGATTTGCAGGTATTCTGCCATCCATTGTGGATGAATGACTCAGAATATGGGACAGTACAAACAGCATAAGGCTCGGTTCTGAAAACTGTTATTTGCAAATTCTTGCTTTTAGTTATTGTTAATGGACTACCTGAGGTCAGTAAGATGTTTTATAGCATAAAGTTGAGCAGATATCCATGTCTTTGCAGTACCAGGATCTATGTGGACCAGTTTATAGGTAGTAATAGCAATGGAATACTCCTGTGTGCCAGAAAACCATGGCTTGAGGGCCACATGTCTCTTAAATTTATGAAAATTAAAGATTAAAAAAAAGATTGAAAAAATATTTCAGATTTCTATATGCTTATGAAATAAAGAGTAAAGACACTGCTACTTTAAAAATTATGTATGTACCCTCATAAATGGGCATAGAAATATCAACTGAATGACTGGGAGAAAAAGAGTCTAACAGTTGAAAAACAGGATAGATACTTGTGTCATAGCCAGGCTTTATGTAACTGACTTAAACTCATGTGACACAGAATCCTGGCTGATTTTTTTTCCTCAGAAAAGTTTAAGCAGAACGTACTTGGACCAAAGGTGCTGTATAACTTGGTTTGTGTTTTGCTGTTGAAAAATATTCCATTTTGAAGAAAACTTTACATTCATATCAACATGTAATAATTTCAGAAAAGTTAATTACTTGTGGCCTGAATTTCTTCTAAGATAATATTTCTTTTGATGGTCCAGATATTCATTGTTGTAGGTATTAACTTTTGTTCCCCATCATGCAATAATTTTTTAAGAAAAAAAAAAATTACACCTAAAGAGGCTGTGGTATTAAAATATTTTCCAAATGGAGAACTTTAGTAGTGTTTATATGAAATTTCAGCTCCCTCAAGGAGCTTTTCCTTTCTGTGCTGATGAGGAAAAATTGTGTTCTGCAAAGGCCTTTCTTGACTTTAAAATTGAGGGCTTAGAAATAACAAGTTATGTAAAAAGGTATCACTCATATATATTGCTATAATGCATTTGAAATGAGATTATCTATAAGTGAAGCCCAGTGATTTATGAAAATGAAGGATCTTTTCTAGGGATTTTAACTACAGGATGACTAGGCCTTCACACTGCTCAGTCTGCTACAGCTACCACTGGAAGAAGCTGTCAGTGACAGACACTTTACAGAGGATTATGCTTCAACATAATGCAGTTTTTCTGTGTCTAGATCTAAATCTGAATCCTGATGAGATTACTGTTGTATCTTCAGGAGCCTTTGTCAGCTTCATAAGCACCCAGTTACTATTAGAGAGTACTTAAGATACATTTGAGCACTAACCTTAAAGACATATGAGGCACCCTTTCTTTTTCAAGAAAGCAAATATAAATACATGACTTCCTGTAACTAAAAATTACAAAATAATAGAAGTGTACCAGTCAGATATTTTAGTTTTGTAGGATAACAGAAATGTCGTACTGGCTTTGCTTTCATTCTGATGGTCATCTGCTGAGGTTAACTTTAATGCCTAGTACTGTCTGCCACAAGATCGATTCTTCTTCTAAAACTGTATTTGGCGAGCATGCTGAACACTGAATACATTTGTATATGAATATTTTAAGATAGGAAATTATATGTTCAATTGTAATAAACGTGATAATCAAGAGTAGTTTATAAAATGTATCAAGAGAAACCACTTAGTAGTTCTGTAATTACTGTAATTGATTCTGCAATATTTTATATTTCATCTTGAGATCAAAGGTAACCATTGGCAGCCTGTATTTGAGATCCTATTTGATAATGTGCTACTTATCTTTCTGTCTCAAAGATTTCAGCAGAAGATGTGTTTTCAAGTAATTGAATGTATTAAGTCAGTTTGTAAATCATTTTAAATGGGGAGGTTTTGTATATTACACCAAGTACCACGTAAATGCCAACAGTAATGAGCTCTATGAGTGGAAAAATAAAGAATTATACTGCATAAATTAAAGCTAATCCAACTGAAAATAGTACTCTAAATGCAAACCCAGAATGTGAGGAAACAGAAGAAATTTAGAAAACCATAATTCCAGAACTGTAGAATGAAGGAATCAAATATTGCTGTGGATATACTTCGGCCTGAAGAATCAAAACATATAGAGAGGATGCAGGGAATGACAGCAATACTTGTAAAAGACCGCCTTGACTGATTCATCAGGGAGGATGAAAAGTACTACATATTTAATGCTTGCTTAACTGCTGGAAAATAAGGAGAGGAGACATGATAATTGTCTACAAATGTTTGAGAGATACAGTGACCAAGGAGGAACTTATTAGTAGATTGGCCTTGCCAGGGCCTTTGAGATACTGATGGAGGGCACAGAGTATTTCCTGAGAAGTGCTTAACTGACTTACATTTTTAAGACCTCATTGATGCAGGCTCCATGTTCTACCCCAGTCCACAGTCATTTCCAGTTCTTTTCTGTTCTTCTTCTTTTGTTTAAAATGCCCTATTCTTATCTTCTTTGTTGTAGCTTAAGCCAGTATCTTTGGTCTAACCTTCAATTTTGGTAAACAGGTTTTTCCCTCCACTTGGCAACAGCCCTTCTTGTAGGAGAAGATGGTCCTCTCTCATCCTGGACAAACGCTTTGAAATAGGGTTTACTTGATTTCTGATCTCTTAGAGATATACAATATCTTGTAATTGTTCTCTCCTGTGTTACTCTTGCTTGAAATAGAATATAATGCTCAAACTGATATGCCAGCAGTGCTGAATGTAGGAGAAGGAAAATTTTATGTAACTTGCAAGTATCTGCCCTATTTCTGTAGGCTTATCCTGATTTTGATTTTGGGTGGGGTTTTTTTTTGGCAACAGTATATTGCTAAAACCGCCATAACACCATAGCATGTATGGTGTTAAATTTGTGAAATGGTATAGTGCCCAGATCCACTTCTGTGGAACTGCTGTCAGTCATCCCTTCCTACCTCCTTCAGTCTTTTTTTTTGTGCAGTTTGTTATTCTTATCTAAAAGTAATGCTTTGCTTTTGTCTTTTCCGATCTGTTTAAACATTTGAATTTTGATACAATTAACCAGTTCAGTTGAACCCTGATGGTTTGGCCTGTCTACCGGTATAATCCTACTCTCTAATCCATTATACAAAGAAATTATTGAGGAATGTCCAAAACATATTTCTGGACAGGTTTGCTCAGGGTATCCTTCCAGTGTGATAGTGAATTTTGGTAACTACACTCTAAATATCCTCTTCTAAATGGTACCAACCTTCTACCGTAATTTAATCTAAAACAACCATTCCTAATTTTTTTACTAGAATATGATGAGACCAGGGATTGGACATGTTGCCCACAGTTTCTCAAAACTAATTTCTTGTGGCTCTGAGACTGGCTAATCTGAGACCATTGCAATCAGTTCCCTACGTACTGTTTATTAGGCTGGTTGTTTTGAAAACCCTGAGATTAAAAGCCCCAACCTATTCTTTCTGTAAGTTCTTATCCCTTTGTCACTGATGTATTGACACCTGGTGGCAATTAACATGAATAGTGAAGAAAAACCTGAACACTTTGCTCTTCTCAGCACCACTTATTATTAGACTTTCCTTCCTGATTAGTAGGCCAATTTTTTCCTAGTCCTCGCTTCTCCTCTAATGTCTGTACAGAGTGTTTCTGTGCAGGATCTGAAGATGCACATCAGTGCACATCCAGCATCATGAGTTTTTGACTGTGTAGGACTTCAGTGGGAAGGGACTCTGTGCTGGGAGCTGATTTGTAAGTTTTGATATGGTAGTAAAGATGAACAGACACATGAAGAGACTGTGAAACTTCTGCATGAGTATGTTCCTCCATTCAGGGTTTTTTAATGGCCAAGGGTCCATGTTTGTGCATTTTCATTTAGCAGAATGTTACCTATCTACAGAATGGAGTTTATGTACTTAGTGAAATAAATCTGTTTACAGTGCAATGTTTCAGGTACATAGACTATGACCCTAAATGTGAAACAGCAAGGAGAATATTAAATGATTAACTGATCCAAGAATGTGCAGTGAATAGAACTAGGTTTTGTCTGAACTGGAAAATAAAGCTAACAAAATGAATGTCACAGTGAATGGTTGTCATTTTGAGTTACTACAGCTTGAACTATAAGCCTGTTTTGTCCAAGGTCTTGCAAGAGCAGTCTCAGTCCTTTCAATGTTTCACTGGGACAAAGTTCTGTGTATTTTAGTAAGAAAAAAATACAATGATACTAACTTTATTTCAGTCAATCAAATTACTTTAAAATGCTGGTTTCACAGTTACTGCTTCAGCTAATAGTGATTCTTGTCATATGTGTCCCAGCTCTTTATTTTTCATTTCAGAATTTCCCAAATTTTACTGGAGGAAGGGTTTTGAATCAGGATTTCAGCTTGAAAAGGTTTTAGTAATGCTGGCTAGAGTTCCTCTTGCTCTGATTTCAGGCTGTGCGTTTTCATGGGATGATAATGGTTCATGCGTGGTTGAAATTAAATACTGGAGCTGTTAGCCTTATGTAAGCAATTCCTCTCCTATTGTATCCTCTTGCTAAACTTTCATTGGAGCTAGTTTAACTGTTCATGACAGCATTCCTATTATTTTGTTTCATTATCCTTTGTTTACTAATACAGCTGCTTTGCGTAATGATTCATATCTGAAAGCCATTTACGATGTCGGCATAGAGCAATTTGTTTGCATTATTGAACCAAGAAATCACTGTCAATCAGAATGGAAGTCGCTGCTATGATTTATAAATTCAATCCAAGGCTGAGCACAGTTCTGATAAAGAAATCTTGTGTTTGTTTTTGAGGAGGGCTGCAATGACATTTTGCTGTTGGAGATGAATTGGGTTTTAGCCCTTGCTTGGAAAAAAATACTGTGGTTTATAGTTGACCACTAGGGCTGTACACTTAGTTTTCTGTGGCTACCTGTATTTGAACGAAAAAACTGATAAGTCTAGGAAGTAAACTGGAAGTATTTCTCTAGAACAGGGTGGTTCTCCCTGTTCTAGAGATGAAGGGAGAAATGCAAATTTGACTGCTCCACCTTTTACTTAGGTATTAATAACAGCTACAGGTGCCCATGTTATTGCTGGAGAGCAGGGTATTGAGGATGTAGACCTGGCCCTTGTGGTTTATCCTGTTCCATTTAAGCGATGAATTAGGTTATTGCATCCATAGCTGGAGTTGCATGTGTAATCAAGATTTATGTTGCTGTGGCAACAAAGAGGGGCACAACTGTGCTGAATTTCCTAGATCTTTGAAGCAGTTCTTCTTATCCAAAATGATACTGAAAATTCCCGTCAACGTGTGAAGAAGAGTGTATCTAAGAGGGGCCCTCATTAATAGGCTGAAATCTTGCACTGAATTGAGTGAATTCATGCTGCTCATCAAAGGCTTAAGAGAAAATGGTCAGTTGTAAGAGAGAAGACAAGGAAGGCCTGTGGCTCAAATTAATCAAGAGCAATTGATTTCAAGATAAATAGGAGCAATGCAGGAAAATTACAGGGCGGTTCCAAGAGGCCATTGACAAAAGCTTTGTGACATATATCAGGTATTGTGTTTGGCCTGGTTATAAAGGCAAGGAGGAGCTGAATATGACTTTAGAGTTCAAGACTTTACAGTATTATGCATAAAATTAAATAGTCATGCTGACATAGCACATGCTGAAGGAGATTGAGGAAGGTGTAATAAACGAAAAGAAGATGAAACATAAAAATTGTAGGTGACTGGGAGGAGATAACCTGAGGTAGGTGAGGAGGACTACAGGTGATTCCAAACTGCAGGTAGGTGTGAAAAGGTTTGGTAGACTGTGGTACAGGCAATGTTTTTGGACTGAACACTACCTCCTGTGCTTCAGTGTCAGGGCACCCCAGGCATCTGGGAGTCAGCCAGTATTTTGTCCACTTGAGGATGAAGTATTTAATACCATTGGTCAACATTGTACATTAAATGCTTTTTAAAAACAACAAAAAAAACTCAAACACACCCCACCTCCCAATAAAACCCCAAACGTGATTTAAAAAAAAAAGTTTTAAATGGGAGTTAATGATTTTGGTTGTTTTCATTTCAAGGTCACTAGCTTAAACGTATTTCTTACTTCAGCAGTGATAGAAAATATCCAAACAACATGACTTTTATTAAAGCAGTATCCTTGAAAAGTTAATTATCTAAAAGGCTGCAAAATGTTAATGGAAGTGGAAGAAATTAAATTACCTCAGAGTCAGAGACCTTTTACTGAGGTATATAGCTATGAAAATATATATCATGTTTTTACAATTCCTTTTCACTCCTGGGAACCTGTAATATTTTAGCTGGGTTTTATTTGTTTGGCTTTTGTTTTCTTTTAACAAAAAGGCAAAATAGCAGTGTAGGAAAGAGTCAATGGACTATAACCTATTTACTTTCAAACATTTTGTTCATGTACCACAGTTATATGTGATGTACTGGTGATCCATTTCCCTGTAAATTCAGCAGAACTGACAATACAGTTTTCATCCAGTTTCCTTATTTAATAGATCAGCTGCAACAAGGGCCTGTTGTAGTCTCATGAACAAGGCACCAGGTAGATGACCAGGAAAAACTGAAAGGGAGGAGAATCCTGCTCTTCAGTATTTATCCCAGCTGCTTGTGTGCAGGAGGTGAACGTTTGTTGAGCTGCATTCGCGTTCCGGGGACTTGACAAGACTTGCTGTAGAGTGACTGAACAGCTCGGTGCCAATTTACTGCACGCTCTCATCTCTGCTCCAAGCCTCTGCATGAGCCTTTTGACAGGAGCATAAGCACATGAGAAGAAGAATGGAGCATGGGAAAGTGTGTCCATAATTACCACCTTCTGCTTCTCTTCTCTTTGCTGGTCTTACCAGACAGTTTCTGGCAGCTTAAATGAGAACTGGAGCAGATGCTGAAGCAGTGGGATTTCTGGGCAGATTTTCATTGCCTACTTTGCAAAACAGACTTTCCAATTATCCTGGAAGATAAATCCAGAAGTTGGATGAAATGAGCATTTTCTACAATTTGTCTCCAACAGAGGCACTGTCTGGTACTTTCAAAGCAAAGAAGTTGTAATTGTTGATTTTTGGTTAGAAAGAGAAATAGAGGCATTGAGTTTGGCTTGTAAAGTTGCATGGGTCCAAGTTTCTGGGGTTTTTTGGTGACAGGATACTTGTGTGAAAGTGGTACCACTGCAGGTCAGGGCAGACTCCACAGGTTCCTTGCCTTTTGTAAACATTGAACTGAAGAGGTTAATTGCTAGGACAATTCCCTGCTGTGCTGCAAAGTAAAACCTGATAGTATTATGGATCTCAACTGGAAAGTCAAACTGGCAAGTCTAATTTCATCACGTGCCTTAATTATCTGCCAAATATAAACAATCAGTGGGAATGGAAATTATTACAAAATGGTGCATGAAATAATTTGTCTTTTAGTATACTACCATTATTCTATTATAACAAAATTATTTTCTTGACAGTATTTATTAAGTACATCTAAAAATAATAACCTCTAATGTAGTGTTGTGATATATGGAAGTCTCCAGCATGTCCCATGTAGCTGAAGACTCAGTACCAAATCCCAGTGAACAAAAAAGTTAAAGGAAGAACTTAATTGTCTTACGATTCAATAGGAAACTAAGCCAGATCTGAGACTGCATTAGAATTCAATGTAGACATTTTAGGAAAACAGAGAAAAAAAGATCCCATTTGGAATTCAGTATGAATGGTTGAAAACATTCCTCATTTTCTGGATTTTTTTAAGAACTGCAAAGACTGAGCAAAGAGCTTCAAGTGGAAAGATAAAAGAAAGCACTTGGATACACTGAACCACATAGTAACTAAACATGAAATATAAATTAGAGCAAGGAGCTTATCAGGCAACAAAAGAAAAGAAATTACTGTTAGTCTTTGGAATTACTACTTATAAATAGAGGATTCCTAGGCAGCTGAACAACAAAATAGAGTATGTTTTGAGGCAGAGAAAAAAGACAACTGGGGACATGAAACTCCTAATTTGTTTTATTTAAGGGTCAAATAAAAATAAAGGAATGGGCTTTTGTCTCTAAGGAATATTTACTTGAAATTACTGCAACTAACCCATTCTATGTGACAACATAGCTGAAAATGGCATTCTGAGAAAAGTTCCGATTGAGTAACTTCTGGCACATGTAATACAATTTGAAGTGTGTGTTGCTTCTCTTGTTCTGTCTATTACAGCTTTTCACTCTTAAATGACACTGAAAATGTTCCTATTAGCAATGCACTGTACTGTTTCTGAATTTAATTTTTATGTATTTGTGTATATTCACCTAGTAAACGGTGAACTAATGTATCATAAAAGAAAATTGTGGATCATAGACAAAAGTTAAAGTAAGGATTGTGAAAATATTGAACATAATGTTTTGAAGGGAGATATTCGTAGATACTACAGTCAGAATAGACTCTGACACTTGTTAACCATTTGTCCCAATCTCTTACATAGTGCTAGTGAAATGGATGAAGCCTTACATGGTATTCTGTAAACATTCACACACACTTGAAGTACATTAATTTTTTTTTTTTCAGTCACTGGGTTTAACTCCTAGTTTTTAAATTAAAAAGATTGTGTTTGTAGGACAGGTGTAGGACAGATTGTGCCTGTAGAACAAAGAAGGCAACAGCTCATTATTTATTACACGTATTTTTTTTTTTAATAATTTAAATGTTTTTTCTCATAGATACCATCATTTCTCATATATTGTCATCTGTTTTCACATACTAATGTATTTCAGTACTAAAAGTGAAGAAGAAATTTTTATTATTGTTCCAAAATGTATATTATTTGAAAATCAAGGAAAGTGAATTAAAGTCTTTGCTTCTGACATTTTCAAAAGCAGTCAAAGGAGTCACTTTCGTAATTTTATCTTGATAATACATTGCTTAGTCTATTGGAAATGGGCTTTAGTCTCTGTTGACTTCTTGGACAATTGAATGAGTTCTGTTTTAATAATGGGAAGACATATTTCCCAAAGAAGGAGGGAGTTTGAATTAGTTTGAAGAATGCCTTAACACTTTGAAATGTAATCTCATCAGCTTTCATCAGATATTCAAACCTGACATGGTTGGTCCTTGGATGAGAGGATATATTAAGAAAGATGTAGGATTGTGTATGAAGGGATTCAGTGCCTACATCCACTTGGTGTTCTACATGAGTTTAGGAAAAATACATAAAAGTTTAAGAAGATACCACATCTCAACTCACTAAACTAAAATACTTTGCTAAGAAGATGGTGGAGTGGGAGTAAGGAAGTCGAGGTTTTGTTGCTGAAAACTTTTAGAAAACTCATCACTTTGAGAAGGTTGACAAGCCACAAATCACGCATCATTTAGGGGCTTTGCTTTTAGAGACCAGGCTGTATTTCAAGTACTGTATTAGTAGTTTGCCAGCCAACTCATATTAGCAACAACAGGAACATTGGTTCTTAACATCCTGTTGGATTGATGATCGTAAAGGTCTTTCCAAGCTAATTGATTCTATGATTCTATAATCTTTCTGCACTTCCACTGAATATGGGCTCTCTTTTGCACCAGATAAGCTTTTACTGCATTGGTGACCTTGGGAATGTGCCTGTTCTTGAATAGGCATGTGCAGTTACATAATGCTTCTCAGGGGAGATGATACATTCACATTTTTTCATGACTTTCATGAAATAAAATTCGATGCTTTGAGTAAAGACTGTTTTATAAATATGGCTAATATGGATGTAATAATGGATGTAATAATGTTATGAATGTAAACTTAAAAAGTCCTGAATTAGGCATGCCTATAAAACATAAAGTCTATGCTACAACAGTTTGTGTTTTGTTGTACATAATCTTCGTTATGTTTTCAGGATGGAACATGAGGCTACCCAGCTAGAAAAGCAGCACGTGCACAGTGTGTATGAAAATACAGCTGCCTACTTCAGTGATCTGCAGAGCAAAGCATGGCCTCGTGTTCGGAACTTTCTGCTGGAACAAAAGCCTGGCAGTCTCGTTGTTGATATAGGTAAGCCATTCTTTGAGGTGGTGTGGAAGATTGTTTAGAAGCTTTATTAGTTTATGTGTTAAACATATGTAGCCTTCAGATCAACTGCTTTTAGACCTTGTTTAAATTTGTTTTAAAATCGTTTTTAAGCCCCAGTGCTAGATGCCATATACCACTTTTTAAAATTTTTTGGCAGTGTATCAGGTAGACAGTAAATAAATTTTTTCCCTTACTTTTGTTGAGTTAAGTCTTAATCTATCCATTACCCCACTGGCTTAATGGTCTGTCATTCCACTGGAGCCCTTTTAAAAAAATTATGTTAATAGCTCAATTATTTCATATTTCAGTTTCTTTAGATCTCTTGGTTTATGTACTACCAGTCTGAAATTTATTGGTTTTCATTTGTTCTAAAGCTCCTCCTAGCAAGACTTTTTTATTAAGAGAAATCTTCTGATGTGATTGCTATTAAAAATATTTAAATATATATATGAGAATCTCCCTATGATCCTAAATACAGACACCAAAACCTCATTTTCCTGCAATGGCATTGTCTTCCCTACATGTTCCATTTATAACTTGGTTTTCTGTTGCTCATGCAGACTTTCTGGGGTTTTCCAGGTGCTGGTGTATTTCCTTTTCTTACATTATGATGTCAGTCCTAAACAGCACATCATTGCAAAACAAAAATGCATTTGTGCCGTTGTATTTTCCTTATTGTTTAAACTAATAAATACTTTTACACAGCAAGGTTTAACAAATGTGCTCAATGAATTATGTATCTGCTTTATTCTATAAGACAAAAACATTATTTGAATATGTTGTACGCCATAATCAGAATATGTAGTTCTCCTGCTCCTGTTGAGCACTACACCAGAAATACTTGATTGTTGTTATTTTGAATAGGTAGCTACTTTTATATGTCTGCACCATTTTCAGTAATAATCTCAGGAAATATCCTATGGCATACGCTCACTCATCTGAGAGTTAAATTGATACTTCTCAGCCAAAATTTTGTCACCTCAATAGAAGTCATTTGAAGCTTCACTGAAGTTCTTTGAGTCTTTATCAGCAGGTATCGTAAGTTCTTTGAGGTTTATCAGCAGTGATTGCTGAAAGCTTAAGGTCACCCTGTTGCAGTCTCATCTGGAGAGGTCAATCCTCACAGCTGCCAGTAAGAATGTTCCCATTAAGGCACACAAGGTATCTTCTTTTATGAGGTTTAATAAGATCTACAGGAATCTGACTGTTGTGTTTACTTTTGATATGTATTTAAGGAGGAGTTGCACTAAAGTGGCACTAATGTCTAGTGGCACTAGAATTTTCAAAATGAGATCTTTAATTGTTAATTTTCTGTCAGTTTCTATCAGTTTATTAGTACATTTTATTACAATATCATTTTGTCTAACTGCCTTATTATTTTTCATTTATCAAAACTCATGAAAATAGCTTGGCCATTGTTAGCTTCATGAAGGAATTCACCCTCCTGATGACTCATTTAAAAGTGAATCTCTGGCAGAATTACATTTTTAGAATACTGGGATTATTGACACTATTTAGCTTCATTCCAGAGAGGATCCTGTACTTCCAAAAACTCAGTGATTAAAAAGCACTTCACCAAAAGCTATGTATTAAGCAACCGAATCTTCTAAATTAATGTGTGGTTGAATAAATGTCTTCTTCTGCAAACGCAATAATGAATAATACTTTATACAAATTTTTAAAACTTATGTTTTCTCTGTAACAGGCAGATCTTCATGTTTTATTGCATATATTCCTTGAACTGCATTATCAATATTAGTATTTTCCATATCTCTCAAGTGTTACTTCAAAGAATAGTCCTTGCTTTTGGCTTAGAAATATGCTCTTTTTCATCATTGAAGTGTTGTTCTGTTCTGCAGTAGTTCCTGTGCTGTCTCTCTAGATAATGGTGCACATTAACATCATCAAGAGCAGCAGCGCTGCAAGAAGCAGTGATGTTTCTAAAGATAACTCCAGGCCGTTAAATTGAATTACCAATACTGAGATGATTCTCTTTGCCAAGCTGCTACCCCATTGCTTGGCTGTCAACTTTCAGAAATTATTCCTCACAAGTGACCCAGAACTGCAGTGAATGGTTCCCAATATAATTTTGAAAAGTGCCTGTTATGCATAAGACATTGAGGGATCCTCTGAAAGATTTCAATTTCGTACAGCACAGTCCTTGAGAAGACAGACTTTTAGGTGAAAGACATTCTGGAACAGTTAATTTCGTTTACATGGGTTATAATGCACTGGCACAAAGACAAAAAGAGGATGTACCTGCAGCATGGAAAGAACTTTCATGATTTATGGTTATTTTCCAGTCTGTATCTACAGTAAAAATTTTCCTCTCTGACTTGTGTCAGTGGCATTTATGGCTTAGGACTTCTTGGAGAGAAATGGGATGCACTGGAGGGGTACTGCATGAGGTTTATCAAAGATTCGGGAAAGACTGGGGAAAGAGATGTGTTGCAGATCACTGAAAAGACAAAACATACCGGCTTCAGGAAATCTCCTGAACAGAAAGTAGTTGGAAGCTGGAAGAGTATTGGGGGAAAGGACCATAATCCTTTTCTTACCCTCTCCCCCTCTCCTGGGCACCCCTTTATGCTCATTGTTGGAAACGGGATACCAGGCTATGTAAAGACAGTATGAAGCATGGTTGTTTTTTTTTTCCTCTAAGATATACAGTAGTGGCTATGGATGACCACTCTTTCTGCCTCTCACCTGCGCTTACCCTTATTGCCCACAGAAATACAGATAACCTGCTGTTATACAGGGCTGTGTAATGAGTATTTTTGTTGGTGATGTTGGTACTGTTACAATCCTAATAGTGTGAACATGTAATTTCAAGAGTGCAAATGAACCCTGCAGCAGTTAGGCAAGTAGGTACAAGCCCTCATTTTGTTTTCCAAGAAAATTTAGGATTAGGAAAGCTCTCATACTTTTTCACTCCTTTGGGAGGGATAGCAAATGTTCGGAATGTACGACTTCTGACCTAGTATCCTTTTCTTTAGGTTGTGGAACTGGAAAGTATCTCAGTGTCAACAGTCAAGTGTATAATCTGGGCTGTGATTACTGTGAAGCACTGGTAGAGATTGCAAGGAAGAAAGGTGACGAAGTTCTGGTGTGTGACAACCTTAACCTTCCCTTTAGGGATCAGTGCTTCAATGCAGTCATTTCAGTTGGAGGTAAGACAACACACCTGCATTTTGGCCCCAGAAAATGAGAATTTCTGAGTGTTCTTTTCTTTCCATGTGGCTTCATTTAGTTTTTGAAACAGTTCCTTGGAATCAAAGGAGATATAACTGAAATGAATCTAGTCAACATGAAAAAACAAAATTCAATTACTCAAGAGGCGTTGTTGACCAAGGAAATATGTGTATCATTTGTTTGTTTATATGTGGTAGAGAAAAGATTTCCTTCCAGTATGCATTTTAAACAAGTGAAAACTAATATAAACATGCCTGCTCAAAGTTTAAACAGATTAGGTGGTCAAGACAAACTCTTGGTTTCTCCATAGGATCTGTTTTGATCAGCAAATGCATTGAAATGAAAACTTTAAAGCAGAACTTGAAACTCGTATTAACTGTTACATGTTATGAGTTCAGATTTCTCTTAGTCATGAAATAAGAACTCAGAGCCATACAAGCTCTTGTTGTCTAAAATGAGCAGAGCATCTCACCATCTTAACTCTTTTGACCTCTCTTTTTGAAACTATTACTCATGATTTGAGAAGTATAAATTGCAAAGTGTAGATAAAAAATAGAGTAGCCAGTTTACATTTTTAGCTCTAGTCCTGCTTGAGCTTCTTTCAGGGTTTTTTAATGTATTGGCAAAAATATAAAGCATTATAATTATTATTGGTAACAATCAACACACTACTTGAAATATAATAAAAATCTAAAATTCTTAAATTTTAAAATGTGGTTTTCACATAAACAGGTGGAAAAAAGGGTGACTAATACACAAGCAGTAATCATATTACTTTGCTTTCATGTTGGCTAATTAACCAGTTAGCCCTACCCATGTTTTAAGTCTTGTAGCATAATTTCAGAGCTATCAGATCAGCTGACTTTGAAGGCTAGCATACCTATCTAGTGTTTATATCAGTTATAAGCCTGACAAGTTTAAAGGTTCATGTGCTATTTCAGTACATTTAACAATAATGGATTTTAATCCCTCCTGAATAGAGATGTGAATGTATGCCTGTGTCCATCTAATTCTAAATAAAGTGGTTTTCATCCCATTACGGAGAAAACAAGTATTTATGTACGTAGTCAATTACTCTTCTTGGCTTTGCTGGTATAATCATGTTTATAGGATTGATTTTTCTTCAGAATCACCAGAGTGATTCTAACTAGGAGGAATATTTAACCCATTAAAGAGTTTCCACAGATTCTTTTGGTTGATTGTCACTTCCCTCTGGTAGACTAAGCTTGCATGCTTGTGCTGTCTCTGTCAGATTTGATAAAATTTTGTAGGAGATTCTGTGGTGATATAGGGCCTAACTCCTGTATAGGAGAAAATATCAGTTCCTTTCTCCCTACCCTGTGCAAAAAAAATTGATTTGTAAATTTTTTTTTTCTTCAAAGTTTGAGAAAAGATACACTGGAGTCAGGAGTACCTGGAAACAAACACTGAGCACATAGATGGGAAACTCTTCTCAGAGTTGGCTATTTTGTGTTCTTAGCAGCTTAGTTAATATTAACTGCTAAGAATGCTTTTCTTGGCTTGTGATAATGAAGCTACATTTTTTTTCCCCCCTTGGTAATTTAATCATTGTTTTGAATAAAGACAGGCTTAGTTGGACACACTTTTCATAACTGCAGTGTTGAAATAACACTGTTTCTACAGCTAGAATTGGCTACTGTCAAGCAGCACATATAATCTAATTTTTTTGAATGTATGGAGAGAACTTCAGCTAAAAATATACGCTATTTTCTTCTGTTCCATGGTCTATTGAATGTTTTTCATGTAGAAGTGACTGGCTCCAAGTCCACTTCAAACAAATTATGGAATCAGTCCTCTTCAGAAATCAGGACTCTTCACTGATCGAATCAAATCTAGTACTGATGACGTATAGAACAACATGACCAATGTGTCCACGCTCAGTACAAGTTAATATTTCTGAGAGTTTAGAGAGAAAATAATTGTCTTAGCTATTCTCTGACTTAAAATTGGCTGATTCATACTCCAGGTGAATAGGAAGATAGAAATAATGTACAAATCTTGAAAAGTAGCTTCATTTCACATTGGAGTGAAATTTGAAAATGTGGAAAAATTATCCCAGAAAGAAAATCCAAATATAGTGATCAAAAGTTTTATTTTAAATTTGACGTTTTATTTTTTTAATAGCATAACAATGTAAAAAAAAAAACCAAAAACCAGACATCCTCAGATATGCAATGCAGACATTCTTTTTTACTAAATTTAATTTAATTTTACAAAATTAAAGCAATGGTGAATATTTGTCTAAATTTTCTTACTAGCTCTTTTGGAAGTGTGCTGATATAAAAGTTCTAAGTGTCTTTTTACTGATAGTAAATTCTGTATTTGTTACATGGTGAAAAGATTTTTTGTTTTCAGTAAAGTAAGTCTGAAAATTGTGCCAGAAACTAAAGTCAGCTTGATACTACCTAGCTCACCTAAAGGCCAGGCATTTAAGTGAAAACTTGTTATGTTTTAATGTATTATGGGTTATGCAGAGAAACAGAAACCTTCAGCTTATATGCCTGACTTTTCTTGAATCCCTGTTTTGGAATAAAATTAATTTCCTTCTTTCAGATTTTCCTATTTTATCCATTGAACATAATCATAAAAGAGAGCATTCTGCAGTAAACTTGCATTGTGGTACCTATAAATTCAGCACTCCTGCTGACTTACAGCAAGTGATATTTGGAATGAGACAACTGAAATGATGGAACATGTAGAACAGGTTGGAGATGAAAATGCTCTGTCCTTACTAATATTCAGTACAAAATGCCTTTCTTTTTTTCACAGTGATACATCATTTCTCAACTAAACAAAGAAGAATCAAAGCAATAAAGGAAATGGCAAGGGTATTGATACCTGGAGGCCAAATAATGATTTATGTTTGGGCTATGGAACAAAAGAATCGTCGCTTTGAGAAACAAGATGTATTTGTTCCATGGAACAAGGCCTTGTGCTCACGCCATTTTTCAGAATCAAATCAATCTGGAGATAAGGGTGAGTTTGTGCCTACTGCAAAAGGCCAAGACATACACCCTGCACAGCTTGTCATCTCTGAGTGCAGCTACCAAACCAATCTGCAGCCAGAAACTGATTCAAAGCAGTCCCGCGACATGGACCATTGCTTACCCAGAGCCTGCTGCATGAAAATTTCTGAAGAAGAAAACAGATTTTACAGTGCTCTAGGAAGATCTTTCCGCTCCTGGTTTTTCTCTAGATCCCTTGACGAATCGGCCCTGAGAAAGCAAAGTGACAAAATGAAGCAGCTGAAGCACGAAGGAGTGTGGGCAAACAGTAACGTACCCATTGAGCATTCACGACACTGCAGCTTGGATTTAGGTCGCCATGGGGCACTGCTAAACGAACAAAGTTTAGATGATGATGATGTGTTCGTGGAGAGCCTGTCTCTCAAAAAACCACAATGGTCACCAGCCACAGATGCACTGAAGGATTTAAGTTTAAATGGAGGACACCAAAGTGTAGCTCAGAGCAAGGGTGACAAAGCTTCATTTATAAATGGCCCATTGGAAGACAGGGACTGCATCTGTGGTTGTAATAAAGATGGTTCTGGTAGGTCTGATGGCAGCAAGTTTTTCAAAAGAACTTCCACAGCTGACTCCACTGACTCAGCTTTGGATTCAGCAGTGTCCATTGGGGACCAAACTGATGCCATGTTGGATACAAAGGCCTTCATGCGTTATTACCATGTTTTTCGGGAAGGGGAGCTGTGTTCTCTGGTAGAAGAGAATGTGCCTGAGCTTCAGATACTTTCTTCCTGCTATGACCATGGAAACTGGTGCATTATTGCAGAGAGAAGAGCAACATAGCTGTAATGAGAACAAAGCGGAATCCAGTGACTGAGGATTTTAAGCTGTTCCTTGTATTACTGTGATTGTGCAGTGTGACATGGAATTTGAATCTTGTAGTTGTGTGCCATTCATTTTTGAGTTATTATCTCTCAACTATTTAACTAGCTAATGCAAGGTCTGTAATATAGGAATGTAAGTGGTAGACAATATTTATGTTTTGTTAAAGTTTTACGAAGTTAAAACTGTAGAGTTTTGTATTGCTTTTAGCAAATAATTGTGTTTTAAAATGTACTTTTCTACTGAGAAATAAAACCTTTTTATAAGACAAGGATCAGGGCATCTTTTATGAGAAATATCCGCTCAGTAGAAAGTCTAGTCATTGTTCTTCAGATGCTAAAAGTGTGTCGCATTGCTCCCTATTCTTGAAGTCCTATAAATGAGACATAGACACTATGTCTAAAATTGTACTTGACTGTACACTGGTAGAGTCCATGCTGCAGAACTGGGAGCAAGCATGGTCCCAGTGTCATTTGATGTTTGTATTTGGGAGCAAATGACAGCACAGATTTTGGACATAATTTTTTACTTTTGTTTTAAAAATAATTTAATTTTTTTCTCAGGTGCAGGTGAAGTTTTATGTGTTAGCTCTCACAAATACTTTATCCTAATTTCCTTTGCTGTAGTTTTTCATTGGTTATAAGTATATAAAAGTCAAAGGGAGTTGTGAGAGTGGCAATATTATGTAAAGTTCTAAAATATCAAATCCTTGAGATACATATGTCTTTTTGATAAGGCTGGGAAGCTAAGATAAAATTAATAAAAATCCAGGGCATATCTGGTCAGCTGTCATATTTATTTTTCTTATTCACTGGCATGAGAATATATATTAACGGTGTGTTAAATAATGTAGACAGGAAGAGGATAAGCCCAGTTTGCACATAAAATACAAATTCTAGTCTTGTGAAGTTTAAATGGAGCTTTTGAGACTTAAATGATAATAGACTGCTTACACAACTTTCCTGTTCCCTCCAAGACATATCATCTTTATACATCTGTAGTAGGTTGTAGCAGTTTATAGTGCTGTGGATTAAAAGCACCTGGCTCCAGAAGAACAGCAGTGAAACTGCCAAGAGCGGCAGGGCTAGAAGAGGCTAATTGCCTCATAAGCACAGAGTTACTCCATTCCTAAGCTTAATTCCTAATCCGTGGTTGCACTGCAGGGCACGTCATCAACTGGTGTGATTTTATGACCTTTAATGGAGCTGCTCAGATTCACACCCCCCACCTCCCCAAAAAAAAACCTCCAAACCCTTTTTGTTACAGCAGTTTTAGAGATCTACATAATTAAGATGTCTGTCCTATTATTGAGCAAGTAGCTTTGAATAGAAGACAATAGGAATGAAATGCCAAACTTTTCCAGTCTATGCTGCATGAGTAGTTGGATTTGGGATTATTCAGTAGAAAGCCCTGGTGGGGCTGAGTATTTTTTGATGTAGCTTACCAGCTGTTAATTGCCACATGGTAATGTATTATAGATTATTTACTGGAGCAATGTCCATGAGCAATCATTTTGGTCTTCCTCATTGCTTGGGATCCTTGTACTTGATCCTTCTTAGGTCTGTACCACTTGCACTTCCCACAGACCTTTGAAAATAAAAGTGCGGCCAAAGAACCATATGTTTGAGACTTCTGAAATATTATTCCACTCTAAATGTTACTTTCAATACAGCGTGGGACTGTGGCTTTCAGTTACTGTGTATGAGCCATACTTCAGAAAATGGGCAATATTCCCTGCCTCACTGGGTCCAGCTGCTCCTGGCTGAGGGGGCTGCACCTGCTGCATCCTCAGGCTCCAGATTTAGACAATTAGTGCCAAAGTACCCATATTGCAGAGCCAGCATGGGTTGTGCTGAGCTCCACACCACATTTACAATGTGCTTGTGTCAGACAAGGGAGGCCTGTCTCTTTTGTTGGGAATTTCTGGACGAGCTTGAGAATTTTAGAAGAGAAGTCAATTGCTGCCTGATAAAGTAAGTATGCCAGTGGATATTCAGCACTCCTGGAATTTGGGCAGTATTTAAGGAAAAGGTAGATTATTATCATCCTATATCCAATTTTGAAGCTTCATCCCTAAATGCAGCATGCAGAAAATTTATTACACATATATAAAAATATTTATTAAATAATATTCATCTTAACTGACAGATGGCTTTAATAATTGGGAGAAGGAACATCACAATTTTGTTATCTGCACTTCTGCAGCCTGACTGTGGCATGTTTGGTGTGTTGTTAAGCAGACTGATGAAATTTGGGGTAAACTGAGAAGGGAAAAATGTCCATTCTCTTTAGACTATAGACTTACTATCTTTGCAAAAGTCTGTATCTGTGTCAGGCTCCAGTGGAAACTTCTTTCTCTATCAGCTGTTTGAATAACAGCTGTCACCTCAAAGCTGCTGAAACACTTCAAACTACTTTTGTGTTTGTAGAATTCCCAAGCATTATTTGGTTTGAGGTTCTTGCCTGGGCATGCTTTTCACAAGTACTTATTTCTGTATTGAATTTTCTCATATTTTGAGTTGATGCTAAGTTTGGATTGTATTCTTATAAATTCCTGGGAGAAGGAGAAGGGAGGTTTGGTAAGCTGCCTTCTTCCCCAAGTATTCGGTTTTCCTCTAAGGATGTATCATTGCCATATAATATAATTTTTATGGATTGGGGTCAGTCAGCTGAGGTCATGACTGTGAGGTCTGCACAGCAAACCTTTATTCTTGTAGGCAGTCTCCAGTCTATTTATGGAGGCTGCCTAGATCTGTAACAGCTTTATCATCTCAAGCCAGATTACCTCTCTCAGAGGGTGAAGATCTCTCCTGACTGGTTTCTCTTTTGAGGCGGCCCAGCCTAAGCAAAAGGTAGTTTCCAGCAGAATCCAGCTGATCATGGACTTTAATGGCTTACAGTCAAAGTTAATGTGCTCAGAGAAGTGGATATACCATTGAAAAGTATAGTAAATGAATGAATAAGTAAATAAAACCCAGCTGTCCTTGAATGCTTAAACTTTCAGCAATGTCCAGGCTGAGAGATCTGACTGTTAGAAGGTAAAAGGCAGATGTGTTTTTACATTGCCTGTCTGAGAAGTGGGTAATGATCTCATCTCAGTTCTGCTGATAACAAACCTTCTTTTGACTTCAGCGGGCTAGGAGTGTTCTTAAGATGTTAATGTAGCACTAAGTGGCATGTGGAGAAGTTTTGATGACATGAGAAAGGTACTCTGTTTCTTCACAAAATTAATTCAGGTGGAAGTTCCTGTGTATCAGTTTCTGCCCATTGCCTCTTGTCCTACTGCTTGGCACCACAACTGCAATAAAAAATACATTGAATGGACTTGTTTTTGCAGGACTAATACAATTGTAATCTTTGATTAATGTTTCTATTAGAAGTGAACAAGTGTCTTTTTTTGGTACTAACAGTGACTAATTTACTTTCTTCCATGTTCATCGTGTAGGAATTTTAAAATCACGGTAGAGAAATCAAAGCCAAAAACATTCTAGCAGTCCTTTTTTAGGTTTTTATACAGGTTTCTTATACTTGTTTTTATACAGGTTTCTTATGAGCACAGTTCAAAATGCAGAGTGAAGGAAGAGCTGTGTATGTTCCACCAGCAAAATCACCTGGGTAGATTCTGAATAGAAATAGTAGGTCTGATCCTGCATCCTCTCTGCTGTGTCATGTCTCCATCAGAGTGCATTCATATCCCTGTTGGGCTGTATTAGTATTGACATTATGTTGAATCTACTGCTCTACCCACTTTCTTGCTCAGCACTTTTACAGGATTTGGGTCTACTTCAGTACTCCAGGAAAATGAAGTGTGTGAGTGTTAAATATATGCAAGTGCTTCTCTCTTTTGGGAGTTCAGCATTTCTTACTCTTACAGTACATGAATTCTGGCAGCTAGCCATGAATTTTATCTTCCAGTCTGCTGGTGAAAACCATTCTTAGGTAGTGCTCTGTAATCAATTCTATGTCCATACATGGAACCTGCTATTCTTTAGTATTTAACAGAAAATAAGTCCATCTTGGTTAAAATAAAATTTCCTACAAAATTTGTGTGTCTTCAGATTAGCTCGTAAATATATTAGCCACTGGAAAATCTGTGTCTTGGAAAGTTCTTAGTGAATGTTAAATTTGAAAAATCTTAGTGCTGTTTTCTCAGTAAGTTAGAGCACATGGACACAATGCAGAACAGGAAGCACAGTGTTTTGCTGTGGAGCCAGGGAATCTGTGCCTTTTGAACCATTTAAGCTTTGTCTACGTCTTCCTAGAGCTTGGGGTGCTTGAGGACATCAGATGCCTCTGTTGCTGTTGTGGCAGCTCAGTACACCTGCACCTGCTGCTTCTCCCAGTGCTCAACAGAGAGAAGTTGTCTTAAGAATACAAATTGTCCTATTTTTAAAAAAAGCAACCAACCAACCAACCCCCCACCAAAACCACCACCAGCACAAAAATTCTAGTAGGGGTGCTTCAGCGATTATGATCATATCTAAGCAGAAATGAAAATGTGGAAGAAATAAAAAGAAAATAAAGATATTATGTGTGGCACTCCTAGCTTTGAAAAGATTTCTGGGTATGACTTCTCCATCCCCTTTAGTCTTGCTGACAAGGTGCTATGCTCTGCTTTGATGAGGCGTTTATGGACGGGACAGTGGATTCAGGAACAGTGAGATGGTATTAGGTTGCCCTCTTCAGTTGTGACAAAGTAGGTTGACTTCTGCAGAATTTTAGCAGCTGGTTGTTGCTTTTTGTGCAGTGTCTCAAACTCTCTTTTCTGAAGGAAGTATTTCTTGTCACTTTGAAACTGTCACAAGTAAAATAGACAAAGAAAATGCGTAGCTGAAGGTAACACCTCTTATACATGCAATAACAAAGAAGTCTGTGTGTGCACAGTCAGATTGAAAGCTGGTGCTCCTGTTTCACAGGATAAACATAAGTCGTTTGTGAGAGGCATTTTGGTGAGGCAGCATCTTGTTCTCTGTGTCTCTTCTGCATCTTCGCAGAAAAGAGTATGCTACATGTCAGAATTACTGAGAATAAATTGACCCTTCACATCTCTGCTTCCTTACCACAGAGCTGATAGTGGATAGTCAGGTTTAATTCTGAACAAAGTGTTTCTTGTGAAAGGAGGGATTGGCTGTTTGGGCAGAACAAATGCTGTAGTGCAGAGAATGTGCAGATACTCCAGACAAGGTTAAACCTCTCTACCTATAAAGGGGAAAGCAGAATGTTTTGTGGCTCACTGACCAAAGCTGTGTTTCAGTGTGTCCAAGAGAATGCAAGAGATGAGATGGAAAATTAATAGAGAGCAAGTTGCACACAGCATTTTCATGCTGGTTTAAATTCATGTTTTATTCTTTAGTGTAGCCTGATGAAGGTCATTGCCTGTATGGAGCACTAGCAGCAGCTATCAACATCAATAACCATCAAGAGTGCTCGCTGCTTCTTGGAATCTGACCCTCTCCACTTTACAAACACTGGCGTTCCTAACATTGACCACTGGACCATTAAAAATGCTTGTCTAACTCCTGAGTAATAGTTTTGAATCATGAACAGATACAAATATAGCTCTGTGTATATATATCAAATCTTTTTTTCAAGTAACCTTTTGATTTTTTTTCTCCTGCATATATTAAATGCTTTAGTTACACTACAATACAATGGTAAGTAGTGCTTGGTGCAATTTCAGAAAAGTAGGCAAACAATTTGACAGGAAGAAAGCACTAAGCTATCAGTACAACTGAGCTGGCAGCCAGGGCATGTTTGGATGGAGGTAGTAGGGAAGAAGGGGAAGGTGCTAGGAGAATCACGTTAAAGAGAGTAACAGAAAGTTGCTCAAACTTACGAAATCTGATCTGATTCTGGGGAAAATTACCTCAAAAATTGATTCAAAGTATTCCATTGACTTTTCTGGTCATTGTATTGGTTGTTCTCAGAAATGCCTGTTTACCTTGGGATTTTCCTTTTTGTGGTTCAGAGGACAAAGAAAGATCCCTAGGAGGTTCAGTTTGTGTTTAGAAATAAGCAGAGCAGTCGATTTAATAAAGTAACAAATGGCCACAGTTTCACAGGAGTGTTTCCATAGTCCCTTGAAGAGTGAGCCACAGGCACACGCAACTACTTTCATCTCTTCTGCCTGTACCTGAGATTCACAAACAAATGGGTATTCAAAGCACCAAAACTTTGCATGTTTTTTTTTTTTTTTTTTTTTTTTTTTTTTGCCATGAAAAATACTTAAGGCTCGTCTGGAGAGACCAAATTCTAAAGTAAAAGGAAACTTTTAAAACTTACTTGTGCAAAACCAGTGATTCTGTACCTGAATTTGCTCTGAGTTACAGCCATTGATTTTGCTGGTGTTTGGGTCAATCTCCTAAATGGGAATTTTTCCACAGAGAGTTCATGCCTGCTGTATGTTACCCAATGTGTCCTCAGGTGCAGCTTTGCCTTTCAGTTCTCATAAAAGGCCTTAAAGGAGACATGATGTGATGTAGTGCTGTGCAAAGCAGCCTTTCAACTATGAACTGAATTTGTAATTGACATATCTATGAAATATTAAACAAACCATTAGTGTCTCCGAGCAGGTTAACCACACGAGCCCTTCAATCTGTGCTGGATTGTGTCTCTGGGGTAACATATTAGGCTCTGTCTTATTGAGAGTAAAGAAGCCTAAAGGAGAACTAACTGGAGACAGAGTATCACAAAACCCATGCTCAAGTGGATAAATACAAAATCTAGATTTAATATAGCAACTACATAAACAGTTTCAACATTCTTACACTGAACTTTGAAATAAACAAAAAGTCATGTGCAGTGATAGCCATTTGGTGGTAATAAATACGGAGATTTCATGAATGGTGTCATGAAAATTGATCACTGCAATGAAACTGAAGTAAGGAAAAATTATATTTTCATGTACTTGGGTCAAAAGGGTTGTTCCATATATGTAACTGGCAATAAGATGTCCAAGTGAAACCATGGAATGGAAGGAGGATCAGAAGAAGGGAGAGATGAGCTCACATTCCCAAAATTATACACTTAACTGACTGGACATCACTGGGGAAATGTCACTCTTGTGTGACACTCACAGTCCCCTCCTCACATCCCAAGGAGGATTTTGAATGCCAGTGATGTCATTACACTATTGTGGTCCATATCTGAGCTGCATCTCTGTCAGGGGGCATTTGGCAAGGTGACTTCTCAGAGGTGTTAGTTCACTGAAAGCCACTTTGGTTACATTCAACTGACAGTATGGAAATCATCACTGCAGCCTCTAATAGATACAGACTCTTGCTCTTTCTTAAATACAAGGGGAGTAACATAATCAAGGAACTACCGATGCATGATCTGGGGCTACTTTTCAGCTGGTTTGTTGCCTGTGGTTTGTGTGTGCTGAAGTAGGATTGTTCCTGGAATGGTTGGTTGCATGCAGAGAATACTGTGAATGACATTCTTCTGCCAAGGCCGGGATCATTGCTATTGATGTTGTAGTGGTCTCCTGCATTTTTGAGCCCGCTTCCCCTCAGAACGAGTGCAAATGTTTGAACAAATAAGTCAGAAGGATTCAGAAATGGGAGAAGGAGAGAGTCAATAGGTAGGAATATTCATAACAGTGCTGGAGAATACCACAGTTAAGAAAGAAAGTTTAAATGAAGAAGTTAAAAAAAATTATTAAGGGAAAGGAAGAAAAAATATGAACATGGAAATATAAGGCAGTGTTTGTCTCATATAAACCAGCCAAGAGTCTATTCAAAGGACCACAGGAAGTTTCTCAACATATTTTTTAATTGAGAACTAAAAGCTCAACAAATAAATACAGTTTCAATGAAGTCTAGACTAAAGACACTACACTGCCTGAGAGGATTAAGTGGATAATCAAAAACATTTTGTGGTTTCTGCTGTTCCCAGAGACCAAATGTAGGTACAGAGGAAAATGAGAGATGGCAAATGAGCCAAACTGAAAAAAACCCTCAGAATTCTTCAGAAAAAGATGAGTTTCCCATATCCAGCTAGAGGCCAACTGAAAGAGTCTAAGTGTTATGTAAGACGGAATACAAGCACAGGATCTACAGCTGTGAGCTAAAGTCCTTCTTTTTCTTTATAGGAATATAAATAGAAGAGTTTAATGCTTATTTAAGTAACTATTTAATTTTTAATATTTAACTCAGTCCATCTCCTTGAATTTTTAAAAAATTATATGACAAATTGGAATGAGAACATGAAGACGAATTGATTCTATGTTGCAATGTGATTATTTAATTATTTTAATAGACAAATTTGAAAGTAAGACCTAATCACCGTATGGTTGGAGTGCAGAAGCTTTAATGGGTTCATTAGTATGGGATTTATGTAGGAAAATCAGGTTTTGGGTAATAGTGCCTTAAACAGACTCGGCTTATAAATAACTTCTCAGGACCTAGATATATACTAAGATCACTTCAGATCAAGCTGTGTAATCATTATCAAAGTCAAAATTCAGATCTGTGGGATTTGGGTGTGAATGGCACTGCTGGTAGTACAAAATTTTATGTTCACCTACTTATTATATAACTTCTCATTAAAAAAACCCCAAACGTCAGATTGTCTTTCAAGACCCACATGCCACTTATTTGAGACAGAGGAGCAAGGCAGAAGAATATGGAATAGGGATCTGACAGTTTAGATGACTTTGGAAAAGTACAGAGAGAAGCACTGGTGGAACAGTCTGTCCTGAAAAGTGAAAACCTCTTGCTACCAGGGAACTATATTTAGAGATTTTTGTCTGCAAGAGAAGCCCCTCTGTTTTATTCTTCAGCAGCTGGACCTTGTACAGTGATTTCTCAGCAAGGCTGGCAAAGCACAGCATTGCACCAATCACATCTATTAGTCACAGCACGTATGGGAAATGGTACCTGCTTCAGACTGTGGGAGCTCTGCAGCCACCTCAGATGTGTTTGGCATTTGTCTTGCATTTGCAAAATCCCTTCACAGATGCTGAACATCAGGCGACCACTGAGGAAAGAGTCTAAACATCTACAAATTCTAATGAGAAAGTAAAGTTATCTTCATTTTTTTGTTCTTACTTAATGATGCCATATGATGAACTTCTCTAAGGCTGTTAGAAATCAAAATTTTGGAAAAAATGTACATTTCCCTTTCTAATATTTATACAGAAATCATTAATAAGGGAATCAATAATTCTGTTTTGGTAGAACCAACAACTCCAGAAGACTGTTAGTTTTGCGAATAAATTTATGTTTATTTATTAGGACTTTATGGGCTTCCAGAGCTATGTGTTACTGATCTTCTCAATGTTAGGACAGGGTGTACTTGGTCTGGTTTAATACCAGTCTCCTTCACTAACCAAAGAACGTATATATATTTAAAATAAATTCCTGTTGATTGTCCTGTCTGTGATTACGCTGAATATTTGGATATACTAATGAAATAGAGATAAAATACAGGTGATCCAGTAAGCATATAATTTTCTACAGCAATGGTAAAATGTACAAAGTTGATTTAAATACTGCCTAAATTTTCACTCAACTAAATTAGATGAAGAAAAGCTTAAATTTTCCACTAGGTGTCAGTCAATCTATTTCTTTGCCTAAGTAGACTCTGCAGAAGAAATTTGAGAGAAAAACGCTGCTGCCAAGTTGCTATAAAAATAGTTACATTTTATGTGAATAGTTACATTTTTTGTGAATACCATCCAGAGGTATTTTGAAAGAATGAGACCAAATGGATGATTTTTTAAATTTTAATTGTGCCTCCATATTTTCTTTTTGTTTGCTTTACATTTTCCATTTAACAGCAGTCAAGAAAACTCCCACGAACTCCAACCCTGATACTGCTCCAGGGAAATGGAGTAGAAGGAAGGATGAGAAGGAGCAGGCTGGCCTTGACTGTGGAGACTCTGCTTGGTTATTTCATGTTGGCCTTGAGCCAGCAGCAGCAGGATTTGACCCTTTCCAGGGGAGGCAGCCTAAGACAGCAGAATCCAACAACTTTCAAGACAGCTCCAAAGCATCAAGCCTTTGAACTGCCATTGCACTAAAAGGAAATGGCACCTTTCCCTTTCCCAAGGCATGCTAAGGCCCTTGGGAAAGGTCTTGAGAGTGCAGGAAGTGTGCAGAAACTTCTGTGCAGGACAAGAGAAAATACAGATGCAGGGAGAGGAGTGTGCCAATATGGATTTGAAATGGGAAACCAGACATAATTCTTGCTAATGGTAGCCTTGGCCCCATGTTGCTGGTCATAATGGCAATTGAAGATTGCCGGCCACATCTTTTGCCAGGTCTGGCCAGAGTGGAGCTACTGTGGGAAGCAGCACTCAAAGAACACACAGGAAAGGAAAGGTCTGCAAAGCAATGGTGCAGAGCAAGACATTTGCCAACTGGACAAATCGAGCCAAGCATTTCTACTTAAAGCACAAGAAGAAAGAAGGCAAGCATCTCCAGTCTGACTAAATAAAAACCAAAGAGCCCATCTCTTGCACACACCTGTGTCCCAGATAGAGCGTTTAGTGTAGGGCTTCACATACCCACCTGCTCTGAACAGGCTGCACTCACATGGGCTATGGCTCCTTAGGCTGTCTACTGTGTGCGGGGTATTTGTGTACATCAGGGCTGTTAATCCCTGAGGCTCTGTAAACCCAGCACTCTGAGAGCTGCAAGGGTCCTTCTCTACCCCAGCCAGGTAATGACTGGCGGGATACTTATGGGAACCTATGGGAACAGTGATCTGAGATCAGATCAAGGGGCCATGATACAAATTTGTTAAAAGAGAGCAGCAGTTTTCTGATATCAGTTCAGTTTATATCCCGTGTCCATCAGGGGGAAAGGGTTAAAGACTAATTGTGCTCATGTAAGATGAAGTTCTCACTGGAGGAATTGGCAAGCAATGTCCATAGGGACAGCAGGGAGGAGGGACTGGCTCCCCAGTCTGCCCAGAAAGCTGGTTGGTTTGTTTTCAGTTTTGCTTTGGGTCTGTGGCTGCTGGGCGGTGTGATCTGGGAATGCAGAAACCCAGAAGGAACCACCAGTGTGGAATTTTATTGTCCAGCCTATATTTTCTACACTGACACCAGAGTGTCTTGTCATCTGTATGGTATTTTGCAAGTCACTAGTCTCGTGTGCTGGTCAGCCTCTTTTCATTGCAGTGCAGTTATCCCATTCACCCAGCCATTAGGCCATTACAGTCATGGGAATGTTACTGAAATAATCTGGTAGAGGAATTATAATGTATTTTAACACAGTTACTCTCCAAAATCTAAAAACTAGTTTTATTTTGTTTGTTATTCTTTTGCTCTTCTTCATGGCTTAAGTAATGGTTATGGTACAACAGAGAACTGAATCTTTTTGTGGGTCTGTTTGTGGAATTTCACAAGACACACAGAATGAGCAGACTTAATGGCAGCTACAGAAATCCTTCAGCCTTCCTCGCTTGCTCTTCTTCCCTCTGAAATACGCAGAGGTGTATCTATCTTACTTTACATAACAAAAGATGGAGTGAATCCACTGTGCCAGAGGTGGTTAGAAGAAAACCAACACCAGTCCATGTTCCTCCTGTCAGTGTTGGAGCTGGCAGAGCAGTCAGAAGCAGCATGGCCTGGGAGCCTTGGGGCCCAAGGAGGTGCTTGGGCCACCACCTGGAAGAAACAGCAGTAAGGATTTGCAGGATGAACCGGGAGCCAGCTGTCCAATGTCTCTGTGCTGTCCTTCAGCAACCCTCTTCAGCCATCCTCATTCAGCTCAGCTTCCCTGCTTGGAAGATGAAAATAAAATCAGCTCATATCTTCACAGTGTACTTTCAAGCTCCAACACCAGCACCCTCATAGTGTAAATTCAGGGACTTGAAAAAGAATGTTAAAATTGTCTCATGTTGCCTATGGCATTGTAGTAAAGGGTAAGTTTTCCCCATTGGACCAGACATGGAAAAACTTTTTCTAGAAACATGTGATTTGAAAGGTGTATTTCAGTGATTGCCAAGAAACATATTCAAGTACTCTTATTAATAGCAGACCTACGCTAACAATTTTTAAAGTAATGTATCTAATGTAGGCTATGCTTGGGAGGTTACCAGAAATGCCTTTTGCCATCCTTCCACTAAGTTGTGAGTCTCGGAATAGCTTGGCTGAAAGCCAGCAGGATGTTGTTTTTCCTGGCATGGTAAATTTGGGAGGTTTGGGACCTGAATATCACCTGTGTCTTAAGGAAGGCTCTTCCAGATGAGCTGGAGGCTCTAGCTCAGTGCTACATTTCCCTCCATCCCCCAGATATTTAAGTTTTTTTAGCTCTTGCCTACTTCTAATTTAAGTCTCATACTTTTCTTCCTTTAGTCTGATGTGTTTCAAATGAAGATTATACAGATCTTCCAGCCAAAAGATTCTTAGAACTTATTTATGCAGGGGCGTTGGTTTGTGACAATGCAGGAGGAGGGAGCTAGTGGTCTCAGGATGAGCTATGAGCGCCCGTGGGAGACTTTACAACTGCCTTGCCTTGTGTGTCTTGGCCTTTAGCAAACCTGAAAGAACCAAAACCCAACAACATTAGCTGATTCTGTTAAAATTGCATGTCTTCTCAAGACTGATGGATTTGGTGCTGGAATTGGTGCTGCTATTACACTATGTCCTCCTCCTGCTCTTTGCAAACATCCATGATTTCTAGCTCAGCTGTTTTCCTCCCAGTTGACAGAAACCTTGGCTGTGAAGTGTGGGAAGAAAACTTGAGATCTGCTGCTGTCAAGTTTTATTATGCTCTTGAAATTCTCACCTCTCTAAAATTACTCCAGAAAAATGTTTTTATTTATGATGTTTTATTTATTTTCTGCTTCTATGACACGTACTTCAGAAATGTGAGAACCCTCCTTTGTTTTTCTGTGTGTATCCAGCTCGTTCCCAAGAAACAGTGTGACTGTGTATTTGTTTGAGATGGAGGCGTGAGGGAAGTGCTGGCTCCCAGTGCCTGCCCTCACTTTCACACATGGGAGCTATGGCTTTTCAAGTGTGGCTGTGCAGCTACCTAAGTGAAATGGTTTCCTATAGAGGTCTTCAGGACCTTTCTCCTGCTGAGATGCTGGAATGGAAATGCTTGCTGGCTGCTTTCCATTGAGGGAGGGTTGTGCTCTGTCCTTGTACAGCACAGCTTTCTAAAAGCTGACTTCCAGTGAAACTCTGAAATGTTCGGCTGCTGAAAACCCGTGATGTTCCTCTCACTGTGGGTGGGGACTATTGGCCACTGGGCAGAATTACTGATCCTCAGTTACAGTGTCTGTACAGACAATGATCAGCCTGGAGCCACAATCAGATATAAAAAGGCTCTGAAACAAATCTATAGGCCAAGTTCTATATTTGTGTAAAGCCCTAACAATTGAGAAGGCATGCCAACACAAGTTATTAACGCCACTATATTTTTATCATGTAAATGTGACTATAGTTTTGTCATGTATATTTTTATCATGTAATGTAGTTAGTGATGATGAGGGTTTCTGGATATGGCATTGCAGCCACATACACAAGAAGTTATTTCAGCGAGCTGGTTATATTTGAGGGTGAATTTCATACCGACAGTTCTGTAGTGAAAGGAACTTACTATACTTGAGGAGACCAAGAAAGAAGCAGCTTTTCTCAGATTTTTTCTTGGAATGACTGCATTGATTTGGAGGCTGTAATTCCCTGAGGAAGCTATGTTGAGCTATAAATATCCCTGAACTAGCTCAGTGGGTTTATCTGGACTGGGGCTAATTTATAGGTATTGCATTGGACTCTCAGAGGGGGCATATTTCTTATATTCCACAGAGCAGTGATGGGTAATAATGGCCAAGGGAAAATCTTAGATACCTCTTAACCAAAAGCTTCCTCCATCACTATTCTGAATGTGAACCTCCCAGCTGTCCCAGAGCGAACAGCTAGGGGACTACTGGGCTCTTGAGGCAGAGTTTGTCTGCAGGGAAAGCAGAAGATGAAATAAGAACTATGCTTCTTTGTCATTGTATGTGTCTGGTGCTAAATAATAAATCTTTTTAGAGGTTAAATCTGAGAAAATCTGCTACGATCGCCGCACCCACTGCCTGTGCTGTTGGGTAGCGGGAGGAAAGATCTGGGAGTGGTAGATGTGCTTTCAGCTGGAGCCAGGCATCTGCCCCACCTGCAAGTAAAGTTTCTACATCAGAAGAGAGCAGGGCAGTAAGGCAAACTGTGGAAATGGGGTGTGTAGATACCAGTCTGAATAAAGACAGTTAAAAATATTGCAGTGCGTGGGGTTCTGGAAGGAAACAAGTTAAATGTACTTCATGTTGGTTCTTGGAGAGAATTTCCCCAGAGGAGAGCTGCTGACGTGGAATGTTCTCTCCTGTGTTTCTCCCCTCATTTTAAAGGCAATAGAAGAAGAATGTTAAATTTACCTGTTTAAAAAGCCTGATGAGGAGATCAGTATTGCCACTGTTTTTTCTGAGGTCACGCATGACTTTGAGAAAATTGATGGGTGACTACCCAAATGAGGCCATTAGGAAAGAGCTGCCACAACAGTGTGCCATCCATGGAGCAGTGGGCCCAGGTTTATTCCTGTTTACCAAGGAAGAAAGTAGGTACTTTTCCCCCCATCATGGATGCATCACAGGAAATATGACAGGCAAAGGTATGAATGAAAGCTGAATTAATTTTTACTAGGCCTAGAAAATACTATGTTGAATAGTGGCTGGTTCCTCCTTGGGAAGCGTCCGTGTATGAATCGCATACGCTTGGGCAAATGCTATCAGTAGGGAGCAGCTCCAGGGAGAGGCTGTGCTCTCATGGTTTGGTCTCCCTCCTGATGAAAAGTGACTGGGTGCAATACTTGCCACCAGCAGCAATGCAGAGTGGGGCAGCTGACTTCCCTGAAGACACCAACTTTAGCCACAATTTGTAATGGCTGCTTTTCCAGTCTGGCTGAAGAGTGTGTTTAACCAGTTCATGGCCAGAGTGGGTCTCAGTTCACCAGGAGCAGGGGGGTTGTGGTATAGAACACATGAGAAGCTAAAGATTTGTTGATCGTGGACAAAAATAGTCAAATATCTTAAAATAGATCAGGGCCTGATTAAGTTCTCTTCTTGTCCCAGCCAGAGAAGCTCCTAGACAGTCCCTCCTCTTGCATAAATGCATGCAGTTTAGGGGAAAGGCTGGTTGTTCAGAGCTTGAGCTCTCCAAGAGGGTGGTGACAGGCCCCTTACCTTGGAGCATTGCTAAACACGATGCAATCTATAAGCACCTAGCCTGAGCTGAGCATATGCCTGTGAAAGGTTTTGTATCAGATCAGGGCAGGCAAAGGGGGAAGGAGATGAGATATCAGGGTCTGAGACTGACCTGACTGCAGTGCTGGATCTGGCAGGGTGGAGAAAATGTCACATCCAGACAAAACACACAAGCAGTGTAGACCTGATTGAAAAAGAGAGCTTGCAGCGTTTAACAGAAGGTTTGCTGAAAAAGAAAGTGGCCATAGAGAAAAGGACTGCAACAGCAGTGAATGGTCTCAGAAGCTGTTGTTGCTCAGCCTCAGCTTCTCCTGCAGACAACAGAGAGCAACCAGAATATCTTATTTGTGGTTGGGAAGCATTTGGGTGTAGCTGATGCTTTTGTGAAGAGTGCACCTTTAAATCACATCCAGTATGCTTGATTAATAGTCAAGGTAAATACAGAAATCAGTATTTTTCAGCAACTCCCTGGGAAATGTTTCCTTACAAAGGACATCTCCTAGGCTGTTCTCTGTTTCATGGCTTGAAACAACTGCAAACTATATGTACATATTCTCATCCCAGTTTATGATCCCCTGGAGCATGATAATGGGTACACAACATTAATCTGATTTGCTTAAAAATATTAATCCAATTTTTTGTTTAATGGTACAAATCTGGGCACAACTGATAACAAAAACTTACAGCATCTTATCTCTTTAAGGAGATAGCTAAATGCAGTGCCATTCATCACAGTGATAAGCAGCTCCTCAGGCACAAATACGCACATATCGCAGTGCCTGATGTCGACCAGATACAGCCCTGTTTTCTGTCTGCTCTGCGTGGCGCTATTGACAAAGAGCTGTGAGCAATGGCAAAGCAATACTCTTGACAAATCCTTCACAAATGTTGGTGTGTGCTGTCCTGTGAACTTCTCCGGCAAATTTTAAACAAAATCTAGAAATCTGTTTCAGCAGGAGAGTAGACTGCAAATAAGACTTCACTCTTGCAATCAGCCCAGAATTTTGTTTGAAATTGGATTTCTTGTCTTTCAGTCAGGCTAAAGCTGATGTCTGAGCAGAAGCAGCCCCAAGGTTTGCTGTGTTGAGAAGAGCCCTGCAGAACAGATGTCACCTGCAGCAGCCTGGGGGTGTGGGGGTGATGCAGTGCTTGTGCTGTGTGATGATCCTACAGCAAGAGGTCTTTTTTACCAGGGCTGACTTCAGATTCTGTAACCACTTTAAAGTTACTACTAGGAGTGCTATGTTACCAGGGAAATGTGGAAATACTTAAAAAATCATACTCATAATCTTCTAAATGACAGTATTTTCTTTCTTTTTTTTTTTTTAATCTCCAAGTTTATTTAAGCATTTTTAAAACCAGGTTTGTCAGCTCTGATATGTCAAAACTTGTTCCTGTGGTTAGCATGCAACATTGAGGTTCAGATATTCCAGTTGCATCTCTCATTCAGAATCCTTTATGCTCTAGCTCCCCATCACAAAATGTAGTTTATAGCACATCTGTTTCATCTCTTGTCTATCAAAAGTAATTTGATTTAGAAATCCTCTGAAGTTATGTATAGACAAGAAGTAGCTCGAAGGAAAATTTGTTCTCATCTTGGCTTTTAGATATTTTTGTTTCAGCTTCTTGAAAAACTTGCACTTTCAATTTATGATTACTGAAGCAAAAAAAAAATTTTTTTTCTTCTCCTTGGTGTTCGGGGGAAGTGTAATTAGGGAAAGCAAGGCACAGAGGGTACAAGGTTCATGTAGGAAAGCCGACTGTGGGACAGGCTTAAGCCATCCAAAGAGCCTGGGCTGAGTTCCCATTTATACCAAAGGTTTTTGGATTATTCTTTCGTCTCTGCGGGTGGGGCAAAACCTGGCAGGGCAGTTGAACGTGGTGGGTGGGTAACCAAGTCCTACACAACATGGGAAATGCTCCTGCCCCAAACACTACTTCTGGGACTGGCTTCTATAAGAATTAGGCAGAAGAGAAGGGCAGAGCAGAGTGAGCTTGTTTGTTTAGACACACAATGTTTGCCTTCATTTCTCTCTATCTTTTCTAAGGGCTGTGACGGCACTTCCTTCCTAGCTCATTTGTGTGGCTGCCTGAAAGGGATATGTCTAAATAGGGGTCAGAGCGACTGCAGGGCAGTTTGCTTGTTTGTTAAACAATATGGGAAGAAAACAGAGGCCATGAAGAATACTTCCCTCCCCTCTCTGCCCCAGGGAACATTCTTTATAAAATTTGGCAGCAACTCTTTCATCACAAACCAGCAAACCGCTACATGGAGTGGCTAGCCCTGGAAACTGTTTCAGTAATTTAACAGGATAGGAGGAGGAGGCAGAGGAAAGAAGCTTTAAAAAAATAAAAGGAAAAATTGTATAAAGCCTCAGAGAAAATCTCTACCTCAGTAAGACAGAGTGTTTAAACAGTAAAAAGTTTGTGGCAGTTTTCAAGAACAAAAAGTATGATGAGCTTGACTTGTTACATGATGCATTATAAAAAAAAGAGCATAGTAAATATAATCATGTCCCAGATTGTGCTGCTGATCAATTTAAACAAATACACTCTCTGACAGTGACCATTGAAAGGCTTTTCGGACATCAGCACAAGAAACTTCCTGCAGGCTCTTGTGAAAAGTACATCCAAAAGTAATCCAAGTGCCTAGTGCAGAAATTAAAGAAAAATAACAGGAACTTTGGTACATGTACTTGTCTCCAAGCTCAGCAAAAAACTAATAGTGAATTCTAAAAGTAGATATTCTAAATATGAAATCCAAAATTATGAAAAGAATTACTTCTATAATACAGCTGATGGTGGCAGAAAACAGCTTGTTTTACCTTCTTTCCACAGACAACTTGGTGAGATTGTTGAATTATTGTCTCTTTCCTCTGTTTCTAGCGGTAAACTGGGGATATGGTTCTATGCAAACCTAAAACCTTAGATATTAGAGCTTTCCAGGATCTGCTAGTTGCTTAGGTGTTAGCCATGACTGGCCTGCTTAAACCTCTGTGCTCCTCAGCAGCAGCTCCCCTGAACTCTATCACTACTCTTGACACATCATTTCTTCCCTCATTGACCTTGCTGGTAGGATGCTTGGAACACAGCTTCGCCTCCTTCCCCAGTCCAATATATCTGTTGAACTGAACCTAGTTCAGTAGCTATTCTGCCTGATCTTGTTTACCACTAATGCAGCAAGGCGAGTGCTTTACGTAGAAAGTTATATGATAATTTTATACATAAGCATTTATTCTTGTCTTAAGTTGGAAAGGTGGAGAAAGCAAATGTGAATGTAATTTCTTTCAGACTGTGATTCAGATGTTAGCTAGAAAATCTTGACTTTTCTATTTGCTCAAGATCATTCTTAAAAGGCCCCAAATGCAATTTAATGTGTTTTCAGAGGTCTCCAAAGCCAAGTAAGGGAGCTTGCAGACCAAGCACTGTGTAGTGTGCTTTGGGTACCATTACAGTTCTGGAATTCACAAGCAGTTGTGACCCTTTTTAAATGTTTCTATTGAATACTTGCCCTGCATTACTGGAAGTATTTGTTTCTATGATACATCCCCCTGTAATTTGCACTGTTGAGGCTGCACCTCAAATCTTGTGTTCAGTTTTGGGTCTCTCACTGCAAGAAAGGCATCGAGGAGCTGGAGTCCAGAGAAGGGCAATGGAGCTGGGGAAGGGTCTGGGGCAAAAGTCTTTTGAAGAGTGGTGAGGGACCTGTGGTTGTTTAGCCTGGATAAAAGGATGCTCTGGAGGGACCTTATTGCTCTCTGCAACTGCCTGAAAGGAGGCTGAAGTGAGGTGAGGGTCAGCCATTACTCCTAGGGAAAGAGTGACAGGACAAGAGGAAATGTCGTCAAGGACAGGGAAGGGTTGGATTGGATATTAGAAAAATCTCTTCATGGAAAGAGTTGTCAGGCATTGGAATAGGCTGACCAGGGAAGTGGTGGATTCACCATCCCCAGAGTTATTAAAAGATGTGTAGATGGGGTACTTGGGGCACACTGTTTAATGGAGAGATTGGCAGTGCTGGATTAATGGTTGGACCCAACCATCTTAGAGGTCTTTTCTGCCCGAATGGATTCTGTGACTCAATGCATGCTTTGAACTGATGAGGAGCATAGCACAGAGATGGGATGCCCTTAGGAGAAGAGAATTAATACCAGTTCTCACCATGGAAGACTAAGCATCCTCATCTGGTTTTCTCCTCACTGGGAGATAGATGCTTCACTGTTGCTGAGGATTTACAGGAGGCAGCACCAGAGTTTTGCAGTTTCAGTGATTTGTATATACTTCTCCCAGTCTTGGATAACAGAGTAAAGCACGTAAGTAGAAGGAGGGTAGGTGCCATTTTTCAGACACATTACCTTAATGAATCTCCTTCTCTTTCTAAGAAGGTCTAGAAGGCTTTCAAAGCTGCTTTTCTATGTATCTAAAAGATACATAGAAACATAGATACATTTCATTGTTATCTGCTGGATTAAATTGTTCATAGGCAGTAAAGTTCTGCCATTTTCTTCCTTTTACTTAAGTACTGATTTTAATGTAGTTCTAGCTTTGTAGGCATGTCAGGAGGTGTGGTATTCAAAATCAATTTGGACTATTGCTTGTGTTATTGTTACTGTATGCCTTATTACTTGTTTTATGTTTTGGAAGCCCTAGTTGATAAATTATGTAGGTGACAAAGGCTTCTATAAGAAGTGAAAAAGCCAATGTGCATTCTTCAGACATTCTGTTGGGAAAGAGAAATTAAAAGAGCACAGACTTCTAGAGATTATATGATTGAGTTAAAACAAGTATTTTAGTATCTTTGCATTCCTTTTCGTATATTTGAATGGACTACTTAAAATATGCTGTATTGTACAACTTTCCCCAGAGATTTGGGTAAAAAAGTAGCATATTAACAACTTCACTAACCATACTGTCAGTGTTTCTGTGAACTTGAATTACAGCCTAGCTGAAGATTATATGTTTAACCTGCTCATAACAATGCCTTGACTGAAATTTATTTTCTTTTAGCTGTTTTTGAAAAAAAAAAAGTGAATATTTACCAGATGACCTGCTTGTGTTGAATAGATCTTTCAGGCTGCTGTCACTAAACATGTTGGAAGTGTTTGGCCAAGACTTCACCTTGCACACCATCTTAGTCTGGGCTGTGTTATGAATATAACCTACTTCTGCCACTAGCTGGCTTATTTTAAAAAATTACAGTTCTCTCAAGTGACACTCAAGTGTTTTAATTGATGCCACCCTTTCTTGAAATTCCCATTTCATTTGCTAACAATCTTCCTACGTCTCTAATAAATGAAGGTATAAGCCCCCTCAAATCAGAGCCATCTTGGCTATATCACCCTGTCTACCAGCTTATAACATGCTTATGTCATTGTATCATGGAAAAAGCTGTTTAATTTCCTTCCCTGGAAAGCATACATGACTGCACCGGCCCTTTTAACACTCTACCTTTTGAATATTTGTTTTTTTGAATAGTAGTATTCTTTCATTCACTGAGAATTCTGTTCTTAACGGGCTTTTCCATTTTTAGTATTATAAAGCCTTAAGAAATGTCTATGTGGGTTAGGAGCAACTGTGATATTCAGACCCACCACATCACCTTTTTATTACTTGAGCTAATGAAGTGACTAGTAGAACACTGGTACCTGGAAAAGTGTGCACAACACACTTGCTGTAGGTCTTTTTCTTCCTATAGTAAGGAAACCGCCCCAAGCCTCTGGAAGAATGGATTTGATCCCCTCTGTGATGGGAAGATCATGATTATCAGTTACAGATCTTTCTATGTTTTGAGTAAAAGTTAGAAAAGCAAAGAGGTCTCCCCATTGTGTGGCAACATCCCCATGCTGATCTTTATGCTCTTGGCCAATAGTGGGAAGGCACTGTATCTTCTCATTTAAGTGAAAGTCCACTTCAGTAAAACACAAAACAAACTGCACTCTACTACCTCCAATGTACTTCTTAGAGAAAGACTTATTTATTAGCAACTTCCAAAATAATTGAGATATTTTATTTTTGACACCAGATTGGTTCTTGCTCAGCAAGGTAGTGCTATCTGACACTTCTTAAAGGTCAAAACTGGTAGCCTGTAACTCCAGTAATCATGGCAAATAATGAAGAGAGGACCTTTGTTAGATCCTTGTGATGCTTTATGGAAGCCAGGAAGCAATGATTCCAGGGTTTGAGCATGTGCAGTTTTGAATTACTTATGCTCTTGCTGCTTCTCAGGGAGAGATTGTCCCACAGTCTCAAAGACCTCTTGCTATGTGGAAAATGCCTTTTCCTTTCCTTCTGCCTCACATTTTCCATTAAGGAATTTTTATCCCAACTTGTACACCCACTCAGCTAGTTTGAACTCTTCTTCTGTTTTTTTTAATGGCCTTCCAGCGCTAGTAGACGTTTACTACAACCCTCTTGTCTAGTGGCCAGACTGTCTTGAATCTCTCTCTATAAATGTGCCCCTTCAGTGCCTTAAGGTCTTTTGATGGAATTTTTTCTTCTTTCAATTCTTTCCCATACTTCACTGCATTTTACTGTCCCTGGATTCAGCTTGCAAGTTCATTTCTTGCAAGCACTCTGGACTCCTCAGAATATACAGGAAAATACAGTAGGATGGTGCAGAGGAGACAAGAAATTGAGCCAGTCTCAAGAGCTTGGTAGAGTGCTCAATGCAAAAGGCACATGGGTGCAAGCATTGCATATTAGCATCAGATCTTCACCTTAATCTCTGGTGCTATGCTATTAATAACTTGAGGAAGTGTTACCTTTCCTTGTGGCAGAAATAAAACAGTTCTGGGTTGACAGATGAGAAACAGATCAAAGTAGATTTTCAGAGATGCAGTCAAGGGCTGTATTGAGAAGTTATGGTACAACAGATATGAAGGAATTAGCATTCTGTCTTTCAAATTTAATGCATTGCTCTGTTAAAACAGTATCACGTTTTCATTCCTTATGACTGTAGGACACTGCTTCCAGCAGTTAGCAGATTTGTGTAGAAGTTCATTTTCGTATGCCTTAAGTGAAAATATCCACCTTTTATAATGTAGCCCAAGTCATGCATACTGTTTTCGTATTAACTTTCTCCTGGCACAGCCTACTGTGGATAGATACTAGGTCCTGCTCTTTTCAAAGTCTTGTACCAGACTGCAGAGCTACTGCTTTGCATCCTATCAGTCTCCCTTTCCCAGACTGTCCATGTGTGTCAGCAACACCTCTGGCCTTTAAAGTGAAGGCCACTGATTATTTACAGCTTCATAAATTTCTAATTGTGGAGTGCTTTACTTGAGGAATGACAGTGAACCATGACTTTCTCTGTTCGAATTGGTCAGAAAGAAGTACTGAAATTCAGCATCACTGAAGCACAGAGCAGACTGGACCCATGATGCACCAGGGATGCCATGTACACCATTAGGTATACCAGCACCTGGACAGAATGGAACAGCCTGCACTTCCTCTGTGACTACTGCTTGAAGCAGGAGAGCATCCCAAGAAGAGTCAGTGCTGCCCTGAGTGACAACTGACTGGAAACACACGGGGAAAATTGAATTCTGTTGTTCAGCTACAACATGGACATCTGCAAATGAAGGTGCCAAGAACACAAACATTCAGGAGGCTGACGCTACTTAGAAGATTCAAAATTAGCTCCTATTTTAGAAATGTTCAGGAAAGTGCTAATTTGAAAGTAACCGAAATGCGTTTTAAACAAAATGCAGTGTAAATCCTTGAGGTGCCAGAAGAGCATCATGCACTAGTGTGCTTAAAAATCCAAACAAAACCACCATTACAGGGAAAAAAAAAATTAGCTCTAACTCTTGCTTGTTCCAAGGGCCCAAAACTGTGAACTTGTTTGGTGTTTTTTTGGGGTTTTTTTCCAAATGTTCCATTGTTTTAGTACTGACTTGGGATGAAAAAAGATTCTGTAACAGCCAAACAAACGACAGTCCCTTATCAGAAAAATTCTCTAAAACTCTTTGGTGCGTGAGAACCAGTACCATGACAAGAAGAGGCTTGCTTTTGCCAGACTCTGAAGTAGCATCCTTCAGTGCTCCCTGGAGAATGAAGTGGGAAGTGATAGCAATCAGGGCTTTGGGATGCTCAAGCAGAGAAAGAACAGGATGATGTTGGTAACTGAAAGACAGCAGGCCTTCTCACAGCTGCTGTGTCAGACTAGCCTAATGAATCAAAATACTCCTTCAGATACCCAAATTATATTTCTGTTGGCTAAGACTTTTTTAAGTTGCTTGAATTAACAGCTGTCTTTGGCTTGGTTTCTCACCTTGGTCAGTTGTTTGTATATCCTCCTGGCCTCCTCTTTGGCTTTATTTCATTGCTATGTGTGTTTTAACTTTCTCCAATTACTTTCAGACCTGCATTTTTTGAAGCAAATCTATGACTCCACAACTCATTGTGCCCTCATTCTCTCTGTAGAAAATAGGAAAGCAGTGAATTATCTTCCAGCATTGCATACTGCTCCTTTCCACCCTGTTAAATTCAAGTGTACCTTTCTACAGCAGCAAACCAGAGATTTCTTCTCAGTTTTACAACTATGAAGCTCTTGACTAGGGAATGTTTCTGTCCAGCTATCTACCCTTGTGATGTCCTGTCTTCCAAGAACTTTTAAGTTGCTTTGGTACCTGCCTTTAACAATACTAAAAATATCAGCTTGGGAGAGGGCAGGGCTGGCTCCGCAGTGGGCTGTAGTATGTAAAGAACCAGCAGCAAGAAAAACACCTCCCCCTCTCGATACGAGAGTGGAAGGAAGAACACAGAATAAAATAAAACTCATTATGCATCTCCAAGTTTAAACATTTAATAGTGCACTTATTGAGTATATTCTGTACAGACATCTATAGCAAGTTAAACATTTTCCTTTCTCTCGCGTAGATCATACTCATGTAAAGCACATTTACAATAGAAAACATACTTGAGGTACAAAAACCCAAAAAGAATATCTGAGGTATAAATACAGGTATATTTTAAATAATCTTTATCATGCTTAATCTATGTTTGACAGTACACTGTGGGCAAGTATACATGTTTACAATAGAATGGTATGTACAACATACAATTTTACAAATTCAAAAGTGTTTGATGTAGAAGAATATACAAGATTTTCCTACTCATGAGGAACATTGTTACTGGAAGTACTACATTATTTGCCATTATAAAAAAAATCTTCATCAAAAAGCTTAAAATAATACTGACAATGGTAAAAAAGTCTCAGTCAAGATTCCATCTTGCAACTCATTCATACCCTAGCCACAAAATACATTTATCACTTAATACTGCACCTTGAAAGCAAATCTTTACCTTTACAGTAAAACCTACAGAAAGACACCTTTCCAGAGGACCTGAGGACTTCCTACAGTTCATACAAGTTGATTCTCAAGAAGGGGGAAATATCCCAAAGGATTTAAAACAAAACAAAATCCAAGACAAAACTGCACTCTCCTTTCTGCTTCCAAATATAACCCTCCAAACTGCTCACATGCAGGTTCTGTTCATGTTACAGTGCAGCATTTAGGAAAACAGGCAAAGGAGGGAGGGTAAGGGAAAGAGTTTGTGTGACTCTCCCTAGCCAAGTCACCCCAGCTGCTACTGCAGGAGTCCTGCCACCTCCTGGCACCACAACTCCAGTGTTGACCTTTTCCTCTTGAGCCATTAGAATACAATACATATATAAAAGCTCATTACAGCACCTATAGATAACGCAGGTAGGAGTAAAAGCAATAGCCATTTTTGTATTTTTAACAACTGATGTTATTAGCTCTCCCCACCATTGCATAGACATTTCATATCTAAGCTGCTATGTTGCTCAAAAGTATATTTACTTAAATTTGCTATAGAATTGCTCATCACTCCTAAAAGATCATCTGGGTAAGGAGTGGACAGTGGCTGAAGCAAGCCTCTTGTAACACCTGCTTAGGGTTTTCAACAAGGTTAGAGCTGAGGAAAATGCAGAATGAGCACATTTGAAGGATGGCTACTCCTGGTCCACAGGGGAATCCCATTCTAGGTTGAACTGTATCCAGCATACTAAAAATCCATTCTGGTTGCCTATCAGTGTACCAGACACATTTCAGGTTCGACTTCTATCCTTTCAACCATTAACACACTCATTCACACTTTAATCTCTGTGCAAACCTTTCTCTGCTTATCTCAGTGAGAACACATTGAAGAGTACCAACTATTCCAGTGGATACACCAGTCCCTCAATGCACTACAAATAAAATGACATGAGTATGTACATAAAGCTAAGTATTTCACATGGGAATGATGAGCCTTCACCGTATTTCATAATATATTTTGCATTTAAAGAAATTTGCTTCTCAGAAGCAATTCAAACCATCTAATAGTAATTTTTTTTTAAATTTTTATTTTTTGCACAGTTCTCCTATGTATTCCAGTCGAGGCCTACACTATAGACCTTACACAGACAGGAAGCAGCTTTAAAATGTATGGTATGGCCACAGTCCTATAGTAATGCTCACAGTCAAGTTCTCACGCTGTCATTCCTTCACGACACGACTTGCAGATGGAACACAGGTCTGGTCTGCAGCGCGCAAGTCTCAGTTTTGGGTAATGTCTACGTTGCTGAGGCGTGGTGCGCGTGGCTGTTCCTCTTCAGTAGTCACCTGGATTTCACTTCCTTGCCCTCAGGACTCTGCTGACTGAAAGAGTCTCGTATCTTAACAACTTCTGATGCACACAAGTGTCCGAAAGACTTGGTGTACCAGTCTGGCATGTGGCCCCTGTTGTGTGGAGGAAAAAGCAATAATGAGAAAGGTACCAGTAACTTTGTATGTATTTTCTTAGTCACAATCAAACAAATATCTAGCTAAATGCCTGACTAGGAAGTTTCCTTAGTACTGCTTACTGTGCAGCTCAACCTTATTAATATATAGATTTGCTCAAAACTACGTTTGCTGCAGTGAGGAAAAGTTATGAAAAGTTTTGTGACAACCTGGTCCTCTTTACTAGCTTAATATTAAAAGTAACATGTCCTTGCATCCAAACATGACTGTCAGAGGAAGGGGTGGAGTTGTATACCAACAATGATGGTGGAGCACACACGGGAGGCTTCTAACGCAACAAACTACACCTACTACCAGATGTGCACTGAAGCCAACTTTCTGTGACATCTAGGAATCCTGCATGTGTGCCTTTGATGTACTACTGGCCAAGCTAAAGTCTGTTGAACCATGTAACTTTTCCACTGACCACACTGAAACTATACAAGAAAATTTATCACTTCCGAAGGACAAAGTAGAATTTCCTACCTTAAATCAATTCTGCACATGTAGGTAAGTTTCGATTTTCCTGACCCGCAGGGCTCAATCAGATACCTCGACAGGAGCACATTGACTCTAATACCTGCCACGGGAGCCCGGTCGTGGTCCACTGAGGTTGCTAGAAGCACACAAGCTCCTTTGGGGAAGTTTGTCCTCCACGTTCTAAGGAAAAAAAAGGAGACAAAAAATCTTTTATTTGACAAACACTAATTCAAACATCTAATAAGAATTAAAATTAGGCACAAAAAGATATTTACCAATATAGCTGATGTTATAAAGAAATAGGCAAGGCTGCCGTATGTGTAGGTTATAAACATCACTGCATATGAAAGTCTTACCTTAAGACTACAAAGTCCCTGGCTGGGTGAGGTGCCATGCTGTTTTGGACATACTGGTATATATCTGTCTGGCTATCCAAAGGCTCAATTACTTTTGACTCTATAAGATCTTCATCCCAAAGATGCTGCTCTTTAAGTAAACGATTTAAAACATCCTCTGGTGTAGCTGAGATTTCAATGGTAGTTTTCCATAATCGGAGTGGGGGACCTTCACACACCTGGTGAAAATTAGCAGAGTGTTCAGTTTTGCTCTTCCTTACACTTTGTTTTTCAAGTTTATTTTTCAAAAATCTTACTGAAACACTTCATCTGCTAGTTCTGAGCTGTGCAAGATTAGACCTGAGAAACTTCTTCCCTACTGCCTGCACAGTGACTCAGCTTGTTAAGGCTTTGCATGCGTGAGTGAAGGTGTGTAAATTCAATATAGTGAACATTCCTTGGCTGTATGAACAGAAGAACACAAATCAGTGCATGCTAGCAGACTACTGCTGAAAGATATATTGTTTTTATATGGTGTGCAACTCCTTCAAAAGATTAAATGTATTTTCTAGTATCTATTTGCAAAGAAAAGACGTGTACTGAACCTTCTGTAGTATCCTATGTCACCAGTGAGCTAAAAACCAGAGCTATGGTGTGATTGACAGGATGTATACCTTCTTGTATGCCAGCTCTGCTTGCTCTGTGGTGGAGCAGCTGACCCAGCCTTTAAACTTCTCCTTCATCTCCTTGAGCAAGTCATCCACGCAGTCCTGGAGGTAGCAGTGGTAGTCGGAGGGCTCAGTGTTGCTGCTGCTGCCCCGGAGCTCCTCCAGGCTGAGGGGACGCAGGTCCTGCTCCGTGTACGAGTTCCGACCCCTGCTCATTTCTTCAGGTATCTGAGGGGTGACAAGGGTGAAATGATCCTCTTGCAGCTCTCACCCCAGATCACTGAGTTATTCTAGCAGCTCAGTAGCCACAGGGAGATGTGTATGTTAGTTTAGTTAAGTGATGGGATGTGTATATGTCAGGTTAAGCACTCAATATGAAGAAATACCAAAATTATGTTTGTGACTTTGATTTAACTCCAATTAGTCTCTCTTTTATGGGGTGTCTTATTTTATTCTGTGGAGTATCCCCCTTTACTACACAACTAGATTCATTCCCACAGCACAGTTTATCCTGCAAACTGAAGGAAGAAGGGAACAGTTGTCAGCTGCAAGAAAACAGACAGGCATGTCTTCAGTTGAGGGCTCTGAAAAGACTCGATGACAGTGAGGAAAACCAGGACTTGACTTGTCTGGTACTCCATCGCAGGCCCTGGAGGGAGCATGCTTTAGTTCCTACAGACTCTTCAACCTATGGTTTGACAGTGTTACTTTCCAGGATGCTTTTGTGGCCTGTCTTGCTAGCACTCAGGTATTTCAATACAAAATGAGCACTGAAATTCCTGGAAATAGCTTCTTACTTTCTAATTAGAGCTGAGGTTCACAGACCTTCATGGCTGCACAATAAAAACTTGAAAATGTATTTCAAAGGCAGCTTGGATGCAACAAAAATGTGCCAAACCTCACAACTGCCTCTGACTTCAGAGCACCAGTGCCTTTTCTCTTCTGGCACCACTTCTAATACATATATGCACACAGATCAGGATGTAACGTTTTTAAAAATGCTATTTATCATGTGTTAAACTTCGTTAAAATAAAGAGATATTCCTAGCTTTCCATTATAAATCTAAGATATAGATTTCCATTATTTCTATTATACATATAGATTTCCATATTTTCTTTCCATTATAGATATAAGATATTCCACCCATTAGTTTTGTAAACAGTGTTTTACCTGAAAGAGTTTCTTGCATTCAGCAATCATATGAGCCAGCCCTTGGGTTGCAGCCAGATTTTCATTTAGGTCCTTTTGATCAGGTTTTCCCAGGCTTGGTTTTCTTTGCATCACCCTTCACAAAGGAAAAGGGCACACACATACACAAATCCAGTTATTTGTTGCAGAGCAAGAGACAGGTTTGGGAACAAAACAGTAGGATTCCCAAATCAGCTGTTGATTTAGAGCAGTGCTAATGGGACCAAATAGTGGCATGATGTTGCCAGCTTCTCTTGCTACTCTTTTCTAAACCTTTTCTTTGGAATCCCCTCCCTCCATCCTCATTTTTTTTTGCCTTCTGATGAGCTTGTTTATATTTCAACAAATCTCCAGCAAAAGGTAGGATCCCACAACCATTCTACAGCCGGTGCTGTCTCAGGTGTCCGAGGTGGCAGGGTCAATCCTAAACCATGCCAGTCACACATCGCCACCAGCTGTGCTACGGGACCAGCAGCAGAGCCCTGCTCCCAGAAACATACCTTGGGGAAGAATTCTCTCTTTTGAGAGTGTTCAAGTGGAAGAGGGAAGGTGCTAAGCAGACGGCCAGGTTTGTTGGTGTCATCTGGTTTTCCTTCACTGCAGCTGTGACATCACTTAGGAAATAGAGAAGAATCTGGAGAACCTCCCTGTTCTCATCAGGTAAAAGCATAATGGCAGCCTTGATAGCCTGGAGACGCTGATCCTTTGGCACATCTGCATAATATTAGCAATTCTCTCATCAGCCCATCAATTTTCCACACACACAGCATGAATACATCCCAAAGCAAACTCCAGCTTCAAATATTTGACTCGAGTTTGAAGTGATTTCCTTCAGGATGCATACCATTTGTAGGAAACATGAAGGAATTTTTTTTTTAACCCACTAGTTTAACTACCCTCAGCTATTTCCTGCCTCACAAGAAATGCAAGCAAGAAGCTGTGCCTAGGCCAGAGTTAATTTTAGATTTTGCTTCAATAGCTACATGCTCCCACAGATGCACTAAAAGGACAGAAGCCTGGAGTCAGGCAGAGAACAAGCAAACAGAGACCAGCCAACTTAGAAGTTCTTTGGCTTGCAAAGAAATTTAAAACACGAAAGCATTTTAGAATAGGTAAATTAATTAAATAAATTAGCTAGCAAACCCTTTCAACAGTGATGTCATAAAATATCCAGAAAGTGCTTTCCTGAACACAGAGGGTTACTTTATTGAGCAGATCATTCAAAGTCATGCGGTGGAAAAAGAAAGTCAACTCTGTGAAGCCCCATACCATTAAACAGCTCCTTGGTTACGAACAACAAACAGCCATTGGAAAAATCTGATGTGTCTTTATATAAAGCTTTCTCCTCCAAACTTGAAAGGAACAAAAAATGAAATAACCCAGACCAGATCTGCTTCTTATAAAGGGATTTCTAATAAGCCACCTCTGAAGACAACATCAGAGTATGAGTCCTGGAGCATTTATATCATCATTAGCAGCCCACCACCCTCCTCAGTGCACATCACATGGTGCTACCTAGATATTTAACTGGTATTTGCTTTGGGCATCAGCAACTCTGTACAGCTAGCAGGTGAGTTTAGAAAGCAGTTTGATGCAAAAATCCACTGTTTTTCATGCTCTCTCCTCAGGCAGCTCAAAGCACATTTAAGCCACGTGCATTCCAGTGCACAGCCTGGTGCATAGCACCAAAGCAAAGGGAAATTTTGCCCTTTGCAGGGAAGCAAAATTTACAGCTGCTTTAAGGCTCTTTGCTTTACAGAGAGATAATACTTCCCGACCACCTCTGGGGATTCCTCAGACCTACCGCCTGCAAAAGGAAAGGAACAGATACCCCTGCAATGCTCTGTCAAACTTTTTTCGGCACTAAACCCACAGAGCTGCTATTTAATATGCATAGGAGTGGAGAGTCTGATTAATTTTCTCCATAAATGTGCTTGGGAATCCAAACATACACAAAAATTTGCATGCACTGAAAAAATGGTCTGTATGTTTTCATTTTAAAATATCACCTCCACTGTGGAGCTCTGAAAGAAATTCCTGTAACCTTTTTGTAATTATTTCTTTTCACTAGCACTGATAAACTCCATTTTTATGTGATTTGCTTTAAACACTTGTGTTTATGGCACTCATCTGTAAAGTAGCTACAAGTCAGTAACAGAGAAGCTTACCACTTAGAGGTTGTTTTTAAACAGCTGAGGTGAAGGATAACAGAAAATGAATTATAAGAAAATAAAATTTTTTGGTAGCCTTGCCAATCCCCTCAAAAACCCCAAACTCTGTTCATGTAGTATTTGCTTTGCTCATCTACTTAGCCGCATTAGATGTGGCTTGTTTTCAAACCATAATATCAAGTATGCTCAAAGAAGACAGGAAAATTTAGAGCAAGTGATGGAGGATTTATATTTGTTCCTGAACTAGAGAGAAAGGTGAAATGAAAAGAACTAGTATTATAAATTGTTATAGAACTACAATATAAAAGATCTTTTCCTTATGAGGCAGCCTGAACTGTAACAATTGCTAGAGAAAGGCAAAGACCAACATAGGAAACATGGGTAGTGCCCAGTGCAGCAGTGTTACCAAGTTCCACCCTTGCTACACAAACGACCATTTGCTGCCTCCTGCAGAAATCCCACTACTTACATTGGTATATCTGTAAGAAGGTCTCGGAGAGTTTGTTGGTCATGAGAGGCTCAGGGAGATCACGGAAGAACTGCTTTAACATGTCTGCTACATCGTAGGCAGACTGGCCTTCGTAGTTGACGCTGTCTGTGGAACTCTCATTCATTTGACGCAAAGCCTGAATTCTTGATTTGACTCCAGATTTCCTAAAGAGTCCAACCTAAATATATGTATAAAAGTAAATACATTTATAATGAATCCAGAAAATCTGAAATGTAAGCACGCTCTTTAGCGTAAGTATGGGTTCTAATTTTGTAGAAAGCTTTCCATGCATTAATTATCTGTTTTGCCCTGGACTGAGTCTACTTTTTTCAGCCTGACCCAGGATCAATAAAAACTAATGGGAAGCTGGGCTTCGGGTGCTGCATGCACGTGGAGTAAGAGTATAGCACAACAACGCACCTGATCCAGGCAGTGGTTGCGGAGGTACCTCATGGCTTGCTGAATGCTCTGGGGAAGAGGCTGCCCTGTGCGCTGCACGTTCACTTGCAGTGGTACTCCAAAGACATTTCGGTCTTTATAATCTGGCACCTTTATTCTTTTCATAAATTTTGGTACGGCCCTATTTAAGCAAAGGGAATGACACAATTAAATTAAACTTCTGTTGACTATTTATCTTCTGTATTTCTAGTAATTCAGAAAGTAAGCGAAAATAAATGAAACACTTTTAGTAACATGAACAAAAGTGACAGTATAAATTAGCTAATCCACTCAGGGCTGGAAAGGGTGAAAGGACAGAAAACAAGAGTTTCTCTAAGAGAAAGGCTTGACATTTGGGGCAGTATGCTGCCTCTAAGTATTAATGTGGTGCTACTCCATCAATATTAGGAGGACGAAAGCTATGGGGTAAAACTGCAGGGGCCAGATTGAATTGCAAAAGAGTCAAAATAAATCTTGCGGTCAGTGACCCCTTATAACACTGCTCCTTTAGGTTTCAGGAAAGATGGGCATTTGAACAATGAGCTTTTGTATGTCAACTACTTGTTCTGCAAAGTCCTCAAACTGGGTCCACCACCCACCAGTGTGCAGAACAGCAGGAAACTGATGTAATACATTTGAGTTTGTCAGCTAAAAACTTCAGCTCTATAAACAACCCCTTTGAGGGACCCCCCTCCTTGTCAGCCAGTGACTTTTGTTACCCCCACCGCCCACTCCAGTTTCACTGAGAGGCCTTTCCATCTGCTTATGACTCCAAGGAAAATGTTGCTAAACACAAAAGCATGATTTACCCCCAGGTCCCCCAGAGTATTGGTTTCATAAAGGGGAAAAAAAAAGGCACTAAAATGTGAAAATATTGAGGTCATTTTCCTGAACAGGGAGGCAAGCTAAGGTCCAGTGTAACAGCTAACAGGACACAGTCGCACTGAAAACAGGGAGACCTATTTAACATTTCAACATACAATACAGCTATACAAACAGTGCATTGGATTTACAGCTGACTAATCTGTTACGTAGTAAAACAGAACCAATTTGTATTGCCGTACAGTTAAGTTTAGGGCATTATTGATACATGTATGAATAATACTTGCTTTGTCAAAAAACATGCCAATGGAATGTGAAAAAACACATTGCGATCTCCACCGAGAATCTGAAGCATGCAGGGATAACTGGTCAATACTTATTTCTGTCTTTCAGAACAAACAACTTCTGTATTTAGAAAGACTGACATAATAACAGCCTTTGAACAGGAGGTACTTTGATGCTGAAGCTAAATACTCTCTATGACTCCTGGGGAAGGGAGGAGGCTGGCCTCCCTTGTGGTAGGGACAAGAAAAATTTTATTTGCGTCCTTTGCATCCTGAAGGTTACACAGGCTGTACTGCAGACGCAATAACAATTTCATTCTTCTGACAAAAAATATTCAACTGGGTTACAAACACCTGGCCACAGGAGAAATTGCTGCCTACAAAAAATTCCTTGGTTGTCCTGACCTTTCTTCTTCTATCTCTTTTGCAAGCTAACTGATTTATAGTGCCTTAAAAAAGGAAAACAAAATTTTGGTTAGTGAGATACTAGAATTAAGAAAAATTTACATTATTTAATTACATAATTATGTAAAGGAAGTAATGGAAATCTTTAAGAATAACTGAAGAAAAATGAGCCTATTAAGATTGCCTGTAATTTGTGCCACTGCTTGCTAACAGACTCAATAAATAAGCGTTTTTTTATTCTTTTGCTATAGATACTGGACATCTTCCTGTTCAGAAAGCTGGTCCGTAATCATTGCTTTTGTTCCCTCACATGGCGCCTTAAATATATCTCTCAGGCGTAATAGGATTACACTTATGTAAAGGGTTAGTGATTTTAGCCCTGTCTTATCAATTTTAGCCCTGACAAATCAATGTCAGCACAGGCTGGAGGAAGAAGAGCAAATATGGAAAAAGAGGGATTGCAGGGATTCATTGCATCTTCCCAAAAGTTGCTTGGGACAAGCACAAGTGTCATGCTTGTATAGTTGGGCTCTCTGTACACAGTGCTGTGTCCTTACCAGCTGAAACCATGCTTGTTGGAAGGCGTGTACTTCTCCAGGAGAGCAGTCAGCTTCAGGAGAGAGTACTTCTGCAGCAGGTTCATCTGTGCCACGGACTGGCAGTTGATCTGCAGTGATGCCGAGCTGATGCTGGGCCGGTGGGAGCTCTGGAAACTGTGCCACCTTAGCTTGTGCCTATAGAAAAGATGGGAGACAGAGCAAGGACATGTTACTGAAATGTCTCTGCAAGACACGTGCTGGAATTACCACACAAGTACTGCTGAGCTCCTTGCCCTTGGTGGCTGCATTCTTCTGAGATTTCACAGGCATCAGCCAGCAATGTCTCCGCCTCACCTGGTGTGATGCAGCATGGGCAGGTGCTTCAGATGGGAATGTGCATTCTGAGCAGACCCACAGCTCAGTGCTAGCTACACAGCCTTGCCCTATCAGATATCTTCCAAGGGCTCCAACACCCTACTCCCAAAGTCCTTTCCGTGTTATGGCAGTGGGAATCAAAAAACTCCATTAAGAAAAAATGTGTGAAAAAAGGCATGAATTTTTAAGGCACATCTAGTAAGAACTCTGTACTTCTGAAAGTCCCATTAAGATTATACAAGCAGCTGTAGATGACTAAATGGTTTTAAAAGGAAAACTGGAAACAAAGCTAGAAAGAACTAAAATCCATGCCCTACTCACAATACAAAATACAGTCATCCATCCCATGGTAAAACTCCCAGCACAATCTGGAGGCCACTGGAACTCCGCCAGTGTCCCACTGTACTACAGTGATCAAGAGAAAGTAAACAAGCCTCATTTCCCCACAGATGTAGTGCTCTAACTTACTAATAGAAACAGCCTGCTAATGAAAAATGCAATTTTTTGAAAGTCTAAAAGTCAAGGCTTTTAGTACACATTGACACAAACCAGACCATACTTATTCTTGGTTCTCCTAGCCAACTTATAAAGAGATGAATCCTACTTGATGACCCTTCCCTCCCATGCACCATTTCAATTTGAAGAATCACTGTGCCCCAAAACTGCCTTAACACTGTGTTTTCAATGATGACTCAGGCTGAACATACAAACACACAGCTATGAAGGGCAGGAACTACAGAGTCTTGCACAAATACTTCCTTTGATCATAATTGTTTTGGGAAGCAATGGAACAGCACATGTGCTTGAATGGCCACAGCTTCCAGTGCACCTTAACTGGGTGTGGTACAACTCCTATAGAGCTGCTCGGGCTGGAGGGGACATCCCCAGGCCACCCCAAGTCCCAACGCTTGTGATCTCACCTGCTGGACCGCGTCAGCGACGCACCCACTCCAGAGTCTCTCCTGTCCTGGATTCCTGTGGGCTCCTCCGTTTCATTCAGCGAATTCCCTGTACTGTCCAGGTCACTTGGTGTTCTTCGATCATTATCTACATCAAGGTGAATCTGCTTTGGAGAGGAAGGACATGGGGAGATGGAATCGAGTGCTGAGTCAGAGTCCCCTTCATCTGAGAACTTCTCTGACCACTGGTTCACTATTCTCTGCATCCCTTTCACATGGTATAGGATGTCGTCTAGTTCTGGAAATAAGTCTTCATTTTCGAGGTCGGCCAGGTCACTTGTACTGGAATACAGGATTGAACCTGGCACATTGTCATAAATACTCAGGCGGCTGCTCACTGAGCTGGAGGAGTTGCGCCTTTTTCCCATGCCTAGTTCTTTGGAGCTGTCGCCACTGTTCTCCCTCCGGAGGGTGAGGTGGCCGTGTCCATGGAAACTCCCTGTCCTCCAATTCACAGAGGTGTTGCTTTCTGTCGGGGAGAAACTGCCATTGGAGAGTGCTTTGGGAAAAGTGCCAGGCTTATGATCCTCAGGAATAAAAAACACGGTGTCTTCTGCAAAACTGCCCCGGTTCTTAAAGTTCTGCTCCATCACATCGCTGAATGTTGATTGGTTGAAGGGGTCAAAGCCTTCCAGGTACATGCCCACCCTTTTATTGTAGGCACTGAGGCTGCGTGTTCGTGTGACAGGACTGGGTGTGCTGACAGCACTGCTTGTCTCAGACTGACTACTGCTGCTGCTGGTCTGGGTGGAATTGGAGACGCTCCTCTTTCGTACCATAGGGAAGTTGATGTGATTGCCATTGAGGGCGGAAATCTCCACACAGTTAAGTTGTTTCAGTTTATCTTCATCTATGCCCTCCTGCAGGATTGGCCCACTAATAATCAGGCCAAGCTTTGAAGGAGCTTTGCTCTTGCCATGGTGAGAACTTTTGATTTTAAGACTCTCCATTCTCTTGAGCAGGCTCTTTGTTTTGGACTTGGCATTCTTCTCATTGGCTTTTGTGTTGAAGCTGAAGCTATTCAGTTCCCTGGGCGAGGGCAGGCTGCTGAATGAGTCATCGTTGGCCACAAAATTGCTCGATGAACAAACGCTCACTACTGAGTTTGTCCTGGTGGTAGAGGCCTCGCTCTGCAGGGTTGGTTGGTGGCTGCTGGTGCTGCTGATGCTCAGAATAGAAGCCACCTCCTGGCGCTCACTGAGGTCTGTAAGCACGCTCTCCTGGCTTGCTGCATTTGTAAGGTGAGGAGCTTCTGGGGAGGGGATATTCAAGTCCGGTTTTGGAGGGAACACATCAAACTCTTCAAGCCTCGACCACCTCTTGCTGTCCCTCTGAAAAGTCCATTTGCCGCTTATTGCACAAGGTTCATCTTCATCTGAATCTTCACTCTGCAAAGAAGAACCCTGAAAGTACTGCTTGCAAACTGCTCAAACAGCAAAGATGGTTGCATTTAAATACAATGTCCACTAAACTGCTTTAAGCATGGCCTTGTTCTCACTGAATTTAAAGTGAAAACAGTCTTTTACTTCAGGGAGAGGAAGATTAGGCCATAAAGCCTATCAGGGGAAAAGATAACATAGTAGCCACAATATATTTTAACAGTTTTTAAATACAAAAGATATAGCCTTCATAAAAAGAAACAAACAATACAATCTACTTTAAATTGTTCTTTTTAAAAAACCCTAGGATCCACAGACTTTTAATTAATTTGTCACAGTGGATAGCCCTCACATCAATGGAAATTCCTGGCATGCATAAAATTTTAAACTGGAGTCAGTTAGGGGTTGGGGTCCCTCTGGACTCTCTCCAAAGCTACACTTTGTTGATAGTGGCTATATGTTTATACTCCTCTTTGCAATTACGAGATGTTTCTCATACATTCTGAATTTTAGTGGCTTAATTCCTTACCCATTCAGGAGCTCTGAACAGCCTCCTCACTGTGACTAATGAGACAGCAAAAGAAGCCCTTGCACCGCAAGAGTGTGATAGCTCCAGGCTCTTACCTGGTCCACTCTTCCTCCCACAGGCTAGCAGCTAACATTTTAAGAATGTTCTGTGAATTCTCTACTTCAGCCTCGCTTCAGGCAAACTTTAACACTCGTAGATAGTGAGCACCAAGAGCTCACTGACAGTGTAGCACGTAAGTAAATTGTAAATAACATGTTTGATGTATGAGTAATGCTTAGGGTACAATTACACATACATCAATTACACCTACAATCTTTTCATCTAAATACTGAAAGGGAATGATCCTGACATATTTGGTCTTTCAAATATATGGAAAGTTTCATGTTGAAAGAATAAAACCAATGAAGATATTTTAATATGACACCATGAAACCACAAAATAACCTCTGGTGTTTAGAGTAAGAAACACTAATTGCCACCCAGCTCCATGAATTTCACTTCATTCGTTTAATTTGCTTTAATTTAAAACCAAACACATATGCATACCCCAAACTGTAACTACTAGTGCGCCAAGAATACAAACATTTATTCTCTGAGAAACAAGTAAGTTATCCACATTTCAAGTTTATGTATGCTTACTTCAGATCCTGATCACTTCCTTGGTTTTTCTCTTTTTTTTTTTTAAATAGGACATTTCATCAGCTCAAGAAAATAACCGAAATACCATATTTATTTCTTATGAACAAATACTGTATTTATTTCTTTATTTCTTCTTATTTCTTTTCTCATGAGACACAGAGCAAGCATCATTTTCTTTGTTTCCCAGCTACTGCAAACTACTTATGTACATGACTCAGATGAAAACCCAAGAATTCTGGCTTGCTATTTAAAATTTTCAGGAGGAAAAAAGTAATTTGAAACTGCCAGTGGATAACAATGTTGGTTTGGTGGTGAATGAGATTTGATTGGAAAAAAAAAAGGAGCAGTAAAGTGATTTTAATTTGCAAAGAAGTCAGTGGAAACATAAAGAAACATATGTTTCTGTCAGCACAATTTTCCCCTAGTGTTAGAAAACTTTAAAGGCTGAGTATTGATTTTATTGACAGCAACAAGAAAATGGAATAGGCTCCCAGTCCTTCTGCCAGAACGTGGGTAGTGAATGAAATTCAGGAAGGACTGAAACAAAAGGTAACATTCACTCTGAAGATCTGAGGTTTGGACCTGAAGTCAGGCCTGGTCTGACCTCTAATATCAACACTGATCATTCCAGTGTTAACAAGGTTCAGGAATAAGGATGAGAAATCTTCTGGCAGTCATAAATGGAAATGCAGCTGTCTACCCCTACTTTTAAGGAGCTCCTACATATGCTGCCAGAGAGCATTATCTTCTGGAGCTTGGATGCTTTTCCAACATACCTCAAACAGATAGGGAAAGAGGGGATTAATTCCTGGTAAACAACCTTGGAGCATTTGTATGCATTCTTGTTAAGGGTAGGGCAGCATTGTACTGCCTTAACTCAGTCATCTTTATCTGCAGTTGTCATATCCCAGGGGATGGTATCAATTACTGATCCCTCCTAGGACACACACATAGTTTTAAGACAGCTATTGAGTGGTATCTTATTAGCAAGTCGGTACTACCTTACTGAAATTACAGTAGATGCTCTCTTATTTCTCACCACGCTCCACAGGGATCCTGAAGATTCAGGAAACACTTAATTCCTGTTGAGCTCCCTGGAAACATGCAAACTTTCTGAAAAGGTAGCTGCTGTGTTCTGTAAATATACTGAAAAGGAAACAATGAGCCCAATCCTTTCCTTTGCAGGCCAAGCACAGTCCAACTGATCCTGTCTACATCATAATAAAATAGTACAATTCTAACGTGATGGCAGAGAACCAAAACTGAAGATGACGTCAAGGACGGTGTTCTAACATTGTCAGCTCACTGCAGCCATCAAGTCTACTCTACAATCTAGCCTGAGTGCAGGCAATAGGCTACACCACCACCAACCTTACTGACAGGCAGAGAAGTCTAGTGCCTTTCACACTGGAAGCAGCATCTCGGGGAAAAGTTTGCTAGACAACCTTTACCCACTGCCAAGTCTTGCAGCTTTCACTCAGTAAGAACACAAGAAGAAATGTAAGCAGATTTTTTTACTGTGTGTCCTTGCCAGGTTCTATTCAGGTGTAATCCTAAACTTCAGCTAAACAATCTGCTAGATGGGGGTTTTTTCAGTTTTATTAACACACAATGCTGTATCAGAAGACATTAAATGAACTTACCCTTTTTCTGTGGGGACTAATTTCTAGCTTCATCACTGCACATTTGTTTAAAGTATTTAAGCGCCTGCAAAGAGCAAAGGAAACCATGTTAAGAGCATACTCCAGTGTTTTGGCAGAGGCTATTCCAGTTCAAAGCTTTTGTGAAGGCTGTCCCCAAACTGCTCTGCATACAAATAGCCACAAGCAGAGATTCAATTAGAGCCCTAATTATACTTAACTATTAACCCATTACATTTGGCTGTACTCTAACTTCAGAGGGAGGGATGGACGACTATTTGTCACGATTACCTGAACCAAAGTAAAGAAAAGTTAATGGAAACTTGGACTAAATTGAGAAGTCACCTCCTATGAATTGTAATAATTACATTTGTTCTAAATAGCAGACATCTGAACCCTGAAACAATCAACGTCGACAGACTGAAAATAACACGAGTCCTCCTATTTGACTCTGAAAACACGTGACTATATTAAAAAAACCATACTGATTTAAAATTGTATTTTATAAGCTGAAATTTCCCTGAGGGAAACTTATTTTCTACTTATTAGATACCTATTTTGTTTTTGAACAGTGATTATTTTCAATAATCCTGGGACAAGACAACTTGTTAGTTTAAAAAAAAAAACAACCAGAACACAGATCCGATTTTTGCTTCCTAAACTGAAAGTTTCTTTCATACGTTTAAATATTTTTTCTGAAGGACTAAAACTCAAACAAAAATAAAGTGCTGCAGCAGTAATAGCCAACCAGCCTCCTTGTGAAATGTGACAGCAGTCTGGAGGCATATCTTGAAGTATTGTATGAATACATATGAGCATTCCTCTATTCCTCAATGAGCTAATGACCTGGTAGGTATCCCTAAAACAACTAAAAAATTATCTTTCTTTTCCCCTCTTCCCCACACACTCAATGTGCAGGGCTGAGCACAAGCAGCTTAAAACAGAGCAAAACTCAGCATTATTCATGACACAGCTCCAAGGCAGGTTAGGCCCAACTAAATGCAGGCTGCCGTGGTCTCCCGCCCTTCTCCATGTCCTTTCCTCCCCAGAAACTGCTCCAAGGACATGGTTCAGCTAAAATCTGTGCTGCTAAAGTGTGGTTAGAGAACTGCTGTTGCTATGGCAAGGCAAAGGGAAGAAACAGGCTTGGCACGATGCAGAAGGCAGAAAAACAGAAGCAGCAGCTTCCTGGAAGTGATAGTTTAGTCCTGCGTCAATACTTCCACTCATGAGGCAGTACTGTGGGTTGGATGAGGAGACTGAGCTGAAAACTAATCTTCCAATATTTCTTCAATTTCCCCCAGGTCAGTTGCCTGAGCTGTGTGAAAAGTCGTGTGTGCAGGGAGGAGGCACAGGAGCAGGGTCACCCCTTCCCTTCAACTGGACCACAGCCCAAATTCAGCAGAAGCAAAGCTGAGCTTTAAAAAGCCTAATTAATTCCAAAGGAAGTTATGTAATTTTCACATAATAATTCGTTTGAGCAAAGCGCAAAGAAGAGCCTGTACCTGCACTTTTGAAAAACTAAAAAATAAAAGAAACGCTGACTTGCCCTATTGCTTCAAATGAATTTTCTCAGATTCATGAAACTTATAATTGAATGTAGAAAATGTGTGCACAGGGAGAATTATTAGTTTCTTCTCTTTGCCCTTGCCTTTTATGCACAGGATTGGTTGCAGATGGTATTTATACAGGGCTTGATCCTGAAGCCATCAAAGAAAATGGGAAAGCTGCTACTGATGCTTTTGCTGCAAGTCATGAAGTAAAAAAGAAAAGGCAGTTTGATCTATAATTAGACCCAGCCACAACACAGCAGAGAAGAAGAGAAACAGGAAGAATTGCCATGGGTCAAATAGTAGGGCAGGGGCAGGTTAGAAAAGTTATCCAGATCTCTCCTTTTTATCCAGATTTCATCTTTGCTCTGAATTAAGAAGGCAAAAGGCTCAGTCCTGCTGGCTGCAGCTGGTGGGTACATGGACAAGTCCAGTGAATTCAGAGGAATACTATTTACAGTGCGGGTGAAGGGTGAATGCCCTATTTACATGCTACACACAAAACTGTTTGGTTTTTTTTCAAGAGGCCACACAAGTATCAGAAAGCTGCCTCCCTCTCTTTGCTATAAACACATTCTCTCAAAGTCCTGGACCTCAAGACCAGGAAATATTAAACTGGTTTCAGTTCTATATTGTGTAATAATTTACAAATTTCACAGTGTTGCAACCTTTGACTTATGCAGAGAGAAGTTACCACTGAATCCCTGGATCAGGCTTTATCTAGCTCCAGCCTGTCTGACCACTAATAAAGACAATCTCTGATTTCACAAAGATTACATCCCCAGACTTCTCTCCTACTCAACTAAAAGCCCTGAAATAGGTGGAAAAGGGCAGAGCGAAGACTACTATTTTCACAGAGAGGATTTAAAAAAAAAAACAACTCCTGGCACACACCTCACAAAAATTAGTATGAAGGCAAGGTAAGGTAAACCCCAATGAGTGAGGTTAAATACAATAGCAGTGAGGCAAATAAAGTCTCTGTTACACATTTGATATGGATTCATCTCAAAACCAGTTTCCCTTTTAAAATCTAAATGCTCTGCAGCAACTGCCTCAGGTCTGCAACTTCCATTATATGTATAACACATCCTGATTCAACTTCTGCTCAAATTCAAGAGTGCTCAGGTCCTTGAGCTACACACCACTGAAAACACAGTCCAATATGCAAAATTCCCTTCCAAACACATTAGCAAGTCTGCAAAGTTAAACTTACAAAGTTTAGGTTTTGTCGGGATGAGATTTACCTGTACAACTGTCACTAACCTTCACAGATGCTTTTCAACTTCTTTTGGGCATATAGGCACAAATTCATTTTCTGCAGGTCTTCTCATCAAATAGATGCTTGTTAATGAACCACAATTTTCTTTTTTGGGTCTGGACCTTCTCCTTTGTTAACTCCATTCCCAGATATAAGTTCACTTATCATTTCCTTACTGACAGTCAGCAGACCTGCCTCATTCTTTAGCTCTGTCTTATTCTGCCCAAACCTGTCTCACTGACACCTTCCTGAAGACAAGATGGGAGACGGAGGGACGGGGCAGGACAGCAGTTACAGCCACTTTCACCGTCAGGCTGTCTCAGTCTCAATTTCAACTATGCCTCCTACCCTGGCCACTCTCGAGATTACTGTCTGGATGACAAGATAATATTCTTTCCCATGATTTAGACAAATGTCTTTGAGTCAGCCCTCTCTATACATCTTCACATCCAGATAGTATCTCATTCCCATGGAGCATTCTATCTCCAGGACATCGCTTTTCCTCACTCTCCATGAACTCCTACCTCAGCTCTCACTCTCCTTCACCACAGCTCTGCAAAATCATTCCTCCTAAGAGTGACCATTGAAGTAGGACTTGCCTCTCTGTCCTGTACCCCGAATCAGCCCATATCAGCCCTGAGTGGCAATTACACTGGAAGCCTGAACCTGGCTGCACCCAAAACATGAGGCACTGGAGCTTCTCTCAGCAATGAGCAAACAATGCATTTTGTCTAGTTTTCTCCTCAGAAATGGCCAAAGTAGGTTAGTCTGAACTTTTTTTAAGAGAGGAAGCCTGAATGAGACATTCACTATGAAAAATAGTAGTGTGGACAGCTAACTTGTAAATAAAATTGTAGTTTTATGACATGAAGCCTTGTTTAAACTAGGTACTAGTCAGTTCTCTGTTGGGTATGACCCCAGGTAATTAATTTTGTTCTCATTAACAGAAGTTTTCACCCCATGCACCCAAATAAAGTGGTAGCAATGCAGAATACTAGATTTATGCATCTTAAATTACAATTTTGAATTTGAGGAACTGTGTGATCTAGCTTTAAAGTTTAAAATATTTTCCTGATAGACTTAAATTCATAGTTTCACTTATAGAGCGAATTCTGGCTCCATTACACCTGTAACTAACTGATCCTACCAGGGCCCTCTTGTCTCAATGGACAGCCTCTACTTTGGCTGCTGGAGTTCATCTGCACGTCCTAACCTGCAAGGGAGGCCAGCTCTCCAGAAACCAAATGATACCAACCGTGAATACATTACAACCAAGTTCTTGGATGAGAAGTCCTGATCATAAAAGATTTAGGAAACCTCTTGCATATATAGTGTAATGGTCTTCTAGCTATGCATAAGGAAATTTAAAAGGATTTCCATCATGGCTTGCTATGTATTTTGTACTTAGCAACAACCTCTAGGATAAGCATGTTTCAGTACTTAGTTTCATCAGCACATGATGCAGCCATTTATCCACTGGAGATAAATTCCCAGTCATTAATCTACATAAAGTCTTATGAAACCAAGGCCAGCACTGGTTTGCACAATCACTACAGAAAGCATCCAAGAAAATTAAAATAGGGTCATCACTCTTACATTTTTAACCCTACATTTCATGGTAAGATCAGTAAATGGCATTTCTTAACCATCTGTTACTGAGTGCCATACACTATCTCTGTAATTCAAGTCTCAACCCACTTTTCTCTTGAAAATTTTCCATTGAAAACATAATGGGGTGGGTTAAAGTTACCTTAATTTTCCTGGTTACATTAATAAGATTAGTAAATGATAATTAACAATACTGTTCAAATGTAAACTATCATTTAAAATGCTTAACACTTAAAAAAGAAATCCCTGTCACTATGATTTCTACAGTCTTGTTTTAAAACAATTCTTTTACATGCAGTTATGAGAACAAGGTAATTAGAACTTCTGGGAAACACTGGCTGTTACACAGAAAAGCAGATTCTCAGCACAGACCACTTACTATTTTGTTACCACCCACTGTGTGCAATGTTCACTTAGCTCCGTGCTGAAAGTACAAGTAACTCCCAAAGTATTCTGAATTTCAGTCAAGAAACAGTGATAAACTTACAGTTGTGAAATTGTTCTAAGTGTTTTACTCAGTAAACCCCTTTAATGTTTACACACTGATGGTGGCGTGAATCAAAATAAACCCAGGCTGCAGGCAGAAAGGTAGCATTCCAAACTATGTGCTTCTCCACGCTTTTTAATGAGCTTTGCAAAATTAAACAAGGAGGTGTGGAAAAAAATATCTAAAGGCAGGAATGTTGTGACAATGTACCGCTTTTGTCTGCCGCACATGATAAAAGCCAAATTCAGACATCTGAGATGATTAACTGAATTATTTCAATTTTATTTTGAGGTAGAATCTGAATGTTTCTGGAGATACTTCAGTGTCAGTTTTGAAGCTATTTTGTAAAAGCTAACTCTGATTTATAAGCCACAGGCTTCCAAATGATACAGTTCAACCTTGAAAATCTTTGTCTCAAGCTACAGTAAGACCACTGGATTCTTACACATAAATATTACACACGCCTATTACACAGAAAATTTGAACATGAAAAGCTGTTATTTTACAATCAGCAGCATTGTTACAGGCTTCCTGTGTTCACAAAATGACTAAATACATATACAATTTTGGTTTTCTCACCTTTATTAGACAATTTACAATGCAGACTTCCATTGGACACAGACCTTTTTACTCTCCTCAGTGTTCAGAAAAAGTGCTGGCTTTATGGACTACACTAACAGCAAATCTCATAGAGATACAGGGGGCACGCTGCTAAGTCTCATCAGTGAGAAACAATCTGCTACCTTTTTTTCCCCGTATAATTAATTAATCCCAGGTATTCTTGGAGGCAAGCACCAAATGTAAAATATGCTGGCTTGACTGTATTTTGTTTTCCTGGTGAGGGAAGACCATGCTTCTGGAAATCAGCATTTATTCACATTGCTGTACTTTCTGTTCAATGACTTCACAATTTCCAGAGCACACAAATAAGAAGACCAACACATCATATTTAAATATCGATGGAATAGGTGTCCCAAACTAGAGTAAGGCACATCTTGCATGAATTTAACATTAATGAGATTTTTCCCTTCCTAATGACTGGACAACAAAACTGTTTTCTTAGTTTGAAAATCTTGTAAATATTTCTGAAGAACTTTAAATTCCAGACCCTCTCTTTCCCTTCCAAGTATGGCAGTGACGGCATGAGAACACTATAAACTTAAAGCTGTTCTTAAAAGGGTTTTGTAATTCATTAGAATTACTGACATTTCGAGTTGCAGACACCATGCATGCAGTATCCAAAAGCGTTCATTTTGCAGGCAGTTTGGAAAGTTGCCATACTGAAGGACAGAGCCATAAAACTGCACTTATTTCTAGGTAATAGGAGATACCAAAAGTTAAAGCTTTTTTCTTTTGTCATTTAAGATTGAGTACTCACACTAGAGGAGGTAACTGATGGATGGATTAATGTTAGATTATATCAGATAGGGCCATTGTGATTGCTTTTATCACCAAAGTGGTAATGCTGAAGTTGTAGTTCTGTAAAAAACATCCTGCCGCACACCAGCAAGTCTTGCTCCCTCTTTTTCTCTCCCTATCCCTTCTCGGGCTTCTGCAGCTGGCTGTGGTGTCCTGCCCCATCCTTCACAGCTAGTGTGAACTTCATTATGCTTTTTCACTTATTTAATTTACTAACTCAAAAAGGACTATCATGACTCTTTTTGTAGGGTGAGCCAGTTGAACTGGTTTGTGGAAGGAGCCCATAAACAACAGATAAGTTAACGGGAGCACATGGCTGAGGGCAGGCCCATCTTCTGAGTAGGGATAAACTATTAGATTCCCCTACATTATCCCTTTCAGCCATACCCACGCTGCACAGGGTGATGTACTGAGGCCAGCATGAAGGTTTGTATGCAGAGCACTTTGTTTGTGTACACAGCAGTTTGTTTGTATACACAGCTGTTCACCAAGGTAAGGAAGGAGAGTGATGGGAGTGCATCAGCATCGCTTTGCTAATACTGCTTCCAAACCCAATTCCTATATGGGAATTGGTGCTGCAATTGTGTAGATGGCTACAGCCAGCACAGTTGAGCTTTCACATGCCTAACTAATTTGGGAATTAGGAAAGAAAGCAAAGGAAGAAGAATAAAAAATATGCCTATGAAATCCCTTTCACAAAGACTCCTGCCACTCTCCTCCCAACTTTCTTTTAAATAAGATCCCCAAACATTACTTAGCCCAATACAGTATTCTAACGAAAACCACATACTTTTGTGTTCTTTTTTTGGTGCTTTTTCCAGGTACTTTCTATTGCACAGGAAGGGTTTTGTTTTAAAATGCAGTGTGATTTTACGTACCTGCATAATGCCTCAATAGCATCTCTGTCCAGAAAGTCATGCTCTCGTTTCACTAGAGCAATGTCAATTGGAAAAAGGAGATCTGTAGGTAAGAAACAGATGGAATCAAAATGATGCTTATTCCCAGTGATGTGTTAATTCAAACAACCAGCTGCCTCCAGTTGAGTTCATGAAGATGCCAGTGATTGGTACTTCTTAGGTAAATACATGGTATCACCTCAAGCGCCAGAGGTGCTTCCTTTGAATCTACTAATTTTTGACATGCAGCTTTGATAACTGCAAGTTCATACACAGAATAGAGGAAAACTTATTAAAGCAGAGATGAAACAATGGGAGAGGGAAAAAGGCAGATGCAAGCTTCCCTATCAGACATCAGAAGTGTAAACTAATTCAGGCTAGCATTATTTAAAATAAATTTGCCATCTCCATCAAAGTATTAATATCTCACATTAAAGAAAAAAGGTCAGTAAATGCCAAAACTCTGTGAAAGAATGAAAAAGAAAATCCTGAATCTCCTTAGCTGTTAATCAAGCTATTCAGAAGTTTGACATTGTTACATTAACGAGATATGGCTTGAAACGAAAGCAAGCCAAGCCGCGTGGAGACCATACTGCCTCCTCCTCTTAGGAGATTATTTAGGTAAACAGCTGGGAGAGTGAGGGGGAGGAAACAATGTTGGCAGAGAGCTGAAAATTTACTACAGCTCTGAAGGAGCAAACACATATATATTATTTACTGTACTCCACAGATTCCTGACTGTCATATAGGTCCTGATCTGGCATTCCTTGCGCAGCTCAAACTCCCACCCAAATCTGCTGGGTGTTCAGGGCATACAGAAATACAAGGTCAGTCTATGAATATACTGCTGCAGTTGCACACTGATTTCCTGACCCAAGTAACTGTATATGAATTTTTTCACTTCTAGAGACTGGGAAGAATAAGCTGAAATGATGAAAAGAATTAAGATTGACATTAATTTCTAGAAAGGTATTTTCTATACCAACAGTAAATGAACTCCATGAATTCTATGAAATTAATTAATTTTCTATAACAACAGAAATTAATTCTATGTCCTCATTTTCATAGCATCATAGAATAGTTTGGGTTGGAAGGACCTTAAAGTTCATCTAGTTCCACTAGACCAGGTTGTTCTAAGACCTACCCAACCTAGCCTTGAACAATTCCAGGGACGAAGTATCCACAGCTTCCATAACTGCCTCAGGAATACAAATTTAGATATATTCTGCAAAATGCTAGGAATTCTGTATTTTCTACAGAAAACAGGTTTTAGCAAAGCAACTGGCAAAGGTTCACTGATTAATCTGCCATATTAAATGTGCACTGTGTGGGAACATTCCATATAGGCGACTTTTCAGAACTCTTGTACTATACCCAGTTGATTCATTGGCCTCCCCTTCAGTATTTTAAGTGGAAAGTGCAAGTAAAGAGGGTGAGCACATTCAACTGGTATTTTTCAGCAGTGCTGATGTAAGTTTTTCCACTGAGAAAGTCAGTATCTTAGAATGCCCACAAGAGAAAGCGGGAGAACTTAAGTGAGAGAGGTGACTTGAAAGAAGTTGATAGTCTGCATAAGCTCATTTTTTTAATGCTTAATGTATGCTATTGCTGGCTTTGTTGTTGTTGCTGCTGCTGCCAGGGGGGCTTGCAAAGGACAATGGTATATTGTTTTTCAGTAAGGACAGCTGTCCTTTCAATGGGCATGGCTGGCCTTGCTCTCACTGCTTCTCTCTCTCCTCTGTGGTCCTTTTGATGTTAAGACAGGACATGGCATTACATTAGAAACTTCATGTAAGTTTAGAATCTCGAGGTAGGGCAATGGTAACCACAGGTAAGGCATGTTTTCTGAATGCAAGTAATTTGTTAGGGGATTTACGAATAATATAATCCGAAACCCACAAACCCACTTATTAATCTGAGAGTTTTGTCTCAGTTGTAACAAAGACTGGAAGCACGGTTTCAGCTCCATATCCCAAGAAAATCCTGGCATCTCCATTTAAACAAAGAAAAGACAAAAGGGAAAAAGTATAAAAGGAAATTTAATTTCTGAACAGGCAAAGAAAAGTTTTGCCAAGTGCTGCTTTTGAAAGTGCTATTATCATCTCATATTGCCAATGCAGCTGCAAATCAAAGCTCAACAAGATCATTTTTCAAGAAGGTCAGCTCAGCATTTGCTGTAATTTTCAGCAGTTATTCACTGTAAATAATGAACTTTTAATGTTCATTCTTACAAGCAGCAGCTGGAGTTTGCTTTGTAAAAATGAAGAGGCAGTTAAGAGTGCATAGTAATTTCACTACAATGAAAGTAATTTTAAGTGGTGTGGGGGCAAATTCTGAACAATAATATAGACATATAAAAAGGACGTCACACTTTAAAACAAACTTCTGTATGCTACTCTGCATCAGAGTCTAAGAACTGTATGGCAAACCTGCAGGTTTCCAGTAGGCTGGAGAGGCAATGAAGACAACAGTTCTATTTGAGCAAAACCTTGTAAAAAGAGACATGCAAAGTGAATTCATCCCACAGAAGGACAAGTGACGGCAGGAGGCAGCCACTCCTCTGAGGCACATCAACGCAACAACGGCTTGTATGTTCTTTCTCCCTCCATAGTGAGCCTGTGTCTAACTCCAACCCAAACTGTTCTGAAAAAACACACAGGACTTGGGAATCATGAGGCATACAGATGCACCCATGCTATGCAGAATTTCCTACTGCTGTTAGGAGAGTTGGCCAGTGGAGCTGGACACAGCTTTTGTATTTCTCCAAGACTAGGCTTATAGCAGTGGATGACTACGTTCCTATCCGTTTTAACAAAAGAGAAGGTACACAGTGCTAACATTTACATCTGTTCCATGATGATGCCTGGAAGATTCAGACTAAAACAGAAACCTGGAACAAATTTAAAACTCCGGAGTGCTTCAAAGTCTCATTGGGTTAGGTACACCTATGTGTGTGGTGGGTAGCAGAGAGCAGCCCAGTCCCTAAAAGTCATCTTAGGTACTGGAACTTCAGTTGTGCTCCTGAATCTCATTTATTGGTGAATATTACATCTTATTGTCCAAAAGTTGGTGGGGGATCGAGTTCAGGTGCCTACCTTCATAAAGCTGCGCATACTGTGGGAACCCAGCAGCTCGCAGCCAGTCACAAGCTTCTTTGGCCTCGATTTCTGAAAGAAGACAGAAACAAGTCACCCTCAGATTAGTGATCTGCAGAGAAAAAACTTCCTCTCCACCACTTCTACTATCCCTGTTGCAAAATAAGCACAAGGGTTTCCAGAAACTTTGAAGTGAGACACACTTTTGCTTATCCCAGTTTGCTTTTCTTCTCAAGATCAAACGTGTCTTAGATTCTGGAAAGTCACTAGTGCTCAGCTGCTATTTATCATCATTCTAATAGTTAGTCACAAATGAAAACTGCAGCAGTTAGGGATTACCCTATACAGGTTATGTTAACACTAGAAAAAACAGCGCTGCAATCAACATGAGCAGCATTTGTTCAGCAAATCTTATGCTCCTCTTGGCACAACTATTTTGTCTTGATAGAAATTCCTAGCAGAGCTCGCATTACTGTGCACTTTAACACCTTGTAGATAGTACTGACAGACTCAAGCCCAGGAACAACTGACACACTGTACTGCAGCTCACTCCAGCACATATTTACTACCCAACAAGAACCTAGTTTCACTGGAAGTCTACAAGGCATTTATGAGTTACTTGGTATATTACAGGACGCTTTCCCTCAGACTGCCCAAAACAGCATGCCACAGAATTAAAATTATTCACACACACATACATTACACTGAAAGAAAGGAATATTAGTCTGGGAATAAATTATAGATAAATTAAATTGTTACTTACTACAAGTAGAAATAAAGAATATGTTATCCTATTATCTCAAACTAGGACAATATAAAAGGTATTTAGGGTATTCTCCAAGTGTTGAAGAAATAGATTAGGCTAATTATGTTCTTCAAAAAATTCAATAAAGTGCTATTGGGAATTTAGCTCCCTGCTTAGAACTGATCAAATAAACAATGAGAAATCAGAAACTATTAAAGTTTGTCTGGCTTTGATTATATTCACTATTCTTGATGGACCAGGAAACAAAAGCTTTATTATGCACAACTCAGTACACAATTTTGCCTCCTACTTAGAGAGGATACTATGGCTACCTGCTGCAGAAACCACGCACAAAGGGGCCTGCTCAGAATTGCTCCAAATACAGGTTACTGAATACAGGGCTTTGGAAGAGCTAAACACAACAGAAGTAAAGTATCACAAGATTTTGTCATGGTATGAAATATTCCAAGTGAGGTATAGGTACACAAAATTGGATGAAATGGCAGGCACCTTTTAGCATCTCCAAAATGATGGAAAGCCCCCTCCTCTAATTTTCCAGATTGCTACAATAGTGTTAAAATATTTGTGCTTTGCCAGACTACTTTGCTAAGACACATATCGAAACCAAGGGGTTAAGTTGAGCCAAAACACAACATTCCAGATAAATAAACATCTAAAAATCCACTCCTGTTGAAGTCAGGACAAGCAGGCATTTGTGCAATTTGTGTTTGCTTCACCTTTGGGTTGTGGCAGCACATGAGAACAAGCACGTACAGACATATTGACTTAGCTACTGATTAAGAAAAAGCATTCTTCAATTCCAAATTGCAAGCGATTCCAAAGTTTTGCTTAAAGTAGTATTTTAATTTCAGTATGCTAAGAAAATACGTGGGAAATTTAATAAAGAAGAAAAAAAGAATCTGAAATATATTTGAAACTTGTACTGCTAAATCAAGAATAAACAACATGACAGACTAATATTTCAGAAGCAATTAATGTAGCAAAGCAAAAAAATCTGCAACTAATTTTTAAGAGTACTTAAAATAAAATGCAGTATCTTACAGGCTACATTCTGCAGAAGTGTCTGGATTGAATGAGAATTTTACTTGATTTAAAATTAGAAAAAGAAAATATTCTAGATAACAAGCATTTATTTAAAAATGCAGGGAGATGCTTGCAGTGCAATTGAAAAAGATGTTAGATTCCTTACTACTACAGGCGCTCTTCATTGTGTTTAAATATTTGTTGACAGGTCCTTTACTAAGCACCCCAGGTGTATGACCTGTAAATTATTTCTAGAGCTAGAAAATTATGAATATGCATTTATCAGACTTTTTTTACCATTCTCTATAGAGGTTTTGTGTATCTTTTCTGCAAATATATATGCCAGTTATGTGGAAGTTTCATTTTATGGGCACCTAGGCGCCAGGTGGCTTTGGGATTTTCAGAGTATATTTGCTGTCAAAATACCTTTGGGAATCCCCCAAGAAGTCTACCGAGGCAATGAAACACCTGCGTTTTTCCTATTTGGCCACAAGAACTGCAGAGATTAATAAAATACAAGTGCACCTGTCCATGGATTAGGCTGTGTAAATGCTTAGGACTGGGAACAAGACAGTGCTAAGCATTTAAAAGCTGTATTTGCCCCATTTTCGTAGGGCAAGTTGCAAGCCCTGTTGCAAGTCCTTGGAAGGTTGAAGGGTTTGGAGTCCTGTCTTGAACAAGGGGCCAGGGAGACCCCTAAGGTCAGGACTCCCTCCGTATCATCTCCATCCACATGAAGCATGTGTAAGAGAGGGGTATGATGGGTACGGGAGACAGAGTGGAGATGGGACCTAAAAGAGCAGTTCCTTTTGTTCAACTCCAGCTGGCCAAACTCAGGATTCCTCCTAGACTGTACCTATGTGCTGTAACCAGACAAATGGAAGGGAAGCTGAGTTGAAAAATTACCTTATCTCAACCTTGTTGACTACTGATGAGCCAGAGTACGAACAAAACTGTGCATGTATGTGAAATTCAGGCAGATCAAAATACACCCAGAGGGAGAATCCAGCCCAAAGAGCACTGAATAAGCTGCACAGAAAGCCGAGCACACTGAACAAGCTTCCTCACATAAGAGATACAAATTTAAACAGCTGGGAGCTTGTCTAGGTAAAAAGTTCATTACCGCAGCTTAACCGGAATCCGTGTTTGAGAATAAAACACATTGGTTAAATCTGAGGTTCTGGCCAAATCATTTAAACTACCCTAGAGGAAGAAGCTCATTCCCACGATTTCCACATTCTGTCTTCCATTTTAGCAGCATTAGCCCTGGGACTCTTGCTTTGCTAGCTGCCAGTTTCATATCCAAAAGGACATAAGAATATATATGTGTAAGTCCTTGTCATCCTAATCAATGGCAATCAAGATAATAAGACACAAAAGACAGAAGAACAGATCTTTGAAAATCAGATTTTCCAGCTACTTCTGAAAAGATTTAGAAGGGACAGAGTGTTCAATAGCCTTTGTTCAGTATCCCAGGGGACGTAGGTTACAGATAATTATCACAGTTAAGCAGGCATTTGCTTGGTTGGGGCCAGCTGATAGCCACAGGGAGGAGAGGAAGCCACAGTGCAGAGGAACTCTACACTGCTTTCCAACCTATTTTAGGAAAGCCCTACTTCAGCCACAATTTGCAAAGCAATTTCTGATGAAGACCTGGCAGCTGAACTGATAAGTTGCTGCAGGCAAAGGACTGGTCTCACTCCCTCCGTCCCACTCCATCCCTGCAGTGCCACTTCCTTTCTGAATCAAACATCCTTGCCAGTTAAAATCTTTACAATAAACTACCATTCAGTATACATTCCAAGCAAGAAATGTATGTGCAACTTTTCAGATGTGCATCCTGTGCCCTCCCCCAGCAGCAGGAGGTTCTTGTACGAAAAACCTCTGGCAAGAAAGAAATTGTGCTATTATTTCTAAATGTCCTGATTAAAAAAAAAACAACCCCCAAACCTCTTAGAAAGTAAACCAAAACAAATTAAAAAACCCGCACCCAAATCCCTAAAAAAACCCAAAAAGAAGTACAATGAAGTCTTTATTCTTGGTGTCGTGTAAGCAAACAGCAGGCAAATGTGTTAAAGAGGAAACAGGAAATTTTTATTGGAAACAGCTTTATTTGTTAGTCTCTTTTACAAAGCAGGCCTCCATGCTCAAATCAAGGGTAGGAGTTCCTTCTGTGTATAGTTGGGAACCATTAGTCCTTATATACCCACTTCCAGAGGGATTAGGAGGACTCAATTCTTCCCCAGACTAGTAAATGAAAATGGTAAAGTCTAACTTCCTTTTTGTTAAACTTTGGTCAATCTTGGTTCCTGGCCTTCTAAGTTCACAAGTTTAGACCTTCAGAGCAAAAATACCTCAATTCACACCTCGTTTGATACTGCAGTTGCAGAAGGGAGAACTGTAAGATGCCTACAGTCTTTTGTTTGATGATACCTTCTCTCGCATAGTCAATAAAAACCACACAGTGATGCTGCCATAATGTCATTTCAGAAAAAAGTCATCACAGCAGTCCAGTTAAGACAGCATCATAATTTACTTTAATTCTTCTTTTTTGCTTCCAAGAAATAACATGCAATTTAGGACTTTCAGGGTCTTCAGAACAAGGTGCAAAGCAGATGTATCTTTGTACAGTCATGCATTGACTCAATTTTCACCTATGTGCTAAACATCTTATGAACAGTTTTTCCAAGCAGATGGTTTCCTCTTGCCTCAACTCAGGCACCTTTACAATCATATTAGCACCTCCACACATCAGTTCCACTCATCTCACCTTTTGGCTCTGTTAAGAGACCAGCTTGTAAAAACCTGTAGTGAGACTGGTAAAATCAGCACTGTCAAAATCAAATTTCAGAAAAAAACGGGCTTCACTGCTGAAGGTTCACTTCAATGTCATACATAACAACTGGTTTCTTTGAGCTTCTTAATTTCATCTTGGTCTTAATTTTTAACTAAGTTATTCTAGTTGAAATTCACTATTTGACTTTTCTTTCAGAAGAGAAAAAAAAAACCAAACTTGTAGAAATTGAATAAAAAATCTTCTTCCTGAGCTATCTTGCAGGAGAGTCTCTCCCATGCAGTCCAGAGAATATGATTTCAGATTTTCATGAAAGCTGGAGATGAGCACACACTAGCTCCTTACTTTAATGCTTAAAACTCCATAAAATACCTGCATGTTTCCTAAGGCACAGAGGAACACATTGAGCACAAAGGATTCTTCCCCATCCGGGACTGATAGTCCAGTTTAAGGGCTGCAAATGGCTTGCACGCTCTTTTTCTGCCTATATCAGAAATTACCTCTCCCTACATGTCATGCCTGTCTGAAACTTCTGGTGCTTTGCAAAATTTTTGTTCAACTTGAAAACGCTATCCTGATTTATTAAGAAACTTGAGATCATTCAGGATCATATTTTTTAAGACCAGCTGTGGTATATGTGAGAAATACTCTTCTTTGGATAGAATTCCACTGGCCAAATACAAGCAATTATTTTTTCTAGTGCTTGAATTGCATCCCTGACATGTGAACGGTGGTCCCAACATTAGACCGGATCACACCATCCAACTACTTAGTCTATAGATACATGAACACAGATGCGAAATCCGAGACAAACCTGGGAAATAACTGCACTATGGCAGCTGTCTACAAATGAGTAGGCCAGGCACTGAAAATGATAAATCAGTTCTGTGTAATGTCATATGCCTGCAGCCCTTTAAAGTTGGGACAGTATGACTGACTTGCTAAGAGTAAGCCTGTTATGTGTCCACAGCCTCAGATGGTTTTCACTTTGAAGATATGCGACTGTTGCTTGAAAATAGTTAAATTCCTTTTCATAAGTCTGGTTTTTCTCAAACTTATATCATTAAATATTCCTTAGGCAGTATCATTAACTTAGTGCTCCACACCTTTCAAGAAAGCAGCACAAAGCAAGGACTAAAGAAAGCAAAAAGGTAATTAGCGAAGAACAGCATTTTATAAGGATAATGCTCTCAAACATAAACTTGGGAAGCTTGTCAATAAATATTCAACCACTAAAAACTAGAGCATTCTGATCCCATTAAAAAGCTCTTGCCAAATTTCTAACACATTTGGAATTTCTTCTAATTCTAAGAGAACAATCTAATCTTATACAACTGTTCTAGAATAACAGTCTGACACGTTCAGCCCACGAAGGATGCGTTTCTAGAAGAACCAGTAAGAGCAAGAGCATATAAAGCATAGCTTTTGAACTGATTATGAGCTTGCAGGTTTTGAAGTGGAAGGTAACAGTCCTCCCAAGAGAGTCACTTTTCTCATTTCACCTTCAAAGTGCAAGGTACCTTTTGCAACAGCAGCTGCCTTTTTTGATGTGCTTCTGTATTTCACCGTGCTTCAATTTACCTTCTACAGTCAAACGATACATGCTGTGATCTCCCCTTACCGCTGCCTGCCTAAACAATCAATTTAACCTAGTATTGCCCAGTAAGTGCAATCTTAAGAAAATATCTCTTATTAAAAACTTTCAGAGGGGTGGGGAGAGGGGAACTCACAAATTCTTGAGGGAAACCATATATGACACCAAATACATTTATTGCTTTCTAATCATAAAACCTCTAGAAATGGTGAAGAATGTTACTCAGATATTCCACAACTATACAAGGATGACTAAAAAAACACTCTCGTCATGTTCCTGCTGGCTTTGAGTTAAACATGGGACCGACTGGCTTTTTCAAGTTGCAGAGCCTTGAAGCAAGACAGTAACTATGCAGCTGATGTTATGTATAAACCACAGGACACTGGGAGAAGAAACAGAGTATGTCTGGAATTTGTGTGGGAACAGATGAAGAAGTAAGGAAACAGATGTTTAAGATCATATATTGATGTTTTCTCTGAAAAAAAAAGCAGGAAGCTTGAACACCCTTTTTTTTGGGTCAGCAGAACTTTTGAAAAAAGCAATGGCTTACTTCCACTGATAGGATTTAAGTTTGTTTATTTCCTTATTGACAAAAGCTAAATAAAAATAAAAAATAAAATTACAAGAAAAAAGAATGTGACTGGTTTCCAAAATATCTACATATGCTGGCTGTATGTAATTTCCCTCCTTCCCAACTATACCAGATTACAGAATATAGTACTTTTAATTGCTCAGCAATACTCTCGCTAGCACAGCAAACACAATGCTGCTTTTGTGGACCAAAATCTAATTATTGAACTTGAACCTCCTTTTCACAGTCTTCAGCATATCAAAATCACTCCAGAAGTTTTTCAGCTCAAAACTTAAAAACAACATTTGTTGATAATATTTCAAATGTTTAGGGATTGAGCCAACACTTGTTAAAATCAATGGGAGCCTCCATAAATTTCAGAGGACTCAAGTAGGACTTTCTCAGTGTGGATCCATGGATCTCTAAAACCTAACAAAACTCTTTTGCAGGAATAAATGGGGTCAGTTTCACAGTTCTCACTATTTTTAGCATGGGAAGAAACCCAGGTTTTCATCAGAGCAAAAGGAGGGACAGTGTCTGATGGCAGGAGGGCAGAGAGGACACAACCACCACATCTAGAGCATGCCCTGGCTGGCAAGAGGTCCTTCCCTCTGGCAAGAGGACCTGGCACAACTGATATGCTCTGAAAAGCACTTAATCAGCACCACTTTGGGATCTAATAAAGGGCTACTGAAATAAAGGCTATTCCCCATGTGTCTGTCAAGCCCTTTCCCTACACACTCTGTAACAGATTGCAATCACTGCTTATTTTCACACCATTAAATATGCTTCTAACTGCCCAGTTAGCCGCATTACTTCCTAACTTGCTGAAGACTTTGGGGAAAGCATGTTCTAGAACACAAAAGAATTATCACAACTCCTGGTTTACGCTGTAAACCAAGTTAATAATTTATTCCTAGTTTTGATTGTTTGGTTTTTGTTTTGGCGTTTTGTTTTGGTTTTTTTTCATTTTGATCATACACAGGAGAATTAGGGAAGAAATTTAAAAACCTATGTGATCTGAAAGTAAAAGCTAACTTTGTTTAATCAGAAAACTATAGCTTGATGTGGCAGTTTTCCTGTCAAATAACAACTCTTTTTATAAGTTAAACATGGTCTTCTCCCCTTTGTTTTGAAGAAGGTTCACACATGAAGAGCAACAAGATGTTAAGTGACTTAAAAACCCCTCAAGAAATAATTGGGCACGTGGGTTGTTTATCTGGCCTGCTTAACACAGGGTGGTCTTGGAGGAGGATTATTTGGGGCAGAGAAAGCAGTTAGACAAATCCTCTGATGGAGGTCATGTTGACAGATTCCAGAGTGAGAAACGAATCCTCCTCCAAAGAGTGGGAAACAGAAGATGACTTTAACCTTCTCTTCTCTCAGAAATTACTCGGTTAGCATGACCTTTGAGAACATACTGAAGGGCAAACATTAACCATTGCTACTCCCAAGCCCAGCATTAATATCCTCCAATTCCCCCATCAGCAAGCTCATGGTGTGCGTGCTTGCACACAGTGTGCAAAGCTCAACTCAAAGGCTCATTCAGCTCCAGAGGAAGGCAAAAGCAAATAGGCCCAGCATGACAGATACTTCATCCAACAAGGGCACAAAATGTGGGTTACCGGTTCTGATCTAGGAAATAACAGTGGTATAAGAACTGGTCTGAACTGGCTCAACGGTTCATACAAAAGAAAATATTTTCTGGACAGTTACTTCTTTGAGATTGTTAAGCCTCAACCTCAAAACTATCTGCGCATGTAGGAAGAATTGTATGGAAGAATGACTACCTCTACATCATAACCATTTACAGCCAACCTCATTGATGACCCAGACCCAAACTACATCCTGTGCGGATGATACAACACTAGACACAAAATACCAGTGGCGGTGAACAGCCCAGCATAAAGCTAATTGTGTCACAGACAAATGCCTTCTTCCCTGATGCAGAATTAATGATGTAAACATGGATTTTTCCAAAGCATATATTACTCTGAACTTCCTGTTTCCAGATATTAGATAGAGACAGTTACAGTATTCTGTCTGTGATACTGCATATTTAAAAATGCTTCCCTCAGTACAACAGCTAATGGTCATCTCTTGCATGTATGGAAGAAGAAGGGAAGTTAGAACAGATCATGAAGCTTTACACTGGGAAGTTTCTTGTATCTTATGAGCACAGGAAATCTGGTCTTAGAGACACTCATGGAGAACACAGGGAAGGGTTGTCAGCAGAGCATCCAGTTCTGTGGGTCCACAGGGTCACAGAAAGAACATCCCCAAAACGCAAAAATATGAGGAGGTGGGCGTGTATATTTTTCTTAATTCTGAAAAACTTCAGTAAATTACAAGAACAGGTCTGGGAAGGTCAAACTTTGCCCACCACTGGCTTCAGCAAATGTCTTTCATGCACTTCCTCAGGAATCATTCTTAGCACAGACTACTGCATTTGAATAGAAAGATTTAGATAAATGTAAAAGAAATATATTTAAACCCAAATCTAAGGAGCTCTGCACCCTTTTGGACTTCAAAAAAATGCCCCACCAGAAATAAGTGAGCCATCATATTGTGCCTTCATTAGAAGAGAGACCAGATAATATATTTTCCTGATCCTGTCTAGCACAGTCCTTCCCAAGGGAAACAAATACTAGACAACATTTAAGAGAATATTCATCCTAAGAAATAAAAATGCATATCATGCTCTTCTAAGGACACTGAAGTAGTTCAGAATGGTTTGCAGCATTAACTGTAAGCTTCAGATAATGAATCTCAGTGAATTACAGCTAGCCGGTTAAGTCATTCTTGACTCTCTTTTGGTTCTGCCAGTTTTGCCAGCGGTATACTGTACTAGCTGATCTACTGATTTCAAAGATATGCTGGGTGGGATAGGGTAGCACTGTCAGCAAGAACAGCAGAATAAGTGTCCAGTGAAAAGAACCAGAAAGTTCCAATCACAGCCCAGTCCTGTCCCCCTTTCATGAGACTTTCTCATAATTGAAGACAGAATTTGTTTTTTCCTTCGAACAGGAGAAGGGAGGAAAGTAGAAGAGAAAATATAAAAATAAAAAACAAAAAAGAAAAAATTTGGCGAAAAAACTTTGGAAATCAAAAAACATGCAAGACAATCCTGATACTGTGCATCACGCGGACTTACTGATTGCTTAGGTACAAGCAAGAAATATGCCTGGAATTGCTGAAATTACCAAAATTACTGTATATCTACAGTCACTACATTACTGGAGAGAATACAGCGTTTTGTAATTAATTCACCTTGAAACACTAAGGTTCAAACTGTAAGCAGAACAATATGATACCCAAAGAATATATATAAATTATACAGGGTATCACCTCTTTATTTAGTGGAGATCAAACCAGCAAATTTTCTGTGAACTGCAGATCATTTGATTGCTGTATTTCTATACCATGCACAAGAAGGAAGGGGAAACATCTGAAGTTATTTTTATTTCCCCAAGTCTTCTGGCTATATTGTATGAATGCTAGGGTGGGTCTGGCATTGTCTGAAATGTGTCAGGGTCCTTTTGCATAGCCTCATTTCCTTCTTCCTGTCGCTAGGAAGGATAGTTAAGCATGAAAAGTGCTTGTTTACAGTACAGGACCATCCTGTTAAGCACTGACTTCTCTTCCTCTGTCTCCTTTTAACCAGCCATGGGTGCATTGTGTTTATGCTCAAGCCAGTAGCACAGCTCCAATCAGAGGAGAATTGGAAGAGAAGTCTGAATCTCTCAAACATAACATACTGTGGTATTCTGCCTAAAAAACCCCAAAACTTCAGAGTGCAAACTGCACCTCTAAATATTTGCAGAACTCATAAATTCACATGCCTCAAACAAACCACTGCCTCAAATGTAATGAATCCGAAGAACCAGAAAGTAAAACCAAGCCACCTCATCTCCTTTTTCTAGGAATCTTAATATAAATATTCGAGATTAGTGCATGAGTACAACTACAGTACCTTTCTCCTATCCCCACCAGAGGCAATATACACTGGCACTCGTGAGTTTCCATGAGTAGCATCAGTCTTCCTCTCTGGCCCAGCAAGGGCAGCTGCAGAAGTGGCTGGGAAGACTCAAGAATTAAAAATCCTAGACTGAATCTATACTACTGAGAAATAAAACCCGGATATATTATTGCTTTTAACCACCACTTAGAAACAAAATTTAATTAAATATAGGAAGTTTAAGCCCTATGGTGTTTAAAAAAATGTATCCGTACTTCCTTTTGATTAAAAATAGTATCAATGAACAACGCAAGTTATTTTAAAACAAGATGCGATCAAGAAGTCCTAGAGGACTTCTTGAACTTGTAGATGAAAGGAAATCTTGTCAAAACAATATATACATCTTCTCTTGCATATACTGTATTTTATAATCAAAGAATCTCAGCCCTAATTATGATCCCACCAGCAAACTGAAGTAGTAACCAAAAAACATTTATTTGAGAGACATCTATCCCTCTTCCTGGCCATCTCAGCCTTTCTCTTTTTGTTTTTATTGCTTCTACTGAAGACGCAGAGCAGGATGCCTAGAGGACAGCAGAAATGATACCTGGGAAGACAAAATAGCAGGCTACAGCTGTGGAATCAACAGACACACCTAATACCAACTCCATGTGCTGTCTGCCAGCAATGGCCTGGTTGCCAGACGGATGCTGAATCAGTCTGGCACTGAGCTGTTGACAGATTCATACTCAGAGGCTCATAAGAAATCTGCCTATTATCTTCCTTAAGTTCACTACAAACAACCTTAAAACATAACCTGACTCAGAGAATTGTTACTGAATTGCTGCAAGGAATTTCTTGATCAGGGCAGGGCAATTCAAACAGATCACACTTACTCCTGTAAAAAAAAAAAAAAAACATCTATAATTGATGGCTAAGATAAAACTGCATTCCTCAGTCTTTCAAATCAGATGGGTTCAGTACTATGCCATATCAGGCAGAACCTTCTGACATAATTAAACACATCGTTTAAATGTAGTTGTTTCTTCCAATTTTCCCAAAGAGAATATGAGGGGGGAAAAAAAACGGAAAAAAAATTGTTGTTCCAATAGTAAGTGCCTTGACTGGCAACAGAGCTCATTGGGTTAATGGCAACACATCGCTCAACAACTTCACAGTTACGGTGGAACTAAGTCATTGCTGGGGGGTTGCAAAGAAAGGGAGGGTGACACGGAACGTAAAACTGACCGACTGGAAAACGGCATCGGCTTTCTGTTTGCCTCGAGAAGGGAAAAAGGAAGAGGGGGGTAGGGGTGAGCCCGTCTGGCAGGAGGTGCTGCTCCTCCACCGGGATCAAAGCCTCCGGGGGTGACATCAGGGCTGGCCACCGCCGCACGGGGGGAGCCACCGGGCTCCTGGAGGCCATCGGGCTAATTACGGAGAACTTCAAAAGAAACTCGACGGTTCCCGTCTCGCAAGGGCTCCCAGAAAAGAAAAAAAACCACCCAGAACAGAGAGACAAAAATTATGGGGGGAAAAAAAGAGGAAAAGAAAAAAAAAAGAAAAAAAAAAGAAAAAAAAAGAAAAAACCCAACCAAAAAAACCAACCCCAAAAAGAAGGAGATGCGCCACGGTGATCTTCAGAGAGCGGCCGCATCCCGAGCGCCGCTCCGCGCCCGCGGTGTCCCCGCGCCTCAGCTGCTGCGGTATTAACGCTTTCGGCCGCAGTTCCCAGCGCAGCCGCCGCGGGCGCTTCCCAGACACAGAAGTAATCCCGGGCTCCCGCAGCGCTCCCGTCTCACCTGGGACTGCTCCCGCCCCGCCGACGCTTCTCACCCCGCGCACTCGGACGGGCCGGCGGGGCCGGGACCCGCGGCTGGGGACGCACCGCTCCGCGGGACGGGACGGGACGGGACGGGACGGGGCAGCCGCACCCCTGGCAGCGCCGCCTTTCCGGGTGCTGCGGGGTAACACAAGCGGGACTCCAACCCCCTCTGCCCCACGCGCTGCCCCCCAAAACACGTTCCGCCAACGCCGGCCGCGATGCGCGGAGCTTGCGCCGCCTGGCGCGCAGCCGCCACCCCCCAGAACGGACCGGGCGAGGGATCCCCGAGCTTACGTGTGAGGATCATGGTCTCCGCCGGCCGTGGTGGTTCCGCGGGACTGCCTGCGGGGCCGGCTGGCTGCGTCCCTGCCTGCCCGCCTG
>VZRN01006613.1:2470468-2575286 GCA_013397935.1 Dasyornis broadbenti | reverse complement strand
CCCCGCCCCCGGCCCGCTCCGCGCCCGCGCCCCCGCCGCGCACGGAGAGACCCCCGAGCGCGGGGAGGCGGCACTAGCCGGCCCCTGGCTGGGCACGGCCCCTAAACACGAGAGGGCAGTGACACACGGACACACACATGCACATCGCACATGCACAGACACACACATGGACACTCACGCACCTTCTCCCCTGTCCCTCCGCTGCACGGCTGGGACGTCCGGGGGAATCACACAAACCAAAGGTAATGCGGTCAAAGACGAGCTAAAGGCTTCTCTGCCTTTTGTTCCTTTGGTTTTTAATGGCTAGCAGCTCTTGCGGTGGGCCAGGTTTATAAAAAGCAGTCAGCAAAGCTCTCAGAATTTTTTTCGAGGAAACGTAGAGAAGACAGTTAACTGAGAAGGCAGCATGGCTCCTTGGTGTTATAAATTGGAGTGGTTTGGGTTGGCCTGAGCAGCCCAAGGCATGGGGGATGCTGAGCCTTCAGCCAGAAGCAAGCCATGTAGGGTGGCCGGGGGATGCCAGTGCCTCTCTCTCCAGCAGCGTGCTGAAGAGTGCTCTGACATTTTAGAATTCTTGAGTACCATTGAAGTCTCGGTCTGAACCTGGATGGAAAACAAGCATTTTTCCTATGGGGGCCACAGCACAGCCATAGGCAAGTCTTAGAGATAGTGAAGCAAAGCCTGGCTTCATAGCTCTCTGTCTGAGAGTTGCTCCCTACACCACTTATTCCCCTTTATATTTTGCAAAGGTTTTTTGAATGCTTATTGCTTGGTTGACACCGACATTCAGGACTTTAAAATGGCACAAAACAGGTACCTTTGAGCAGCTGTCAAACTATAAGCATGGAAAAAAGTATTGTGAAAATTTGAAAATATCTGGACCCTGTCAAAGAGTATGATTGGTTCATTTTCTTCCAAGCCAACATCATATTTTATACTCACTGGTGTTATTCTAACGTTCAGTTTTCATTTTTGCACTATGAATACAGATATAAAGTATACATAACGTGATACTTGAGCTGGCAATTTCCTGAAGAATAAACATCTCCCCCTCCTAGAGGCTGCAAAATGTGGCCAGTTGGCCATTATAGTGTTGTTTCTGGAAACCCCTACACAACTCTAGGTCATTAATTTACTTTAATAGCCCAGAAGAGGGTGGAAATGCACTATATCTTTGAGCTTAACTTTATATATGTTACCTGCTTAATCAATTACCTCTTCATATCTAACCTGGCTCACGCTCTTTTTGGCATAGCCACATTTATGTTCATTTCTGAGTGTTTCTTGTAAGGTAAGGATATATGTTTACTAGATAGGCCAGGCCCGTAAAATGTTAATTCCTAACTTTAGTGTGGGGAAGACAGACATGTGCTATGCCCCAGCTGTTGAACAGCCAAAGTAATCCCAATCTAATTGTTTTTCTGTCTGTATTGTCTTTAGTTTTATGCAGTTGGTAGACTACTAAGTGACAAGATGAAATATACTGATTGCATATTGTGTGCAATTTTCAGTCTTAATTCCAGGAAAAAAAAACTCTAGTAAGTATCCTTAAAAGGAGGGGGAAAAAAGGGGGGAAAACCAAAAAACAACAACCCCTAAACATGTAGGAAAACATTCTGGCCCAAAGGCATTTCTATAACAATAATAATGCTGCAGCCAGGAGACCACCAAGTGTCAAGTTAATACCCTCTGTAAAAATCAGGGTTTGTTCCTGTAAACACAGACTGCCTAGGCTGCTTCCTGGACCAAGCCTGCATCTTGTATAGGAAGCTTTTGTATAGGGCCCACAGGAAGCTTTTGAAGGAGGAGAGAATGGACTTTGCAGAAAAAATGGGAAAGGTTTGGAGGACTTCACATTGTGAAAAGGAACTAAAAAAATCCAAAAATGAGAGGAGACGTGTACAATAGTGAAGTAAAATCCAAACTGAGAGAGTTGTGCAGTAGTTGCAAAACAAGCATTTGAAGTCAGTTTTATTTGAGGATTCTGAGAGGGGTGAGTGATAAGATTGTTGAATACTTGACAAATGTGTCCCAGACACAGAGAAGATGGGAAACTCTCAGTAATTAAATCAAGGGTTGTCATTCTCCCCTCTACCACTTTGTTAAATAGCAAATGAATGATGATGATGCTGATGTTTCACTATGTTTGCGCTTTAGTTCAGCACTCCTGTTCTGCTTGCAAAGCTAATTAGCTTCTACAGTAAGGAGGAATCTCCATCCTCATTCAGTCTCTGCAGCCATGTCAGAAACGGTGACTTTTGTGATGGAGCAGTCTGTCTGTTGGGATCATCGCTAAATAGATGCTGGAGGATTATCACTGACCTGGATTAGATCCTTGCTGGTAATCTAAAAGGGAAAGGCTTTGATTCTAGTTTGTTATCAACCGCCAAAGACACACAGTCACTCTGGCTTGCATTTTAACTTGGAATTCTATAGGGCTGCTTAAGCAGGCGTATTTTGGGAGCTGCAGCAAGGCACCAGCCTCACATTTGCTGTAAAACGTGCTCAGAGGAGCATTCCACCTGAGGCATGGGTGTTTAACAGGCTACAACCATCCTAATCACTCATCCGGCTTTAAAGAGTGTTGTGAAATCAGTAGAGCTTTGGCCTTCAATATTTTTATTTCTTTATCTCTCTGGCTATTCAAAGAGCAGGCAGCTGCCTGACAGAGACACAGGATTTTGGAAGTAGCCTGCCTAAGAGGATTGTTTCTGTGGAGTACTGTTATCCTTAATGCAATCAATGAGCTCTCACTGGATGGTAAAGTAGTTGTAAAGGGTTGCCCAACAGGCACAATTACTCGGTTTAAAAGGTGAATTCTCCTTCTGTTGTAACTGCATAAGGGAGTGATTCGCAGGAAGGAATCTAATAATAAGGACTTGATTGTCCTCTGCTTTCCCTCCCAGGCCCAAATGCCTTAATGGTTAACTGTACCCCTGTCATCCTTTTTCTTCTAAATAGTGCAGGACACAGAGAAGTCCCGATTCACAATTAGTCAACTGACCTGCTGGTACAAACACAGGATTGTCAGACACATGACTGCAATTCTAAATGCTGGTATTAATAGCCTCTTAGCAACAGCATGATAGATTATGGAGCAGTATCAGACTGAGTTTCCAGGCCTCTGGTTCTGGACTTGGATTCCTGGTCGACAGGGTTATATTTTTGTGTAGTATTTCCACAGGCCAAAAGACTTTCACGGTCTAGCCATTGTCAGTGAAATAATTAAGTCTGAATTTTCTAACACTCGACTTTACTGAAAGTAATTACTTAAAGAAGTCTGTAATTGTTTAGGTCTCTTGACAAAGAGTATTTGCACTATCACTTTGCAGAGATAAGTGATACTAACAGCGCCTTGCAGGGAAGGAAAGACATGGTTTCACCTACTCAAGAATCACGAGATGAAAGAAAGCATCTACCCAAAGTACTTTTTAACAAAATACATAGTAAAGTCACTGTATTGCACAAACATAGGTGCTGCTCTACAGCTTGTAATTTGTGGGCTCTCTGCTCTAGACATCTTATAGAAATGAACAGCATTAAAAATGTTACCAGCTTGCCATGTATAATAGACTCTTGTAGCTGATTCCAGGCAACATTCAGTTAGTTGGGCTTTCCTCCCCTTTTTTTAAACAATAAAAACAATAAAGAAAATAATCTTGCCTTAATTCTTTGTGGTCCATATAACTAACTGTTTTAAAACAAGACGTAAGAGCTCTGTTAATTTTGAATACCCTCCTACAAACACTGTGAGTTCAATAGTTCAGGCTGGAAATGAAATGACCAAGTTCACACTGTATTTAGGAAAGACTCTATTCTATGAGTGCAGAAAAGAATAAGGAATGAAAGTAGATTAAATACTTTGATGAAGATACAATTTGATAAAATATAAATACCGATAAATGAAATAGGAGGAGGAGAGAAAATAAGTATTTTCATTCCATTTTAAACATGGAGGGTAAGCTCTTTAGCTTACGTGAAATACCATTGATTTATAGAAATTGGTGGAGATCTAGGGTATATTTCCCATATTGTGGTTAAGATGCTGTCACAGGTGAAAGTTTATTTTTTGAAGACTGCAGAAGTTTTTGCTGTTAATGGGTCTGCCTTCCCTTCAATTAAAAGCTGTATTTTTACCTTTTAAAAAGGTGATTCACCTTTGGAAAAATAACCAACTGAATTTAACATTCAAGAAAGTAGGGAAACTAAGCCTTGTCTAGAAGAAGTGCTTAGAGGAGCATAGTTAGAATTTCTAACCTGTGATGAAAGTTCAGAGATGATCCAGAAAGTGTATGCCTTGTGACACATAGAAGTCCTTCTTCCTTATATTTAAAAAAATTCAGAATAATTGTACTATTACTGATAAAGACAGCATTCAAAATTGATCACTGCTTCACAAAAAGGAATCTGAACCTGAAATTATCAGGATTAAAACCTTTGCACATATGTGGTAAAAATAGCTGTGTGAGATCTAATGGATGTGCAGGTTAAGGGGACTGACTCTGTTACACCACATTAGAGAAAGCTGTAATGAACGTTTGTCTTGGCCAAGGCACCATCCCTAGGTGTAGTGGCGGCAATTGCCTTGGTGGCTGTGTGGCAGCAGAGCTCCATGGTGCCAGGAGTCATCTCTGAGCCCTCTCCTTTCTTTGTGAGTCATTTAAAAGGCAATATTGGTGCCTGAGTTCTCAGTTCAGTTCTCTCCCTCTGTGCTTACAAATCCCAGTGTTCAATGAAGTGTGAGGGGAAGACAACACATAGGATGCTTTTACTCAAAATATATATTACAAAATGGTCAAAAGATGAGCAACTTGATGATGGTGTAAAATGGAGGCAGGAAATATAGCTTAACTTTGTGTTGCCTAGGAAATTATTTTTCCAGAACAATGCTCTTGTTTTCACTCTGTCTTCTTGTGACAGCAGCTATATCATTACTAAATCAACCTGCTCTTCACTCTTCATTTGTAAAGCAAATAGATTTTACCTTCCACCTTTAAAACCACCAGTTTCCAAGGCATTCTAATGGTAAGATGCATTTTTTTAAACCTCATTCTCTGTTCACAAATGACCTCCAGTCTGATGAAGAAAAAAGGTCAGCTTTTACAGCGAGACAACAGTAACTTTTCATTAAAACAAGATGTAAGATGTAAGTTGCCCACTAAAGTAGATGAAAACTGAAAGACTGATGCCTTAAACATGTCAAAACAGTGGTTAAAATTTGGTTTATGAAGCAGCTGTGTTGTTATATTACACAAAATGCTAGATTTTTTAGCATGAGACCCTGGGACAGACTTTGTCAGCCATGCAGTGTCCATCTGCAGTTAAAAGGAGTAAAAGGGAAGGAAATACAGGTTTGGGGGGTTTTTTGGTTGATTTGGGGTATTTTTAATTCTATTAAATAAAAAAATTGCGAACAATGAAAAATTTATTTTCTAAAGCAAATTTTTTCTTACTTCCATCTTGTGATATCCAAGGTTTTTAAGCTAAATTAACTCTATATTCATTAAACTTATTTCCTCTGGAGGAAATAAGCACATGCATCCACCTGGACCAGTTGACCCATTATGCGAGAGACTGTTGCTGTTTTAGCCTTGGGGATGTCGCCAGGACTCAGGAAATCATTTTAAACCCATGACTCAATAAAGCACGATAACTATGGCAACTGGAACACATACATCGTGATGGCTAATTTCACATCAGCATTCATCAGGGGAGGTACTAGCTTGGTACTACAGCATGCAGAGTAGCTATTGTTAATGTCATGTGAAGCTACAGAGACAGGCAAAAAGGAAAACGTATTAATAAGCCCAGTGAGCCAAGTGAAGTCTGGTGTAAGTCATAACAGATTCACAAGCCTTGGTCCTGTTCTTGACACCACAGTAGACTGAGACCCAAAATACCTATCTGCAGTCTTGTTTTAACTTAACAGGCAGCCTTGGTCTGTCTATTCCCCTTTTCATATTTCATTTTTCCTTAGATAAATTAGGGAGAATAGTACATGCCTCTTTTGCAAAATGTATGAGAAGTACAGTGGAAAGTACTGTATGAGATTATTATTATTTATGTCTAATAAAAATCCTCTTGCAAATTGCTAGTGTGACTGCTTCCTGCATTGTCCATGCCCATGCTCTTGCTTATTGTAACTGAAAACCAGCTTCTATCAGCAATTACCTTGCCTTTTACTGGGAGATGTGTACATGCAGACGGTTACTTAAGAGCATCTTAAATAACTTGCTAGAGTGTCAACACCCATAATGATGTCTGAGGAAAGACAAGAGAAGTGGAGGGGGAAGCTAGCTGTCGTGCCAGTAAGAACAAACTGAGTTGGAGAAGATTTATTAGGTGTATATAGCTCAGATAAATGTGATCCTGACTTGAATGAGAGCCAGCAATAGCAAGGGGAGGGGATCAGGTAGAAAGAAGTGGCTGTTTGGACTTCGTCAACAGATTCAAGATGTGACGGGGATTAGGGGGAGTAACAAGAATTGTTGGGATGCTCATTCATCACTTTAAAATTTAGGATTATGAATTCTAAATGGATGGTCAGTTTAGCTGAAAAATTCTTCCTCCTCCTTCTTGCTACATTTCTCTTTTTATACCAGTATGTTGCAGAGTGAAAGTATTGCATGATATTATTTGTGAACATGATGCAATGCATAGAAGTGACTGACATGTTAATAGGACCTTGCGTGTTTTAAAAACAAAATCTCATATTCTGTTACATGACCACAAGAAAAGATACATGGAAAGTAGTTAGTTTGCTTTCATATTTCAACACTGTCACATTATGAAGGGCTACCTTTTTTACTCTTCTTGTTTCTGAGGTTTTTCTTTTGTCTTCATATCATTTTACAAAGAGACATGGAAAATTAGTTAATTCTTGAGAGAGATAAAGCTCTTATATCTAATCTTAGCCCAGAGCAGTTTTTAAATACCTCTGTTCTGAACTAAAAAACCCCAAACCCATATTTCTTATTACTGGGAATATATGAAAATGCATTATTTTTCTAAAGGAAAAAAAATCAGGGTTCTCTCATATTCTCATATTCTGATTTTTTTTTTCATTAAGCTTCAAAATGCAAAGACAGATAGGAGTGATTGGAGAATGCTTTAATTGAAATCTCTTTCCCCAGTACACCTGATGAATTGAGTTTTCCTGGCTGTTATATTTTTACAGTAGTTCTGTCACTAGAGCAACAAAGTAATCCCTATACTTGCTTTCTATTATTTTAAATCAAACATGCTTTGAAACAGATTCTCTTCTGCTGCATGTGGTCTTTTTCAAAGCCTGTGGTTGCACAGTAATTTGCAACAGTGACACCGGCATCTACCGGTGTTACTGTTAGACACAAGAAATTGATAACAGGCAAAGTTTATCTTACTTCATTCCATAGCAAATGATTCACATTTCTGTATGACACCTTCAGTATAGTGGCAAATGTATTCTGAAGAACCCCTTCCTTTTTCCATCACCACCAAGTGGCCAGCTGCACCAGTAATATGATGTGCTCTGAGGGTATCTAAACAGTTACATACATGGAACAAATACTCTGATGTTTTCAAAATATTTTTGCTACTGGATTCTTTGGGTCTTTCGTTTCTGGTGGTTTTACTGAGGATTCATTAATATATATGATGTGTGGTACAAAACAATAAGCCTTAAGTACATAAAGAATCTGATTATTTCTTCATGGACCCCAGTTAAAACTATGAACACCATTATTTATAGGATGTAGTGCTAACAAAGGTATGGATAATTTCTTGTACTTTAAAATCAGAAGGATTCATTTTGCTAGAAGTAATACAGGGAAAAAATTTGATTGAACTAACCTGCTTTTTGTCTGATCACAACTTCAGAGAGTTCAAGGCAGCCAGGGACATACCTGTGCTAGGATCAATGGGGCAAGTGATTAACGGTGATAGGACATCCTGAATCTTTCATGCTCAAACCAGAACTTTCCCTCCTTTGAAACAAGAGCCTTTAGATCACTCAGTAGAATTGTATTTCTCATGAGCAGCACTAGAGTACAGAAATATTCTCAATTTTCTTTGCTAAGGAATCTTTACTTTGTACAGCTACAGATCTCAAGATTAACATTGCTCCTGGCCTCTGATTTTCAGTCAGGAAGTATAAACAATGACTTGAAAGGTGTACATGCAGAACTTTCCATCTGATTTACCAGTAGATTTTTAGAATCTGTCATGCATGTCGTATTGCCCTTACAAACCTTACCTAAAATCTAAAATACTAAGCTTGCTTCTCTGCTCCTTAATGTAAATCAGTGATAGCACTAAGAAAAATCTCTAAAAATTATCCTGAAAACTTGGATACTAACAGGTTTATGAAATTTCTGAGCTGATGAAGTGAAGTATTTGGGAAATATTTGGAAATAAAAGCCACATGTCACTTGGCCTAGGGTGCAAGAATGTCTCATGTCAAAAAATTATAAGCCAAATATCCCAAAATCACGTACTATTTTTAATGTGGTTTTATATCAAAGACAATAAGATTATGTGATTACAAATATGTAAAAAAATGAACCAAATCCCCAAACTGGTGTTCACCTATGTGTTAGACAGGTCTCTGAAGCATTCAGTATCTTATCTCCTTTGCTCTTTCTGTTGCATTTCACAAAGTTAGTTGATTTTGTGATGAGATTTGAGCCATGAGGGAAGCTTCCTGGCTAGCTTACAGAATGAGAACAGGGACAGTTCATCCTTAGATTCCCTTCTGAGGTAGTGAGTTAATGCCCACCAAGGCAACCTTTTAGCTACTCTAGGATTCTTGGGTGTTTCATCTGTTTACAAAGGGAAAAATAGCTTCCTGCATTGCCTTACAATAACACCCTTTCCTCCCCACTAAGCCGTATAAAAAGCTTTGTACCTTGGATGAGAATTTCTCTGCTTTTTATCTGTAGCACCTATGCTGGGAATTTATTTCATCTACTGCCAGTTTCTCCACCTCTTTTTTCCATTTCTTTCCTTCCATTTCTGTCTTTGTCTTCTTTTCCCTTTCATAGCTAGCTCCTACTAATAGCAATTGCAAAGGATAGGTGGAATTGCCTTCCTTAGATCTTTTCCTCATTGTCTCTTCCTTTGCCCAGTGCAAGTAAAGAGCAGGCAGAACGTTGCATCCAGAGCTGTTGGACAGTGATTCCCAATGAGGGAAAAGGACACAGACCAAATGGAGGAACTAAGAGGTAAGTTTCTAGATTCTCTAGAAGGAAGTGAGAATCTAGAATTCAAAATGAAAATACTGGAAGACTGAGAGATGAGATCACTGCCAGATTGAGTGAATTGTGACCAAGTAAACTCAATCTGCGATTATACAGCTAACACAAATCTAGCAACTAATTTAATGCTTCCATGGAGCCAGGTGATATCCAGTGCTCAGAACCCTTGAATATGAACAAACATACCAAATGAAACAGGAAAGAGAATGGTCTCCAAGTATCCTGATGAATTTCTACTAGAATTGCTTTCTGTAGCAATTAGTTAAGACAGACATTATCAGAGCATACAGAGTATAATCTAAACTAATCTGAGAGCTACCTAACACTTTATATCAGTTCTATAATGTATTGCAGAACATTATGGTAAGCTCAGACAATTGTGATGGGTTGCTGTGTTTGTTTGACATGAAATAGTGTTTGTCAGCTTACAAGATCTCCATCCTTGGCTAGAAAGAACTTTGTTTATTTCAGGATGGAAAAGAATTTAAACCTCATTCATAGAAATTCATGTATGCAATTCTATTTAGTTTGAAGGGTATATTGAAGCTAGAGTGCATAAACGCTTGCAGGATAATGTGAGTTTTTTGGTGATGGATTTCCAGGCTCTTTCACGCACCATTTCTATGTTCTCAACCACACTTCATCTGAAACTCTTAAACTCATTCCATTAAGCATATCTCCTCAAGAATGAAAAGCTGATGCTTTATCCTCTGGCCACTTGTACCCACTATTTCTGATCTGGCTGATAATGCCAGAAATCAAAGCACAGATTATTAGAACAGCAAGGCTTTTCATAATGGTCTCTCTGCATGAAAAGTCCATGTGTCAGCTAAGAAAATGAATTTTTAATAATACTTGGCACTGAATGAGTGGTTTGTCTCAACGGAGTGCATCAAGCACTGCTTATCTGATCTTTGTAACTCTGAAATTGGTTTCACCTATTTGAGTGATCTTTTTCTTAGCCATCTGTATATCAAGAAGCTTATAAGGATATGATATTCTCAAAATCAACACAGGGATTTTTTTTTTTAATAAGGAAATAAAACCACAATAGGGATATTTACATTGGTGTGTTCAACAGCATTTCTCTGTTGGACAGGGAACAAAATTTTCTGTGCCTGTTTAAAATTTTGGAGAAATTTATGCTACTTTTTTTAAGCCAGGCAAATACTATGAAGTTTATGCGTGAGTTTAATATGTCTTTTAAAGATGCTATCTATGAGCGTGATGTCCTTTTCATTCTATACTTAATTACTAAGTGTCATTTTGAGAACCTGCTACTGCAAACTCTATGTGATGTCAGAGAACACGGCTCTGCAATTTGCAGTGTTAGCAAATAAAGGCTCTTAGTCAGATTTCTCTGTAGCAGTTTGACATAGACTGTGTATGCACATACTGTAAAGAAACAAATATGCTCTCTAAGACTGGTTTAGAGACAAATGCTTCTTCTTTGCTTTAGATTTGAAATAGTAATCTGAGAAAATAAATATATACATTAAAAGGCAAACTATTTATTCTTGGTTCGTACAGCAGCAGCTTTGAAAGACAAGCATTCCTCCACAGACTAAAGATGAATCAAAGTTCTCTGATTCCTGTAAAAATATGTGTATCTACAGTCATAGTTTGTTCTGGATCTATTCCAGTGCATTGTGATGATAGGAACTAGAAAGGAAAACTCAAGAGGGTATTTTTAATCACTTTTACCTCTATTAACAATGTGATGCTATTTCCATTGTTCCTGTTATAAAAATAAGTAGCTGACATGTTCCCCAGAATTGATTATTGTGTTTTAGTCAACAGATCAGCCATCAAGACATTTCAACCTATCAGGAAAGGGAGTGGAAAAGAGCTGACAGAGAAACCTCAAAGGAAGGACAAGACACTGTGTCTTTTGTCCTTTGTTCCAAGATGGAAATAAACTGTCTCCACTTTTGATAAGCTTTTCTTTTGATCTTTGTTTGCAATAATTAGGGTTAGACACTAAGTTATTTTATGAACCTTTTCAGATTCAGCCCCCTCTTAGTTAATATGGATATGGGTTATTTGACCTCAGCAAACAACCACATTTATTAGGTTTTTATTATTTTCTTTAATTTATGGAGATTTTGCCAAATGTGCAAGGGAATTAGATCTTGATAGATTTGGAGAAGATGAAAAGTATTTTTTTCTGCAGATCTAATTTTACTTCATATTTTATACAGGGAGAACATAAAATACACAAAAATTATAAAGATCTATTTTCTGTGTCTATTGTATAAATACATATGTAATTATATATCTCTCTCTATATATTTATATAATTTCTACAAATTTAGTAATTCTTATCACACTGTGCTCCTCTGTGGTTTAGTTGGTTTGGAAAATCGGCACTCTACATAAGGCTATAGATTAGTGCTTTCATTTATGGGTATTGGTAAATATCATGTCAGGCTGCAGAGAGAAGCAGGTTTTTACTCTAATTCATGTCGAAAGACAAATTGGATCCAAGCACCAAAGGAAATGCTGGAAAATAAGAATTTGGGATTCAGCCAGGCTAAGAAGCGTAACTGGAGTGTTACCTGCTTCCGGTGCAAACATAACATGAAATTCATGTGTTAGTTTAAGAACCAATTTTTTTTTTCTTTGTTTGCAAAGCTAGACTTTTTCCTAGGCAAAAAATCTCCAACGACCCAAACCCAAAACAACACAAACAAAAAACCAACCAAACAAAACCAACCAACTCCAAAGCCACTGAGCCAAAAACCATCTCCACAAGAAAGTAAAACATATTAATCTGAGGAGTTAAATACATTGTAAATCTAGGCAGTTTTCACATATATACCAGAATCCAGGATACTACAGAGTAAAACAAACATAATAGTCAAAGATTGTAGGCAGAATAATTTGAGAAAACAGTCCAGAATTAAAGTGTGTGTATATTTTTACTCCACTGATCACAGATTTTAAAGATATTGTAACAACCTGAACCACAAGTCTTGCTTAGGTTTCCTACTTGAAGTTGAATCGCTAGCATTTTAAAATGCCTCCCTTAGGAATGCACCTTGATTTTAAGATTTCAAATGACAACTTCAAAGTTTAAAACATGACAAATTACATCAGAATTTAAAACGTCTTACTCCAAATTTTTTATTCTCTTAAAACCAGTATGTAGTCTTTCACCAGTGTTCTTTTTTTTGTGTCCTGGAGATCACAATCAAGCTGTGGGACTACATTGAAAACTAAATGATGCAAAGATATAACATCCCTCCTACTGTCACAGACAAAAAGTATGTGTCCTTTGCTAAGACACATCATTGCATTAGTATGTAGTTTCATGTCTGCAGATTTAAAAAATGCAAAAATTTTCAGCAGCTTCCTGAAACATGTAGTATAGTCATTTACTGGAAAATACAGAGTGCTCCTTAAGGGATCTAAATTGCTGAATCTCTGTCTCTCCAGTGGAATAGTCTACTCTTATCAGCTGAATAAGTGATACAGTCTAAACAAAGGGTAATAATGTTCAACTGGAATTCCAGGAAAGGAAGCTTAATGCGAACTTCCTGATTTAATCTTACAAAAATAGAAAGGTTGATAGGATAAATGAATCACTCAGAAGAGCAGATTTGGCTTCATTTAATTAAACAGACCCTAAAAATGTCAAAGTAGTCCTTTGTAACATTTAACTGCAAAATGCATACATAAAGCTATTTAGAGTATGATTTTCATGCATGAGACTGAGAAAATTCTCTGCAGAGAAACAACTCAATTTTCCAAAGATTTCTTCTCATTTTCCAGCCTGGAAAACATGGTGACAACTACATGGACATTCCTTATACCATTTCCTGTATCTTCTGCTTTTGGTGGGCCAGGAAGAGTCTTCTGAGAAGTAACTTTGGAACTTCTGCTTCTGGGAGATAATCAGCAAGTCAGAGATGCATGGATATTAAAGAAAACAAAAGAACTATTTTGAGCCTTAAGAAGAGGTTTTCTTAGGTTCAGTTTGTGTTCACTTTGACTTCCTGACAATGCTAGTCACTCAAGTGTGGAATAAACTCACAAAGAAAGTGGAATGAACAGTTTTTGAACAAGATACCTGGTAAATTGCTGGGAAATGAACAAGAGAGATGGTCCTGCATTGATGGTAGAATGGAAATGACAATGTAATAGGCCCTTTCAATCTCTAAACTGTGAAAGTTTGTCACTTTTCAACACTTTTATATATAGCCAATACGAAAATATCTAAAATGCACATCAGGCAATTGACAAGTTGTGATTACAACTGTCTTCTTGCTCCCTACAAACCAGCAGGAAAATGTGTAAAAAATATGTGTGTACTGCCATAACCCTCTCAACGACAAGAAGCAGGATATCCATGGGACTGCCAGGGGCCATCCATATCAGAGGAACATGTATCCCATTTCCTCGGTCTTGCATATGTTCCACCCTCGATCAATCCTTGCCTTGGGTAGAGAGTGTTTACTTCACACTTGGGCATGAAAATGTTGTCTTCGTAGAAATAGCTTTTTCTTTTCCCAATAATTTTCAGTTTCCAGACTCTTCCAGAATGGACTTCTGTGCTCTTAGGCAGAAGCTTGCCACAGCTGGCTTTTCTTTCCCTGATCAGTGTTTGATCCCAGGTTGGTTTCTTTTTTGTTGGTTTGTTTGTTACCAGGTTTTATTGCCTTCCAGTTTGTTACTTTCTTCTATTTTGTTTTTCTTGTTGTGAGTTTTTACCTTACTAACATACAAAGTTGCTCAGAATAGAATATCATAGAGACAGTTCATGTGAGAGGGCTGCTAGGTGCGTTTTTGACTGAGATGAGTGCTGCCAGAAGAAAACAAGAAGAGCCAAACCTGGTGACACATCACATCTGTGCATGTAAAAGGTATTCAGATACATGATAAGGGCAGTTGTGGATGACTGATAGCTTCTGCAGTTGGAAGACGTACAAGTTAATACTGAATTCTATTTTATTAGATGACACTGACATCTATTTTACTCATTTCTGATTCCTCAGAAAATTCAAGGACAGGATTAACCAAGTCTGATGTAACCAATTTTTTTTTTTTTTTTTTTTTAAATGCCGAGATATGAAGGGTATGAGGAATGATTTCTACATAAAATCACGTGGGAAGAGGAAGAAGGAAGAGGTAAAAGAGTGACTCAAAAATCCTTAACCTTGTGGACTCCCTTGCCTAGAGGCTGACTCCACAGTGAAAGCTAGGGTTTGTCTCCTACTAGAGGTTTAAAATGGGAAAATCCCAAACAACGTTGGAAATCAGGTCAGTGTTATATGAAGATGGAAAACATATAACAAAAATCCCCAAATTCATACTAACCAACAAACAAGGCAACCTCCTCACTCCCTGTTGTGCCTGAGATATCTGGGTGTTTCAGGCGCCCATCTGTGATGAGCTAAGGATGGGATGTGAGCCTTGGAGTCAAAATGGAATTGCCTACTTTTGACCAAAATATACTTTATAGGCGGATGTGCTTTCACTGCCAACTATCTGTTTTCTTTTGGCACTAGAAATAACAATCTTGGATAACCTCCCTTTGGAGGTTTAGTTCCAGTTACTGATATTACAGAAGATACTTCCATTTCACAGAAAAAATTATGAAAATTAGAATCTGGCTCATCCTTTGCCAGACTTGCAAGATATATTTTTCACTACATATTTAGTGGTTTGGATAATTAATTTCTTAATTAAGAGACTTGTCAAAACACATTATGGTGACTGATTTAACGTCACCACTGTTTTTCCTAGCAGTTTCTGATTACTAATTATATGTTACAGAAAAACATTCAGTTATAACTACTGCCAGTAATTTCTTAGAGATCATTAACAGCCAAACTGCTATCGTCTACCTAAGTATTCTACAGATTCCCCAGGGAAACAAAAATAACAAATCAAATAGGGTTTTTTTTTTGTTTGTTTGTTTACAGTTAAAATTTGAGTTCAGAAAATGGATTTGTTCTGTGTTTGATTGTGCATTAGGAACTTAAAGGCAAAAGATGTTGAAAATGTCCGTGTCTGTCTGTGCTGTTCCTGGATGATGATGCCTGCAATACTAAATGAAAAAACATGTTTGCACTACTGTGACACTTTCAAATGAGGTTTGCAAAGCATGCTGGAAACAGTATTTTAGTCTCAAAGTAATTTTAATGCATACACTCTCATTTTACAGCTGAAGAGACTGAAGCACACTAAAAGGTATGAGCATTTTCCACAGCCATATTCTGAACTGGTTGAGAAAACTCTAAACAAAGTCTGCCAGTCTTTTCCCCTTTTGTGTACTTTACCCTTAGGCACTGCTCACAGCACCCCATACACTCCAGGACATGCCTGGCTTGTGCCTTACTTTTGCACCATTGTAGCAAGAAGGAAAAGCTCTTCTGGTTCCAGCACAAGACCCAAAATTGCTTGAAGTTTCTGTCCTCAGTCTACTTCTGACACTTCAGGGCTACCAGAGTTCAGGCGAGAACATCTTCTTTACCTCAGAGAGGAGAGCTCACATGCACATTGCTTCTAATGCAAGCCAGTGTCTTGAGGGTGCCATTAAATATACTGGTTTTATATAGGATGTTGTGAAAGAATTCAAGTTCTGTGTTGTTTTAGAGAAGGAGAAAATGCAGATTGAATTAGATGTACCGACTAGTATTTGGCGCAAGGTATGTATTTAAGTACGCATCTCACCCCGTTTTCTTTTACCTTATCAATAACATTTATAGTTTTCTTGTCTAGGAATAACCTTAGTGCTTACGTTGTGTTATTTGAAATCCTTGATGCAAGGCAGAATCTTGCCAGCATAGCTATTCTGCACCAGTTTACCAAAGTAACTGTAAGTAGCCAAGGATATCTATTTCCTGGTCATTTTAATACCACTGTTATCTGCAGCTTCCATTCTCTGCTAACAGATGTTTGGTTGCTAAGTGTTCAATATTATGCAATAAGACAGCGAGTCTCCAGAACTCCCTGTCAGGAACACAAAGTACTCTAAGGTCACTTTCATATTTTCTGGCATTAAGTGGTGGGTAAATCTCCAAATGGTTTGTGTGTCCATTTAGTTTAAATGTAATATCCAGAACTTAGACTCCTAGAGCTAAGTTTTCTCAAACTCAAAACCAGACCAGTTATATAATGAGCTGCATCTTTTTTTGATATCTGTACACAGACTCTGGTACCAAGGACTGGTTTTGAAATAAAATAAGGATTGTCTGAGGCATTCAAATTTACTTTGATTGTAATATATCTCAGAAGGACTACTGAACAGAAAGAACTTCTTTTGAGGCATGGCTGAAGAAGTCTTCAAAGTGTTGGAAACCTTCCTGTGCTATACTAGTCGCCCATGTCAACTGGTAAGAGCACAGGCTGCAAAAGTAGATTTTTTAGTTACAACTTCAGTGATATCAAGTATTAGGAAAACATGAATTGTTCCATTTTTCAAGAGTAGGACAGCAAAACAATTTTATATGTTTTGAGTGATTTTGCCTCCTTAGCACACACAATATAGTACATTTTTTGAATGATTAAGCATAGATAAATCAGTTCTTCAGCATAGGTCTAGGAATGTATAATTGACATTCTGACACTTCCACAAAAAAATAAAAGCCTTACTGAGGCAGTCATATTTGAAATGCTGTGCAGCAGATTTTTTTTCTTCTAATGGAAGATAATTAAACATAATTAAATTACAATTTCTTCATGATTTTGCAATGACAACATTTAAAGTCTGTGTCATTTGTGTTTTGCAGCTGTTATTTTGTTCAAGGAGTCAGTCAGTGTATTACTTGGCTTTTCTGTAAGATTTCCAAGTGGAACCACTTCTACTTCCTTTAATGTTACAGTATTTGGTTGGGTTGGTCTTATGTGAATAAATGAGTGAAGCAATTGCAAAATTTTTAACTAAAATGCAAATAATTAGCTTTTTCTCAGAGTTGAACTTGTGCAAAAAACCATCAAGCACTATGTGGTAAATTAAATTAGCTGTTTCATGCAGTACAAAAATAGACCAATCTGAGCTAATATTACAGAAACTCTGTAGGGTGCAAGAAGAGGTAACAAAATTATGAAAACAGTAGAGAGAATTTTAGATGACAGCTTAAAGGACATGAGGAAGCACACTGAAAGCATTTCCTGTAGCACAAGCAGAGGAAAAGGCTTTCACAAATCATTTCACAAGTCATTGACTGTGGACACTCTGTATGAGGGTCATCCATGGCAGCAGGCACACACATTGCCTGCACAACATTTTCTGGGGATGGACACATGCACTGAGCAGACATAGGAGGCACATAGAAGGAAAGATCAGTGGGGAGGTTACAAAAGTTTTACGTTTTCTCCTGTCATTGCTGTGTGTACTGTAAACACCTGTGAAACAAACCCTAGCACAATTTCAGGCAAACCAGTTTCCTGCTAACCCTGTCAACCTTTACCTTTGAATATTTCAGGGAACCACAAGCTCTGCCTCCTTTGCCCTCATGATCCATCATGGACTTCAGAACCTGGCTTTTGATTTGCTCCAAACTCAAGTGGCCTTCCTCCAGGCACTGCTTCTCAGCCATGTTTGCTGTCATCCTTGCTTAGAGCCTTCTTGCAGCCTAATTGCTGGAAAAATCTTCTCTGTTTCTGGACTTCTCTGTTGTCAGAAGGGAAGTGGCTTATTCATACTCTGCTTTGTTTCCCAAGCAGATTTTGTTGACAGCCTGCAATTCCCCCAGAGCCCTTGCGGGAGCCTGCAATTTTGCCCAGGGTCCTCTGACCCACAGAATTGGCTCAGAGCTCTGGGTGCTACTTCAGCCAGAAGACTTGCGTAGAGAGGAGGGAGGGATATTGCACAGCAGACTGATTTACTGATCTTGGACCTTAGATTTGTACCTCCAGCCTTTGCTCTCCACCCTCCCAAAACTTGGATTGCAAGAGGAATGCCTTTCTCCCTTACTGTGTATGTGCTCAGGGTTATATTGGAGGCACGCAATTTCCATGAAGTCATCTCATGGCACCTAGCTAAACGTTTTTTAAAATGTTGCCTTCTGCATGTGGAAAGAAGAAAATTAAGAGTCTCTGTTGGGGCTGGTGTACAGCTGATGCATGAAAATCGATGCAAATATGTCTATTTCCCAACTGGATGTAACAGCATAGGGCATATACATAAAAGAGTGGGGGAAAAGCAGAGTAAATAAAATACATGCAGGTATTATTCTTCTGTTCAGAACAACATAGTGGCTTCAATCTCTGAATCATCTATTCCATACCCCAAACAATTTAGATTAAAAGTGAGATTTTTTAGGTAAGGGTCACAGTCATCAAACCCTTGCCACAGGCCAAGAGATGGCCGCAGGTTAGAAACGGAATGGTAATATGTCAGGGAAAGAGAAGAAATACTATTTTTTTGTTCCTGAATCACAGTGATGTGATCTTCTGAGGGCTACAAGAAAATGCATATGGACTTACTAATATTTGTAATAATCCTAATAAAGCCCAGAAGTAAGGAATTATTTATAGTGCTTATTATGTCCCACTGGCTTGGGAGAGGATCTAACTTACATTGTTTGTCACACCACAAAAACAATGAACTGAATACACTTGCTAATAGGAAAACTTGATCTTAACATTATTCTCTAGCTTATGCTATGTTTTTGTGGTTTTGTAAGAGCAAACAGAAATGTTTATCAAGAACAGATGAATGAACAAAAAATTATTTCTCTGGAATAATAATCCTGGAAAAACAACAAGGAAGCTGTTTAAATTAAATCTGAGATGGGAAAGGCTGCAGCATGTATCCTTTTTCCTCAGCTCTCTTCTCTTATCGTATGAAAGAGACAGCTGGAAAAAGTGAACAGAAAATGACTTATTGAAGAGTTGTGCCAGCCCATTCCTTGCTGATATATCAGTTAAGTGCTTTAGAGGAAGCAGAATCTGATTCTCCTACATTTCCAGAAAAGCCAGGAACTCGCTTCTTTTAAACGTTGGCAAAAATAAGTAGGCCATGAGTATTTTCTCTGACAAGCTTTAGTCATGAATGCATATAATTTAGAGAAGATGAAAACAGTGTATTTGCAAGCACATATTCAAGATGTCCGTATACCCTCTGGAAAATCTGCTGCAGCTGGCTGATAGTCTTACAATATTATTAAATGTGGGGTTATTATTTCACCATGTTTAGGTCACTTTTGGATACAACATAAGGAGAGGGAAGTATTGGCCCTGTTGTACTAGACAATGAGCTTTCCATATGTTGGAAATAGCATCATGAAAAGAAACTGCCCAGAGGAAAAAAAAGCTTGATACCAATGAGAGGGAGTACTCAGTACATCACCAATGATCCCATCCACCAGATATTCTCAGACTCTGCCTGTAACCATGCTGTCTGATCTCAAAAAAGGAGAAGGATGTTATTTGTCTTAAAAAAATATAAAGTAAAAATAGTTAAGCCATCCGTCAACTAAAACCAAGACAAGTGTTCTGTTCTCACTGTTGAAATGGGATATTATTATTCTCATGGGGATTAATAAGTCTAGCTGGAGGAGTCTGGCCCTTCAGGAGGTCAATAGAGGAATGCTTATGATTAATGTTTTGGTCCGTGGTCTATCTCTACGTTAAGTTATTAAAGCTACGTTGTCTTTTACCATCCCCTGTTAACAGAACATTCAATTTCTGCTAGCATTGATGTTGGAGACTGCCCTTGGCTCCATGAAGTAAAATAATACTTTGTGGAAAAGATTTTACTGTACAAATAAGCACATTTAACATCCCAGTTTTCCCCAGCTCTCAGATGTCATTGCCTGTAATTAGCTGTGAGCTGGAATGTGGGTTGCCATGCAGTAACCACACCAAGCATCTTCTCTCACATCTTGATTTCCCAATTCAAATATCTCTGTTGAGTCTGGAAAATGAGTTGTGGAAGCAAAGGAGAGCAAAGGAGAGGAGAACCAGAATGTGCATTAAGGTGAACCTAATGTAGAATCAGCCTATTAAACATTTTTTATTTGTTTTTTAATTTACTAGTCTTCACAAAAAATACAAACATTGCAGGAAAGCATTGCTTGAACAAGTAGATGGCTTGAATAAAAGAATCACAGATATTCAGTTAAAAATATATTTCAAAGGGCAGTTTCCACTATGAAATTCAAAACTCTCAAAATGAATGAGTGGAGATAACAGTGACATATGTCCAAGTGCTTTTATTTTTAACAATCACATTAAGGGTGAAAGGTGAATGCTTGCAAGTTCTGCATGAAGTCCTGTTTCTTCACCTGACAGATCTGTGAAGGCTGTGTAAATCTCCCCAGAAAACCTAGTCCTAATCAGTTGCCATCATGAGGCTGCTAGAAAAGCGTCTCCTATTTAAAGTAAATTTCGTTTTCAGGCTGCCCTCATTCTCCTGACTTTCACAGAAGTGCTCCATATTTGCACTGCAACTATAGAACAGACCCGGCCTCCCTTGAGTGCTGTGATATTGGCAACAAAAATGTCAGCTGTGGCTGTCAGTGAAGGTGACGGAGCTGTTGATTAATTTCCCAGTTTTATTCTGCCACTTGCCAACAGATTAGGCAAACACATGCTTTTGTTGCCCATATGCAAATATAAAAAACATTGTGATATAGAGTTTTATTACTTCATTACCTACTTTTTTCCATATGGGTAGAAAGACGTACCATGAACTTCAGCTAGTTCAGAGAATGGCTCTCTGGTTTCCGTCATAATTCTCTGTGCAACTGGATGTACTCATTGAACTCTTGGGGTTTTAATTGTAATGACACTGGATGTCCCAAATATTAGTACTTCTGACAGATACAACTTCTACTTTTAGAAATAATTAAGGCAGTGACACTAGTAGCAGTCGTATTTAATCACGTGGGAGTTAGCTGTAGGAAAAACTTTCTGTAAAAGCATCTTTTCCTTGATTGTTCTTTGCTTTGAGGTATCTCTTTAAGGCCTATGGGTTCTTCCAAAGAAAAAGTTCTTCTTTGCAAAGAAAAGGGAAAAGGACAGAAGGCAGATATTGTCTCTGAACTCTTTTTTTTCGGTGTACCAATATGCTCCTCAGATTGCTACAAAGGCATGCTTTTATTAAACAAAAGTAACTTGTAAAGTAAATCCCTTACTATCGCTGTGTCCTATAATACACATCATTTGGGTAAGAAAAGGTAAACAGGGGATTACCAGCAAGATGACAAATATGGTGATACTGACAATACACTGGGTAACAGAGGCCATGTTAAATACTAGAGGAAGTGTGGACAACTTCCAATAAAAATGGCAACAATGTTCAAAATGTGTTGGAAAAGGCATGTGTTTTCCAAAACCAGTTAAGAGTTGCAGGCCAAGCATTCAGCAACTTTCTCAGGAAAAATGGCCATCTGAGAGGCTGCTGCTTTTGCAATCACAATAAACTTCCCAACACACAAGTGCTGTTAGCAGTGGAATGACTAAACTGGGGATGTAAATCATTCTCCAGCTGTTGTACAGAGCATTTCTAATCTCTCTGGAATATCATGTTAAAGCCATATTTTGCATTTCCATGAAGATTGTGCTGTCTGACAGGAATGGTTTGTCCCAAAGCAGTGATGGAGCTGGGTTTGCCCTGTGTTAGGGGGTTGGAGTGAGGCCAGCATTTCTCCTCAGCTTCTCAGAGAATGAGTCAACACACCTGCTCTAAAAATCTGGATGCAGTCAGCAGCCAGCGATGTAATCTTTGGCAAAGTCACCAGAACTACATTTGAATTATGTTCTTTAATTCAGGTTTTAACACTTTAAATACAAGATACTATAGGAATTTTTCAAGACCTCAAGATTTTTCCCCCAAAAGATGTGCAATAAGAAAGTAAGACCACTGCTTGCTTTAGCTAAAACTTTAACTTTTCTTGTAAAAATGATAAAAAAGGTTACTTTTGAAATACAAATAAACTCTTTGTTTTTTGGCAAGACACAGTCTTTTAATCTCTTTTTAATTAGTCATATTTTCTCAACAATAGTAGGACTGAATTCTGAAAAACAAGCATTCCTATGAGTAATTCCATAAAGTTAAGGAATTAACTCATATGAGTAATGGCTTGCAGGGCTAGACCCATGTTTTTGGATAATTCTTGAATGTACATATAGCAGAAAGAGAATTTTAACTGAGGAATTTATTTTAACTCCTCAGCAAGAAGAATCAAAATGTCCATTAAATCATCTTAGTTATCTGGCCTTAAAATATTGTCTGCCAATCTCTACAGAAGCAAAATGGTGCAAATTATGGTGCAATAACACAAGCCAAGTTAGCATCCAGGTAATGTAAATCCCACTGAAAACACTGTTAGGGTGTGTAGAAGTGGGTAGCGTTATGTATGGTCAAACGAGCTCAGCCCATTCCACAGCTCAGATCTGGCTATCACCAGCAGAGTTTCATTTCCAGGGTGACTTGAAAATGCTGAGCTACCTGTTCCTCCCCAGCCAGCCATGAATAGAAGCAGCCACTAAACTTTTCTTTGTTTATTGGCATATGCTTGTCAAGGTTTGCAACTTTCTCCTGGTGCGGGAGGAGGTGCTGCCAAATGAGCTCTGCCCAATGTATGGAGGAAACTGCTCAAGAAACCTCTGTATCTTCCCACTGTTGTATCCTCCCATTTAATTGGTCAAAATGGGGATGAGATCAATATGCTGATGGAGCTCTCCATGTTTCAAAGACAGTGGGGGATCTGGAGCTCTTCATGAATGTTGCCTGATATCTAATGTTGCAAAACAGGATTAATTCAAATGGAGAGCAATTAATATCACAAGCACAGAGAGGAATCCCCTACTTATTAAAAATAATTCAATGCTACTGCTTTGAAAATGAAAAGTTTATATTTTTTAGAAAATCAAACAACAGCTTCTACAGGGTTTCCTTAGATGCAGAGTTTCCTTAGATCCATATTACTTAGATCCATGTCCTTATATGTTCTGCACAGTTTCCTTAAATCCATGTTACTTCCTAAGAAATATTTCAACCAAAGTGGTAGAGATATCTAATTCTCTAAGATTACTACCCATCTGACATGTTAATGTACAAAATGCAGAAATCTGCACTGTGAAAGAGCTGAAATGTATTATCAGTTAGAATTATGGAGTGGTTTGGGTTGGAGGGGCCCTTAAAGATCATCTAGTTCCAACTCTCCTGCCATGGGCAGGGACACCTTCCACTAGACCAGGCTGCTCAAAGCCCCATGGAGCCTGGCCTTAAACACTTCTCTGGGCAACCTGTTCTAGAGCCTCACTGCCCTCATAGTGAGGAAGACTCGAGTTCAGTATACTAAGAGGAGTATGGAGTCCATGGTACTCTAAGAGCGATTCTAGCTAGAATAATATTTAAATATATTATATATCAACATAGGTGATTGTTAACACTAGTAACTGTGACTCATGCAGACAGTCTTCAGAGAGCTCTAATCTAGCAAGATCAGGCATGAGCAGCTTGGGAGCTGTGGAATATTGTAGCATCCAAGGAGAACTAACATAGAGTAACATCTCTGAAGAGAAGTCCTGTTCAGGAGGCCAAATGTATTCTCCTTCTTTGCTTGGTGGACACTGCGTAAGGGGAAGGGAAAATAAGGAAGGGAGAAGAATCTACATAGAAGACTGAAACAAGATCTTGTCAGGCTGAAAAAAAGGAGGGAGGGAAAGAGAGGGGCGGGGGGAGAGAGAGAGAGAGAGAGAGAGAGAAAAGAAGAAAGTATACAGTGAACCAGGAGGTTCTGTTCTCTTTGCAACAGGAATAATTTCTTAATGTTCGTAAATAACCTACTGAGATGGGCTATTGTTTTCACTGGGGGATGGAACAAGGAGTAGGAGGATTAAGTAAAGAGAGGATCTGTGTCCGAGAGTATGACTGAAATATTGTACTCTTAAATACAGAAAATAATGCATGTAAGCTCTAAGATTAATATCCAGTTGGAGGAATGGAGATGGATGGATGGATGGATGGATGGATGGATGGATGGATGGATGGATGGATGGATGGATGGATGGATGGATGGATGGACGGATGGATGGAGGATGGATGGATGGATGAGCCAATGTTCTCCTGTAAGCCCCATTTCTTCAGAAAATTGTGTTGAGAAAGTGTACCCTTAATACTTCTGTTGGAAACCAAAGCCTTCTGCCCAAATGATGTTGATTAAATCTCACTGCTACTGTTGCTGCTATGACATATTGGATGATTCTCATTCATTTCTGTATCTGGCCAGACTAAGTAGTTTCATTTAAATATAGTTTGTAGAAGTAGCATGTAGAAAAAGCTTGAAAACATTTCATGATTGCTATTACTGCTGGAAAGAGATGCTATTTGATATTTAAATCCATGTAATTGAGACAAAACCTTTAAAAATTTCTTCTTAGATTTTTAAGCCACATAGTAAATAAACTGAACATAAAACCCAGCCACCTGTTTTTTCTTTATTTAATACATATTTGCAGCTTGCTGGGGCTCTTGTCATGACTGTGGGAATGAGTTAATATGTTTAAGACAAGTATTTCCGTGGCTGACTTGCAGTTCAAGCTTTCTTCCATAATTCAACAGCCACATCAACAAAACGAATGCTAGGAAAACAGCACTATAAAATGCATTCCTCTCAAGCTGCTGGAGCAGGGAGTCCTCATGTCAAGGGTCCTCTGAGAAATGCAGGACAACTTAACAGTGCTTTCAAGTGGATCGTTCCACAAGCCAAGTGTGTGCATCACTGAACAGAAAATGAAGTTTTTCTGTGAGAAAGAAAGCCTCAAATACATTACTTTCCTTGGTTCACAAAGAACTGTGTCATCGTGGTTCAATAGGAGTTAAAACAGAAAGAAAAGAATGTTAAATAATATAAACTGAGGTTGTTTAGAAATTTTAAGCTTTCCTCCACACCTTTGAAGTTCTGCTGTCTACTCAGGTATCAAATCCTCCATTTCCTTAACTGTTTTTTGATCAGTCATTTTAGTATGTGCTGTTTTGGCTAGGACACAACATGACTTTTGCATCTAGGCGTAGCATGGAGATGTCAGCATTGTGCACTGTCATCAGCTGCTCATGCTGGCTGGGAGATCGATATAATGAGTGAGGGTTGTGGGAGATTATGGATGATTAGAAGCAGAGAAATGCACTCTCAAACTGTGGCAAACTGGAATGCAGAAAAGTTGACTCTGCAGCCAAGAGGCTTATGGAAATGTCAATGGGCCTATGAAAAAGAACTGAAATAGCCAAAAATATTCAACGTGTGATGAATTTGTGTTGTGTTTATTGCCTATGAAGATGAACTGAGAGTGGTGCCAAATTTCTGTTTTATTTTTCTGTCAATTGATTTTTCTTCTTTTAAAGAAAAAAAAAAAATTTTCCTCCTTTTCCCAGCCTGCATTTTCTTTTTTAGTTCTGGCACTAGTAGGTTTTACTAATGATTGAACATACTAAATAAGAACTGACTTTTTGCTGGAAAAATGCTCACAACAGAGAATCAGCAAGCTGTAGATATTTTTTTCTATAAAGAAGCAGTCTTACAGTCCTTCCTAGCTTGTGCCCCAGTACTGGAACCCTTAGACCTTCATCCAGTTGCACAATGCCTGCATACTCACTGCACTTTACTCTTTACCAAGGTAACTGCCCTTTTCACTCTTGAGGGTTTCATTCTTCCCAAACTGACTGGACTTGGCAGCAAATCTACACTGAGTGGCATGAGCAGCAGCACTGGGATCACGGAGAGTTTTGTATGGTTCAGGCTGCTGGGTTGGGTGCTGGCTCCTTCTCCCGGTATACGAACCCAACTATTCAACAGCAAAAGCTCATGGGGTTAGTCAATGTACCAGCAAGAGAAGCATATGGACAGCGCATCCAGCATTCAGACTTTAAGCAGTACATGATTCCAGGATGTCAAAATTCTGCAGCTGACTCAATTTGTACACTTCCCTTCTCTTTTTTTAATGCCTAATTGTAATGAAGAAATGCCTAGAGAAACTAACATGATGCAGAGCTCGTTGCTGAATGACTGGTCTATTAATTAGACATCTTTAGATAAAAGGCTGTTCTACGCTCAACAGATTAAACTGAGCCCTTGAGATATTTGAAGTTTGTTTTGTCACTATCAGATAAACACAACAGAACATGCCAACCTGCAGAGGTTCACGACTAAACTGTTTGCAAGGTTAAAAAGAAAGGGAGAGGAAAAGCCTTGTTAATCTTCTCCATTCCTAATTTTTTAGAAAAGTAAATATTTTTGTAAAAAACATTTCAAAGGCTTCCACTTTCAGCTATGTGGCAGGTCGAGATTAGGGAAAACCCAAGCACCTCCTAAGGTTAAACACACTATTTGTCTCTGTCTTTCAAAGTACATCTGAGTATATTTTGCAGATAAGTTTAGATAGGTTAAAGCTCAAACTCCTTTCCTTTGACTTTTTACCTAGAAATATATAGCTAAGTTCAGAGCAGTATTTTTCTCTCATTACAGATAACTCTACTCAGTTACTAGAACAAATAAAAAAATGTATTACATGAAAGATACAATGATTTGAAGCTCCTGTTACATTACAGATAGAACACTCTATGAGTAAAATAAAATTTCTTGCAAATGGCATTTTAGATAATTGGGAAGCTTTTAAAGGGCTGTTAGATATGCCTTATTTAACACATTCAGTCATTCAGATTATTAACTTATTTATTAGTCTCACAGAAGACTGGAATAGTTGATTTCTGGTAGATAATTTGCCTACTGTACTTTTATAATGAGGTAAGCAAACTACAATGTTGATTTATATAAATTAATTTGCATTATATGATAAAAATTAAGCTTTGATTCTTAATGTGAAATTGAATTGGGGGCAAAAGCATTTCTAAAAACACCAAAGAAACTGTTTGCACTTCACTGAGTCTTGTGCTTGGATGGTCCCCCCGATGTGGGTGTGGTGGCAATGGAATTAAATTTAATTTTCATTGATTGCATTAGTTATCTATTGTGCAGGAAAAGTCCCAAACTCCACATAGCAAAAGTAGCATTTACAACTTTTACAGAGAAATGTCTTCCAGCCAGCACAATTGCCCAGCTACCCCTTTCTCAGGCTCAGGCTGGATAATATATCTATATATCCAGAATAATTTCTTATTTTATTTATGTTTTAAAATTTTAGCTTGGGAATAGACTGCATAAACATTTCTATCTGTCTTGAGTAGTAGGCACAGATCTTAGCTGCTGTCAAGTGGCAAAGTGCCAGCATTATAAAAGAAAACACCTTTATTTATACTGACTGACTTTCTGAGCCAGGAAATCTCTTTGATTTCCTTCAGTGGCAAGAGAGACTTAAGCACAGGTGAGGGTAGACAGACAGGTGGATAGAAAAATAGTCCTTACAGCAGTACTGAGAAATTTGCTGGGGGTAAGAGGACCCCAGCAAGGGCTTCTTCCATGTAGAGTCATGGGGCTGATGCCCAGCTGCCTCCTGTTGCTGTGGCCCCCGAGAGCCACCCAGCCAGGGACACTGCCTGTGTGGTTACCCCTCAAACCACATCAGAGTGGGGTTCACACCACAAAACGGAAAACAGCAAAAGCTACAAAGACCATATTTTCCCGTGGTGGGAAGAGTGGAATTATCTCATCCAGCCTCCCAGCTAGAGGAAGTCCAGCAGCAGCAGCAGCAGAAGCAGCTGCAGCAGCAGCACTCCCTTCCTTCTGCAAGGCACATCCAGTTCACGGACCTCAGGAGATGATCTGGCCATATAACCTAGGAATGTGGGTAGCAGATGCTGGGAAGCCCAGTGCCCTACAGATGGCTCACACATGGTTTTCCCTTCCACTCCCCAGTACTGTATTGTGGCTGTCTCACTGCTGCATTGTCTCAGTAAATTAAATGGGTGGGGGTTTAAAAGAAGAAACAAAGAGGGAAATCTGGCACTCTACAGGTGCAAACCCTCCAGCAAGGGCAAGATTTTAGGGGATTACTACAGAAATCGTGTCAGTTAGTTCAGACAGGGTATACACTGCCACTGAGGCCATTTTCTGCAGGGTTTGTTCACTGGCCCTGCAATCAATCCATGGTTTGAGAAAGACATTCCTTCCCTTGAACATTTATCCTGTGAAATGTTCCCACTGACAGTATCTTAGCCTGGAGTTTTCTTGCTAAGGAAACATTGGGTTTTACTAGCTTCTGACTAAGACATTTATGCCTTACTCCCAGCCTTCGTGCAAATCTTCATTTTTATTCCTTTTTGCTTCATACTCGTAGATGGAAATGTCAGATAGGTTTGGAAGATCAGCTGATCCCCGCTATGGAAGGAAGTCTATGGTCTAGTTTAAGGAAAGCTGACCTTAAGAATAGCTCTTGTCTGAAGCATTTGGTAAAATGTTATGCTTAATTACCTACAGATACCCTACGTAGTTTATAACTCATAGGATGTAGTTAGTTTTATCCTGCCACAGTGTGGTCAGGAAAGATGCCTGTTCCTTTCATCCAAAAGTTTAAAATTAAAAGCTATTTGTCACCAACATGACAGCTGTGTTTCTTTCTGAATGGAAAATAAAAGTTGAGTCGGCATGTTTTTCAAGTTTCATATAAATCTATATGAACCCCTGGCAGGGAAAATAATCCTGTGTGTGTGTCAGCATTCCACAGCAGGGTTTTAACAAAGATCACATGTTACACATTCAAAAACCAAAGCACAGAAACACTGCAGTTAAAAACAAAACCCCTGCATATCTGAATAACCCAGCCTCAAAACTATTAATCTGAACAGCTGCCCTGTGCATGATAGGCAATAAAGGACTAATTCACTCAAACAAAGCACAAAAAAAAAAAAAAAAAAAAAAAAAAAACCCACCCAAAAAAAAAAAAACACCAACTTNCCAACCAAAAAACAAAACAAACCAAACTTCTACAAAAATATGCTTAACCAAACCAAATTTCATTTCTTTTCTTTTTTTGCACACAATATACTATTCTTTGATTACATTAACCACAGCCTTCCATAACTTTTCCTATCTTGCTTTCTTAAGGTCTGACTGTGGAAAGATTCTAATACAGTGCACACTTAACGCTCAACATCAGAATTAATTGTTAAAGAAAATGGGAAATAAAAAGCAAAATTAGCTGTTGTAATTGAGCTATGGAGAATTTTAGTCTAGTAATTATTTGATTCAGATGCATAATTTCCAAAGCATGCAGTTATGTGATATGCTCTCATATTACATGAGTAAGAAATGATATTATTGATTTGTGATCCTAAGAAAATTTCCTGTTGCAAAGATAGGACTATGTGTTATTGTGATGCACAGAGAGAAGAGCAATTAAAATCATAGTTATTTGATTTTTCTTGTCAGTTGTGAAATTTGTTGAGAGCTTTGTTATTTGAATTTCTGTATTTGTTGACAAGAGAGGAAAAGTAAGGGCAGTGGCTATACAAGTTTGTTCAAAATGCCCTCCAAGTTTGTTCAAAATGCTCTCCAAATAGTCTTTTACCCTGTTTTGATGCGCTTTGGCAGTAATTCAATTTACTGATCCATACCCTTCAGCTAAGTAGTGCCTGTTCTAGCAGTAGGTAGATGTTACAATGTGCATACTGAAGTGTTGGGTTGGGAAATGACAGCACAGATATTTAGAAAGTGAAAATTCATTGTTATGATCTAAATATAATTAATTCCATATTCCAGTTTTTGATTATCACACATTCGCTTGTAAAACACAAAAAGTTGAAAAATGGTGAAAATACTTATTCTCTGCTCTCTTCAGGATAAGAGATACAAATCTGTTCATACACTGAATAGTCTGGCAAAACAAATGACCCACATACTAGGATCTGGCACGTTTATCCCTTGCAGCAGCAAATTTCAAGTTAGTCAAAAGCTCTTGGCTTCAATTTCATGGCTTTTAGGAGATAGCTTATAGTTTGTGAATTTGCTGGTGCAATGCTATATGAAAGTATCAGATTAAAAAGCTGAATTAAAAAAGTATTCAATTATGTAAGGAGATGGTTAAATTCTGAAAGCTTTAGTCATTCCTTAGCCTTGATTAATTAAGAGCAAGCTCTGACTGAATAAAATCTGTGTAAGGATTTTTGGATTTAGGTGCTGAGTGCTTTCCCACAAGTTTCTCTGAGTATTTTTTATTCATGTTTGGATACTTAGTGAACATCTGTGTTTGGAGGTTTGTTTTGGTCAAAAGAAAAAGATTTTTAAAAGTAAGTTTAAACGTAAGTAATTTAGAGATAAATAGCTTCCTGCTCGGTTAAAATATTCTTCTATTGCTTCTGTACGTGACTTGGCCCAGGGCTGATTATTATTCTCCCTGCATCACAGAAGTGTGTAGCACATATTTTATGGTTACTTAGAACTGGGAAAAAAGGCAAAGGGTGGGGAAGGAAAGACAAAACCATGTTTTGGTGACTTGGCCCTTGAGGGCTTGTCCAGAGCATGAAGACAACTTGGAAGGTCTTTGAAAGGATCCACACACTCATGTTCAGATGGTTAAACCCGGTGGTGGTTAATAATTTGGTAGAATTAGAGCCACCAATGGCATGTGGCCACTCAAAGGAACAGGGGTTTTTTAGGGGCTAAATTTGGAATAAGACTTTCTTTAAACAGATTTTGAAAAGGGAGATCAATGAGTGAGTAGATGATCAAGCTCAGCTCAGAACTAGATATTACATTTGCCTGTTTGCAAGTCTCAAATTGAACCTAGAGTTTGCTCCTTGCCACTTGCCTGATACCCATTTTCAAAGGAAAAATAGTCAACCTTAACACAGAATAGGAAAGTCAAGCCAGTCCCACATGAAATTTTATTGGTTAGTGAATGGTATTAATATTAACATGCCAGGATTACATCCAGACTCTAGCAAACTGTTCTGGGCACTGGAGGCCAGAGGAAGTACATGCTTCGTACACATAGCCCCAAACAGCCAAATCAAATACAATGGCTGCAGCTGCTACAGTTTCCCTGTAAACCCAAGTTGTAAGTCATAGTCCCTCTGATGTTACTGGTTTAAGAAAAAGAATATCTAGCTGTGTTTCAGTCCACCACATCTCAGGAGAGATATTTGATCAATTTTTTACAGAGGTGCATAATGGGAGTTCAATCCAGCAGTCCTCATCTGCTCCCATCTACATTAAGACGAACGTGATCTGGCTTTGTGTCAGTTTACTCACTTGCCCTCTCTCTGTCACCTGTCAGGACTGGGACCCACAGCTTTCAGACCACACCAGTGAGCTTGAGTTTTCCCACTGCGGGTTGCATCACTTATGTGAGGATGAAACTTATACAAAACACTTAAGAGCTTGCTGGCTCTGAAAACTTGTAACCTGTCTGGTGCTCTCCTTAGAAGGTTAGGAGTTCAATGAAGTGCAGTTGGGAAGTGGTGCAGAGGTGTGAGCTGTGCTGTCCTGAGCAGCTATAACCAAATGGCACAGTGTGAGAAGCTGTACACGTGTCTTAATTATCTTAGATAAATACCATAACTGCAGGACTACTCATTAAAAGCACTCAGGAGTATTGTCACCACTGCCTTCTCTTCTGTTTTGTTCTTGTGATTGATGCCTTATATGAAACATTTACAAGCATAGTTGGAAATGTCTATGGTAGAAACAAACCTTTTACTGATTCAAAGGGAAGGAAGTCTTTCTGTTTCAGCATAAACCAGACATTTCTCCCCAAATTGTTATTTTGCTTTATTCAAAATCCATCCTCCTGCTGCTTTGCTTTCATGGTTAAAAACTAGTCTGCAAGATTGTGGGAAACCCTGAAGTATGTGGTGGGGGATGATTTTAGGCAAGGCATGAGAAGAGCGATATGGGGAGAAAGGCTTCACAATGGCCTATGTCGCTGTTTAGAAAGAGTCAGCAGTTATTTGGGGGTAGAACTAAATACTTCAATGGACACAGGATGAATTCCCCCTTGGTGTCATTCCCCTACTTGGAAGAAATTAAGTTGAGAAATTTGGATTATAATATCTTTTCTACCCCTCTGAGTCAGAGCTTCATTTCTAGCCAGAGCATGCAGCTGACATTCCCATCTGAAATCAATTTATACTCCTGAATGCTAGCTAGTAACCAGCGAGCAAAACCAAATGCTGACATTTTGTTTTAGCTAATCTTTTCAGGTGGCTCAGACCTCAGTGTAGCAGCACATATTAAAACAGGGTATTTGTTTAATTAAACTTCTCCTATTAAAGATAAAAAAAAAAGAGCTTAAACATTTCTTATTGACTTCTCTTGGAAATACATGGAGATAAAAGGGCAACAGCTGAAGTAGTTTGCTAATAAAAAAAGTGGTTCTGTTTTTAGGCAGCTAAAAGAGTCTTAAAGAATAAACGGATGCTGCAAGCTAAATGCAACCAATTCCCCTTTTCCTGAAATATGCAGTGCAACTTTGTGGCTTGGTTGTATCTTTTAGCAAAAAAAATCTGGATACGGTTTCTATCCATAGGGCAACAGGATTATGAATACATATTCAACAGTCATACAGAACTAGAGATTTTCATTAATGAGTCTTTTACACTTCAGCTTCTGCAATAAATTGTGTTTCTTAGTTTCATTATTTGCTTCACTGAGATTTAAAGGATATATTCACTTTGTATGAGATCCTAGGTCATCCTCTTTATAGTAATTTTCTTATTTCCTGCCTGACTATTACTTCCTAGCCACACAGTGAAGTGTGGCTATGAACTAATTTCTTCACAGAGAAGAGAAGGTATGAAGAAAAATTCTACCCAGACTTCAAAGTATTCCGTGATGGTTTTGAAGGCGGCAAACCTGGCCAGATTTTTTTTATTTTTTTCTACCAAACTTGGAGCTTGACTACATTTGCCTAAGATCTCTTCAGAGCAGGGAAACAAAGTAGGCATTCATGCCCAGAAAGCCTTTTGTCCGAGTCCCAGGAAAAGACAGACAACCCATACAGACAAATGATGGAGGCACGATTTGAGCTTGCATGACAGCAGTAAAACAGCCAAAGTTTAGCAGGAAAACAGAAGCCTGCAGAGGAAAATGGTTTGCACCAGTCTTAACAGTAATTAGTGGAAGTCCCTTGCTACTCCCCTTGTGACAGGTCAGATGATTTCTCCTGGTACTTCTGTGCCCACCTAGCACATCCAGGGAGCCAGCAGTTGCACAGAAGTTGCATTTGGCCACAAAAATTCAAACTGGTGTTGCCAGAAGGGGAACACAAACACAAGCACACTGTCTGTGGACCCTTTTCTTCCTGACATGGAATATGGCTTTCAGATTTCTCCAGACAGGACTTACTACCACTTCCAGTGATCCAATCATTTATTAGCTGAATCTGTCCCAGAGAAAATGCCTGTAGCACATTCAGCTGCAGGAGATGAGGAGAATAAATTGCTTCAGAGAGAGCCTCTGTGGTCTTGGTGGAGGGGCTGATAAACAAATCCTGTTCCATTCAGCAGCCTGGTGTACAGACATACTTTGTGCATGCCTCGGGCTATGGGATGCATTGCTAATAATTACTTCAAAGTACTCCATCGGCATTTAAAGTTGCTCTCTGTTTGGAGCAGTTTCTTTGGTCTTTTGGACACTTTTGAAGTCCTGGCCAGTGGTATGCCAGTGCTGCCAGCAATACAAACTGCACTATTGTTGTGTGGTGCTGCCGCCTTGTCTCAAATACTCCAGACCTCCTGTCTTGGCATATCAAGTGTGTTTTTGTGTGTGCATGTTTATTAAAATTGAAGAGCCGTGTACTATTTGGTGCACGTTGGAAGAACTTTGGCATTATTTTCTCTAATGCAAGCACAACGTGCTTGTGTAACACAGAACTGATTAACGACCACATTTGGGGGTGGGGATTGCAATGATGAATATCTTATTTTGTATCTACTTACATCACCCTTTTTGCCTGGTAAAGTATCTTAAAAATGGCTTATGAATAATCTCAAAAGAAAAGGAATTATTTGGGTTTTTAATTTGATTTAGAACATTATAAACAGAGGTCATACAAAAAACCCCCAACCCTAGGCTCATATGGCAGGGGCTCATAGCTGCCTGATGGCAGGTCACATATATTGCATTACATCACAAAATCCATTTCAAGGATGTTTGTAACACTACTATCAACCTCTACTTTAAATATGGTAGCTGCAAAGCAGGATAACTGTGATTCCTCTTGTAGCATAGGTTTTATCTTGTGTAATGGTTGTTTTAAGTAATGCATATATATGGATAACATGAAGAATTAAGAGGATGACCTGGGGCACAGGAGATCCTGACTTTTGGTAACAAATATTGCTACTGATCTTTTGATAGTGGAGAGGCCAGGGCTGGGAGAAATTATTTATTTTGCACTTCTGACAAACGTAACGTCTCATCAGCAATGCTCATGTATTGGACTTTTTTTAACCTCTGTAAAGGCAGTTGTTTCATGGTCATTTAAAGCTGATATAAATGAGAGCCAGTATTAAAATGTTGCCTCCTTGCTTTGCTTTCCATCCCCACCTATGCACTCCGATTCCTGTCGTTGTTCTACCGCAAAAGTTCACAAGGCCACACAATGACTTGGATCAGGAATTACCATGGCTGAAAAACTAACCCGACAGCAAACAAACAAACAAAGAAAACAAATCAACCCCACCTCCAAAACCGCTCCACTTATTTTGAGCTAACTCATTTTCCTACTTCAGGTCAGCACCTGACAACACTAACATTTACAGCAGTGCAGAGCCATGGACAGGAAGGACTAAACTTCCAAGTCAATAGACTCTGAAGAAGCACAGCGTGAAAAGTCTAGGGTGAATTGTGGGCCATTTCTTCACTTTCCTCCTCTGGTTAACACTAGCCGAGAAAGTATTTGACTTTGTAACACTGGTGGTAGAATTACCCTAAATTTTATTTATCAGTTAAAATCTTTAACCTCTTCAACACATCTGTTAGCTAATAAGATATCTATGTATCCCTCCACTACTGTCCTAGATTTTAGGTTGTTTCAGAAATATATCTTTCCTAATTCAATTATTAAAGACTCCTTTATGGACACAAGTGTAAAATCCGCCTTCCTTTTCTGTCCTTCCTTTTCTGTCCTTCCTTTTCTGTCCTTCCCCAAGCCAGGAATGGCTAGCATCTCTTCTCTACCTGTTGCAAAAGCTGCCCCCAGATCTTCTGCAATTGGACATTAAGGATATATCAGGACATAATTCAAGACATTATGTCATTCTGCTCCCTTTTTGCTTCATTAAGCATTCTTGATTAATATTTTAAATTTATTTGTGTATTTTTCTGACTTCCTAGTTTCTTTTACACCCTCCCATAGAAGTGGTCATTAAACTGTATCATTTTTGTTATCTCAAATACCTGTAATTTCAGCAAGATGGTGACTTTCCTTTGCAAAAACATTTGTTCACCAGTGTACCATGTTCACCTGCCAGTTCTGGCCTCATCAGAACAGTTTGTTCAGTAGAAGTAACAATTTATTTTCTGTAGGAAGGTACACACATACCCTGGTTACCTTTTAAAGAGAAGATTGGGTCAACGTTTAGTAAAACTGATCGTTCTGACTAGTAGGCTGAAACATTTGGTGTTTACTAAAGAAAATGTATTAAAGGAAAAAACAGAGTCTGGCTATGTTAAACAAAACAAAAGCAGCAGAAATGACAATAATAATAATATGGGTAATATCATCCATGAGAGATCCAGTCTGCTAGATTCCATTTGAGGCACACATTTAACAACTTGATGGATTTTTTAGGACACTTTGGGCTGAAATAGCCTGATTCTCCCTGGAATTATGAGATGTAATTCAACTGACAATAATAGCATGATGGTAGAATATAAAAGGAGATATAAAGAAAATAGTTGTTTTCTTGAGACCAGAAATTATGCAGCACTGAGGAAAATATTTAAGCAAGATAGCCAGAGTTGTGATAAGAACAGGTCTTGAAAAAGAAAGTAGGAGGAATAGGTGGGCCTGAGACACGGCACTTGGTAACCCAGAGGTGTTACCAGGATTAATGAAATACTAGACTGAAAGTTTTGGTCTCCTATTCCCTCTCTTTGTATGAAGACAATCAATCCATGTACAGTTGTACAGTTGTACCTTAGCAGTCTTTAGGCACTCACAAAATTGGAAACAATATCTCAGTAGTATTGCAAATATTTTTTTGAGGTTTTGTATTTTTCACCTTTTCCTCTCCATAATATTGATACATGAATGGCATCCTCATTCTTTAAATAGGGTATGTGCAGTTCGATATGAACATTGCATGCATGCATGTATGATCAGCCTTTGATTGATTATATTACGGATTTTCATCCACAGAACTATCTGCTAGCACTTCACAAGCAGATCATCAGGGCTGGGATGTGTGAGAAGGCAGCTGCTGACTGACACACAAGTGACTGCAGGGAAGGTTTGTCGGGAGTGTCAGCAAGACCAGAGAGAAACTGAGTGATGAAACACAGAAACAAGGAAAGGTGATAGCTGATTGCTATGTAAGTCTAACAGAGAGCTTTATAGTGGGGTGGAAATATCACAGAGGAAAGTGTAGAGAATGCTTTTGTTTCTTACTTTTTTCTGTCCTCATTATGCAGCATTCTAACAGTAGAAGATATTTCAAAAGAGGTTAAACTTTCGGTGGCCTGACTGTGGGGGATGTAAAGAAGGTCTCTTAAAACAAAGATGTCTAGAAAGCCACTAGTTCTTAGTATAAGGGTTTGTGAAAAAGAAAATTTCCTATCTTGTAAATGCCGTGATGATGCAGGGAGGATCAGGTATGATCAAGACTGTGGTGGGGACCTGCTTCATGCAGTTACATCCAAGGAGTGGATTATTTCAGGTTAAATTAACCTCAATCTAACCTACAAAAACCAATACAATGACAGCTAAACACATGACCAGGATGTACTATGATCAGGCTCAGCTTCCATTCAGAGAAATGCATGAAAAATGCTGGAAAATCAGATTTTATAAACAGTCATTTCAGAAAAACCATGCACTAATCATCTCTTACATCTGCAATAAGGCAGCACAGCTGCCTGTTAGAAAAAAAGCCAAAAACCAATTATTAGTCAGGGATCTAAAATGGGCCCACCTAGCTGTGTAGTTAAACCTTGTAAAAAATGCAGACCAAAATCATGCTCAATTATTTATACCTCAGGCCGAGCTTCCACCAACGTGTTTAGAGAGGTTATGCACTCTTAAAACATGTGGTCCATGGCCATAGAAAGCTCAGTCCCATTAGAAACTGTGTATTCTGCAGACCTAAGACAAAAATCTGTATTGCGTCCACAAGGAACTCTTCAGACTTGTTGTTTGTTTAACAACTAGGACAACTGTGGTACAGGTTTAAACATGGTTCTTATTCTCCCAACCAAAACTGGAAAACATTACACAGCCTCAATACTTGCTTAGTTGAAATATTAAAAGGACAATGGAATAGGCTGTTTGCTTTTGTGCTGTCCTTTATCACTGAATCACCCTTGCGGTCCTCTGGATCATGTCCTTGTTCAGATCTTGAATTTGTTTTGTATATCTCTAATATTCTTATATGTGAGAGAAGAATAAGAAGCCCAGATCATAAATTCTGCATATCTGCTTTTGAATAAAGGAATATTCTCTGTCATCTTATAGGTAATATTTTATCCTTATCCTTCTGTACTTACCTTCAGGATGAATATCAAGTATAATTTCTCTTTCTACCTTTTTCACCCTATCAGTTTCCAGCATTTTAACTAAGCTTTTTTTTGTATAATTTACTTTTGATTTCAGAGATGAGCATCAGTTGGGACCATACACAGTTCTGTATGAAATTCTTGTTCTGTTTCAGCCCAAGTTGCATAGATGTGCAAACTTAGAACCTAACTTTGCCACTTTCTTAAAATTGTAAGTCAGTGAAAATATAATCAATGGTTTTAGTTGAGTCTTTGAGCCAGGTCTCACATGATATGAAATTAAAGCTGGGATTTTATTACATAAGTCTTGGTGGAGGGTTTCTGAAGACATTGCAGGTCTTACCGCTGAAAACGGCAATAATTTGAAGACATAGGTAATACTCTTTTGTTGATATCGAGAACCTGGAGAACTATTGGAACATTTACATTCAGTGATGCACTAAACATAATAAAACAAAACACACTAATTGAAGTTTAGTTTATATGACTCAGAACTCCAGTTCCAGATACCTACAAAGACTGATACCTTGAATCTCCATTCTGTTCTTTTAGAGCTATTAGTAAGTCACCATATAGAAATCATTTTATTATTTACATAAGAATCCAAAGTATTGAAAATTATGTAATACACTTGATAGTTTCAATATCAAATGTTGATACTGAATATTTACTAAATCTCAGATCCTCATTATGTAGACTGTGGAAATTGTTTAACATTTCTAATAATTTCAGGCTGTTTTGGTCTGCACCTGTTCTTTATTATATAGTAGAACAGGGAGAAAATGGAAAGATTTCCTATTACATGTTGAGACTGTCTAGAGAAACCAGCCCTACTAAGTAGATGCTCTTCATGTGGTTCAATCAAGACACAATTTTTGGTTATCTCTTTTTAACTTTAAATTTCCATGATCTGATGATTTTTGGAAAGGCTTCAATTGGTGAGAGCTCTGAATTATTTGACGTATGAAAACTACTTTATGATTGTGAAGTCATACCATCCAAAGAGACCAAAGAAAAAATACTATGCAGAAATTAAGTCCACTAAAACATGATTCTTACACAAATACATTTTATAGAGGAGAAATAAAGAAGCTAGAAGAGTTTTTGACTTAGAAGATATGAAGCTAACTAAATAAATCAGTTTTGCTCCCTATGGTTTTGCTTTTGTGCCTCCATCTGCTCCTTGTGTTCAGAAAAAAAATCCATGAATGAGTCATTACAATTCTAAATGTATGAAATATTTTTTTTCTTGTTAAGGAGTGTAACATTCTTTGCAAAGTAGGAACAAATGGTGCAGATTCATCTGCTTAATATGGGCTGGCAATCTGAAGAGTGTCTGAGAATGCCTTGAGTGCCAGTGCATTTTAGAAATGTGCTTTTAGTGCAAACTGAGGCATGGTTGCCCTGTGTTTTGTTGTGGAATGTTGGTAGTATGATGGCAACACGATGTGGTCTAGGTTAGCACTGTACTTGGAATTTTTTTGGTTTGCTTTCCACATTCCCTTACTTCCTTCCTCAGTGAAGCTATTTCCTTCCAAACTGTTTAAATTGGTATAGACTGGCCAGAGCACAGTCTGGGCTGGTTATCAGCAGGCCTCACAACTGGAACGAGTGTCTCTAGATTTCCTTATCCACCTCTCCAGCAGTTACTGTCATCAAAGCAACTGGATGGGACACAGATGAATAACTGCTCTTAGAATAGAAATCTGCAGCAAGGTCAATGGTGTTCAAAACAATCTGACCAGCAGCAGGAAATTCCCTCCAAGATTACTAAATCTTGTTTACAAAAGATGTCATTCTGCAGGATACAGCCTACCCAGTGCTGTGCTGGGAATGTCACGTGACATAGCACATTTTCACGGGTAGTCTCAGAAAGCAGATAGGATGAAATCCTGGCAAAATTCCCACTTCCTTCGATGCAACAAGGTTTAAAATGAAATGTTTCATTACAGAAAGAGTACAAATTTTTGGCACCTAAAATCAGTGCTGTCAGGCAATGTCTAGACTGGCACATTTGTGGAAGTAGAAGATGACATATGGAGGTTCCCTTGCTGAGAATCGGTTGCATCTAAACCACACAGAGAGATACAAAATAAATCCTGAACTAGACTACCTTGGAATAATATTTCCTGGAGAAGACTGAGGACTGGGAGTCTGCTCTTTTACGAGCCTAAGAGAAAAGAAGATCTCTAAGAGCGAAGTACCCAAACTGTGTCCTAAGTACCACTACTGGAACGCAAGCTACTTTCTAGCAATACCCCAATGTTACACCAAAAGGCTTCATGTTTTCTTTCTCACCTATTACTACATTGCTATCCAGGACAGACTGCTAATCTGTTATGGGGATTAGCCTAAACTGGGTAAAAACCAATTACATAAAAAGCCTCCTGAAAATAATGTCTTGCTATTTGTTATTCTGCTATAAGAATAACTATCCGTTAGCACCATCATCTAGGTATAAATAAGAATGGTCAGTTCTGAAAAGAAAAAGCAGATTACAGAAATTTTATGGACTTAAATTAACACTCATGCTATAGCTGAAAAGAAATGCTCTTTTCTGGATAATACAGTTTCTTAAATGTGTACTTTCAACACATCAATAATCAGTTTACTGACTCATACTTTTAGGTTCTGGCTTAATTCTGCTGACAAATTAAACACACTGTTTGTGAGCAGTCTGATACATGTAGGGCATGCTCAAAGTTTTTGTAGGGTAAGATTTGCACTTGTGTGACACTACCATCAGTGCTTTTCACTCTTTAAACATCACCCCCTAAGGCACAGCAGCAGGCAATTCCTAAGTGTCTCAAGTCAAGCAGAAAAGGCAGAAAGCTGGCTTGGCTGAACAGGGATGTTCTCTTGGAAACAAGAAGAAAAAGAAAGGTGGACGCCCAGTGGAAACAAGGTCAGGTGGCATGGGAAGAATATGAGATGCTGCTTGCCACTGTAGAGAGTAAATTTCTGTGGCCTAAGCTCAACTGGAGGTGAAGCTAACCAGAAGTGTGGGTGACAATAAAAAGAGGTTTTTTTCAAATATATTAATGGCAAAAGGCCAAGCAGAAATACCATTGGTTTGTTACAGGATGTGGAAGGTCACCTCACAAAAAGGGACAGGGACCAGGCAGAGGTGTTTAATGATTTTTTGCCCTCTGTCTTCAACATAGATGATGGACTAAGAGGGTCTCAGTGACCTGAGCTGGAAGACCATGGCTGCAAGAATGATCAACTTCCAGTTGACCCTCAACTTGTGTGAACTGCTCCAGCTGGATCCTTAGAAATCTATGGGGTCTGATGGGATTCATCCAAGAATCCTCAAGGAGCTAGCCGATGTCATCACAAAACTTCTCTTGATGATTTTTGAGTGGTCTTGGGAATCCAGAGAGACCCCAGCTGACTGGAAGCTGGTGAACGTTGTCCAAGTTTTCAAGAAGGGCAAGAAGGAGGACCCTGAAAACTACAGACCTGTCAGTCTCACTTCAGTGCCCAGTAATCATGGAAAAGATTATTCTGGGAGGTATTGAAAAACACCTGGAGGACAACACAGTAATCGATCACAACCAGCATGGCTTCATGAGGGGAAAGTCCTGCTTGTTGAACCTGATTTCCTTCTATGACAGGATAACAGACCTAGCTGATCTAGGAAAGACAGTAGATGCAACCTTTTTGGACTTCAGTAAGGCCTTTGATACTGTCTCTCACAGGATCCTTCTGGACAAAATATCCAGCACTCAGCTGGATAAACACATCATATGGTGGGTGAGCAACTGGCTCATGGGTGGGGTACAAAGTTATAATGAATGGGGTGACATCAGACTGGCATCTGGTCACAGATTGCACGGGTTCCACAGGGCTCCATCTTCAGCCCTGCATTCTTCAACATCTTCATAAATGACTTGGACATAGGACTTGAAGGAATAATAAGAATACTAAGTAAATTTGCTGATAGCACTAAACTGGGAGCAGCTGTTGACTCCCTGGAGGGCACAGAGGCCCTCTAAAGAGATCTTGACAAATCAGAGAGATGGGCAGGGTACATATCAGGAAAAGGCTCTTCATGCGGGACGTGGTTGAGCACTAGAACAGGCTCCCCAGAGAAGTGGTCACAGCACCAAGCCTGACAGAATTCAAATGTTTGGACAATGTTTTCAGGCATGTGGTATGATTCTTGGGGTGTCCTGTGCAGGGCCAGGAGTTGGACTCAATGATCTTGATGGGTCCCTTGCAACTCAACATGGTCTACGATTCTACTCTGAATTCTATATTTAGATTCACACAGCCCAGACCCTGCTGGACTCATTATAAGACAAGTATGCAAAATAAAGTGCAGTTAGAAAGACTACTTGCAAAATTTAAGATTGCATGCTTGTTATCTTTAATACTTGGTTGCTAGTGTGAAGAATAAATCTTGTAAGAGATCAGTTTTCCATTAGGATAGTCTTTGGCAGTAATTTCCATCTTTGGGGAGGATAATTCGGCTTCATATAAACATATTTGCTCTGCTATCTAAGGTTAGTAAGAATCAAACCACTATATAGTTTTAAACAAATACCAAGTGATCTGGGAACAAAGGAAACTTAAATAAACAAACAAATAAACTTTCCTCATGCATCCATTTTCCTTGAACCCTTTTATAAAAGTTTATGCTATTTCTAGTTTGTACTTAGGGCATATGAAATGTAACACTTTCTATTTGTCTAAAGGCCTGGTTAACTTGTCTTGTTGGCTTTGTGAGTTGGATGACCTAACCTTTGTAAATAAGAATGAATAAGGATATCACTCAAAAAAGGATAGGGTGGAGAACACTTTGGGGAGTGATATGAACAAGAGGAAACAAGGAGACCTATTTAAAGTCACTGCTTGTCTCCTTTTGCTGAAGAAATATGTTAGGTTACAAATAGAAACACTAGAATTAAAATTATCTGTTTTCCTTCCTGAGTAGAGAGAAGGGTTTTTTGACATATTTTACACGAGATTTGTTTTTCTCAAATTGTTCAGATTTTTCCTGCATTCTAACAAGTAAACAGGAGGGTTTGTTTGTTTTTTTACTGCGGTATTCTTTTTGGTTTTTATTTTGTCAGTACTGCAACCACTCAGAAATAAATACCCTGGTCATGAAATCCTGGACTGGATTAACTCAGGGATTGGAAGTATTCATCATCCTGTGAATACTGTTTCACCTATCTGCCAAAGCAGGAGGAGGGAGCCAACGTCACTCCAATGGACTCTGGGTCATGTCAACATCAGGCACTGAGCACTTCCTTTAATCACACGTGCAGTACCATGCAAAAATATGTGGCATTTCTCATTTTATTTGATCAACTTCCTCAGCTCTGCATGCCAGATGGAAGGAGAGGGAACAATTTAAAGGACTCCTGTTATTGTCCTCTCCGAGAAAATTTTGTAAAATACATTACTAGATTGGCCTTTCCCTCACTTCTATTTTGTCCCTACCCATTATAATTACTGTTCATCACAATCAGATTAGTGTCTTAAAATCTTGATGGGCTGCTCAGCCTTATATATATGACCGCTTTCAGTACTAAGACATTTGTTCACAAAGTGGCTTTAAGTACATTTTCCAATTACCAGTCTTGTATCATATGGTAGTCTGTGCTTATGGGATATAAGTGCTATTCAATAAGAATGATCTATTGCAAAATCTTTTGTAGCAAAATATACAAAAGAGCATAAGGATGGTGTTGGTAGGTGCTGTCTTAATTTGATAGTGTTAAGTTTTTTTCTATTTGATAAAAAGTAGAAAAGAAAGTGTTTCTCAGAGATTACAGTTACAAAACATTATATTTTGAAATTTAGTATTCAGTATTTAAACAGGTTCATACTGAAAAAAAAAGGAAACCAATTTGATTTTTGTCTACTAATACTCAGCTCTTCAAATTTGGTCCCAGTTAAATATGCTTTTATGAACTGATGATTTTTTTGTTTGTTTTGTTTTCTTAAACTGCACAGGTTATACCATTCCTTATGAGTTCTATCTCTTTTTCAAAAGCAAGAGCACGCCTACTGATAGAATAGCAGATCCAGTCCTGAGCTTGTTTGTAGCTGGATATAGATGCAAAAAATACCAGTATTTGGTGTTATTTTGAAGGAAACTTAACTCCAGCAAAGTGCCGTCTAATCTTTTTATTTACATGAACCAGATGAGAAGCATCACGTCTCTTCTAAGACCGTAGCTAAAATTAGACAGAGCTTATATCAATCAGACCCATAACTTCATGTTAAAATGCTTAAGTATTTGTAGAAAAAGATGGGCTGAAAACTGAAGTCAGCATATATTAGAAAAACAGTAATAGCAAAAACCTTTGTTGTTGTCAACCAGCAAGCTTAACCACATATTTGATCTAACAAAAACAGATGTGCAGGCACTACTGAAGGAAGTGGGGCACCTTTGATCTGCTGGCTTCTGCTGCTCACTTACAAAGGACAGTTGATTCCATTAATGAGGCTTTTCTGGTTTATTGGGTTCACTGATTTTATGCACCCAGAGCCAAAGGGAAATTGCACTTCTCTCTAAGAAACCACTTTGATATCTTGTAAATTCAGAGCTTTAAAGCTCTTGTGTCACTTACAGCCTTAAGTGGGATGCCTTTGTAAACAGCTGCTATGAGTTCTTGATGATATTTAAAGAGGGTGAACGGTGAGGACAGACTTAGATGAACTGATATGTGCTTATCTGTAAGGAATGAACTCAGGAGAAGAAAGAAATCATTCTTCAGAATGAGTCAGAATTATTCAGAATCATTTTTGCAGAAAAGTAAAGTGAACGTAATTTCTGGCATACTGGTAAATACCTAATCAAATCAGAACAGATGGCTGAATAAACCAGTGCTGTCTTATTTGCATAAGTCAAGGGGGTCCCATTTACTCCTATTACACTTATCTACAGTAAATTGCATGTAGTTAGCTCACCTAGTTACAGGATTTAATGAGATCTATAAGACCACACACAGTGTCTCAAATTCATGACAGTCCTGACATACATAGAAAATACTTTTTGAAGACAGAATCTGCCAATTTTAAAGTTCAGAATTATGAAGAGTCTTGCAGAGCCTCAAAGGTCATTCTCTCAGGAGTGCTATTTACTGTAGCAGCTGCTAAGAAACTGTTAACAGTCATGCCAAAGACAGATAAAATAAGATTCATCCATGTTGATGTTTGTCTAGTTTACTACCTGCTGCTGAAATAGATGGATTGTTTAGATTCTTGGCTTTATTGCCATTTCAGAAGGTTTTACTGAAAGTAATAAGTTATATAGTGAGTTCCTTTCATTCTTCTCCAGTGAATGTCAATGCTCGATGATTTCTGTTTGTGTCCTATGTTCTTGTGCATGTCATTTTGAGTTTTTCTCTTGAATTCCTCCTTTCACCCTTAATTAACAAAACTGCCTAATAGACGTCTCAGCACAGTTTAATAATTTTTTTTTTTAACCTATAGAGCATTCCAATTTACTACAATTTATTTAACAGTACAGTAATATTTAAAGCATGCTTTGAGTTAAAATTAAGGTACAAGTGGCAAACATATAGAAAATTACAACTCAGAAAACAAACCCTGATTCTCCTGAAAGTCTGGTATTTTGCCACATAGTGGAATTATATTTTTTTTATTTTATTTATAAAATTTGATTTTGAACCCTGCTATATTTTTTTTTAATGCAAGACTACTTCCCACCTTTAAGTTCTCATACCCAGTGAGGGGTGGATGCATTCATTTGCATCCAAGAAATTCAGTGGTAAACCCATCAGTTTACCCTGAGTTTGTGGGGCAAAAAGCAGAAACCCCACCTTCATGCTTATCTGCTTGTAGGCCAAGAGATCAGAATTTCATTAGTCTGTCCCCACAGTGGGAAGAGGAAGAATAAGGAAAGACCGAGACACAGTCGCTGCTAGGTGAACATGTCTGTGACTGGCTGTAAAAATCCAGCAGTTTTATTCTCTTCTTAAAAGGGGTAACTCTGCCTAAAAAGCTGCAGTTCCAGCCACTGCCATCACTGCTCATCCTCACCTTGACCAAAGTGAAGGATGGTTTCTAAAGCTGCATGGAGTTTCACTGCTATTTCCATCAACATGCTGAATTTAAAGGGACTTCAAAGGAGCATTAAGCACTGTTAAGCGGGCTCAAGTGTGAGTGAGAATGAAGTTAGAATCCTTTTACCGTCATGAGCATGAAAATGCTTCTGAATTAATTTGTGTAGCAGACAGTAACTAAAGGATGGAGCTGTAGATAAGCATTACAAAAGTTCCTCTACCCCCATGTGAGAAGATGAGCTCTCTGGAGCCATGGCTATACTCATGCCCTGCACACCTCCACTGGGGGCTGACTGAGCCAGGGGAATTTTTCTGGGATCATGCCACTGCACATGCACGTTGCAGGGAAAGCATTAAGAAAGGAGGTCCTGCAGTCCTACATGAACAGCATGGAATTTGCAAGTAACGCTCTTCTGAAAAGGGTGATCTTGTGTTAGCTTTAGAAGGTCTAAACTGCTGAACGTGCAGATTTTTCTTCTTTGTCTTTCCTTGGACAACTTCATTTCAAAGTTGGAAGTGTCATTTCTGTGTACATACATAGAGTACTAGAATGACAGCAGAACTACACATGGTGCTTCCAACATGAAAGGACTTTCTGTATTGATTCTGGACATGAGAAAAGAAAAACTTGCTTATACGTTGTGGGTCTCTTCTAGCATTGTTATGACTTCGCAAATGAATATTTGTTGTAACTCCATTAAAATTAATAATGCTGTCCTTGATAAGAAAACCAGATCAGCCACAGTATGGTGCATAACATGCTTCAGATTGAGTGTGTGAGAAAAAGAAAAATATTTTGGAGTAGGACTTCTCTGCAATATTAAACACAACATATTGGATCATTTGTTTTTCCCAACTTCATTTAAGCTGTGAATTATATTAAAAACTCCTTAATGGGGAAGAAAATTCAAATATGGTTGAAATTGGTGTCTTGCTAATGAAAAGGTAAAGTTGATTATTTGCTTACCCCAGTTCACCAGTTCCAATTACTAATTGTACCCTTAAGTACATTTATGTAATGTATTGGTCTTTTTAGTAAAACAATTTCATCTAGTAAACAAATTAAACATCAGGGAGGGGGAAGTGTGATTTTTTTCTCATTATAAATTAGTTCTGGTATACTGATTTATTTGTGCTAGTCATAAGTACAAGAAGTGTTTTCAAGATGATGACACAAATTCCTCTGAGACTGTAATTTTTTGGACAGGCTGCAGATGTTTCATGAAAAATTTTTGAAAAGTGTTAGGCAAATGGGAGAGTATGTCTCAGGCAGATAAAATTCAATCTCAGTATAGGAATTTTATTTCCATTTTCTCTCTTTTTTTTAATGAGTTATAAGTCTTCTGTTCTAGCTTTCTTCAAAAAGCTGTACTTGGACACTTTTCTGCTAAAACCACCATGTTTTTGTCACATTCCAGGAGGAGTCACATGGCTGATGGCAGTTAAGAACCCAAAGTCAAATCAAGTTTCATGGGATTACCTATAAGAGTGATGATGACCCTACTTGCTTTCAGCCTCAAGAAGAAGTGCCTGTTTTGGTCTTGCTTTTAATTTCCTTATATGCCAACATTCACACAAATGTGAACAAACAGAGAGCAAATCCATGTGGAGACTTTAGCTGTAATGCTAAATGTACAGGAGAAGGTGTTTCAACTCCCCAGCTCTCATGGGAATTTAGAAACAAACAAATAATTGAAACAAAAGATAAAAAAGTTCATGCTTGCTGGGTATAAAATGCAGTCAGCTTTTCAAGAACAACTATAAATTAATTGTGGTCCCATCAAACAATTCCTGGTTTTTATATATTCCTCTTATACTTCTGAATAATATTTTATTATTTCTCATGCTTTCTAGTAAGCATTAATGGTAAAACAAGCAGGTGTGTAATCTAACCTTATCTGCTTTGAGAATACTGGAAAATATTAATGGAGGTTCTGGTGTACTCCTATGTATAGGTAAACATCTGTGCTGCTCCTCATTTCCACTCATGTCCTTTTAATTGACCAGCAAAACAAATAACAACAAAATAATAACAACAAAATAATATAGAAATATAAGACTTACAGAACAGTAGATTTCTGAAATATTTTAAATTAGATACCGTTTTTGTAACAAAGGTAATTGCATGTGTTTTTAACCACTAAGAAACTGTACTATAGTCATTTGTGTGTGTGGGGGGTTATGCTTTTTGTAGTACTGGACTTAACAATTTTATTGAACTGTCTTTGAAATATAAAAAAATCATAGTTTCTAATGTTTTTATTTAGTAGATTTCTTTAAATACTCTTATTCATTAAAGATGAATTTTCCTGGTGGTCTAATTCTGATCTCTTTCTTGTAACACATTATGCATTGTGTATTTCTGCCATTCAGAAAAAAACCCATCAGGTTTGCTCATTTCTGTGAACCCTCTGTCCTCAAGCAAAATTTTGTCTACTGCAGTGTCATTCTATGGAAAAATGTATAAGGCAGAGTGTGCCCGGTGCCTGGTCCAGATATTGCATGAACATATGGTATTGTCTGTCCTTGCCACAAACAATTTTGCACTTCGTATTGTGAACTGGCCTCTGGCAGAAAACTGAAATGGTGGAAATTAAATTATTTGATGCACTGAACACGAAGGAAGAACCAGAGTGAATAGTCTTAAATGGGCAGAGAAGAGTTAAATCCCTGTGAAGATTTCCCCAGGTGGTAAATACTGAAACCTCATGTTTGAAATTACATCTTTCTGTGGTAGCTCCAAAGAAATGGAACCAGATGTGCTCATCATTACCCATCAGGCCACCATGGCAAGCTAATTTTGCCAAATAGCCCAAATATACACAAAGCTGTAATGACCTTTAATTCCTAACAGCTTCAGTAGATCTTATTAAAAGCAGTGGTGGGCTCAGGGATCAGAAACTACTGGTTTCAGCTTTCAAACAGGCTGTGTGAGGATGCTAACCCCAATGACATTACAATATAAGATGTCTTATGAGCAAAAGAAGTATTATAAACGGTACTAATTAAAACATGGAAGAAGAACTTGTGAAAGAAGTAAAACAAGTTTCTTAGCTATCATTTTTATTTCTTGCAGTCTGAGGAAAAAATTAAAGAGAGGAGATTGCCATTATTTCTGTTCTTTAACACATAGATCTGATGGATGATAGAACAGTATAGGAATTCAGATAGTGGGATATTGGGAAAAGAATGAGGTGTTATGTTCGCCTATAAATGTTGCAATGGCAGTAAAGTGTAAGGGCACAAGTTACAAGCATTTCTACTTACGTTTGCTAAATAATTTCTTCTTCTTATGGTAGTTGAAAACACAGAGAAATGTGGACTATCTTTTTATTGATTTTTGAAATCTCATCAAAATACCTATCTTCAATTCACTCATCTTCTTCTGTTGGACTACATTCTTTCTTAAGTCATGTTATTGCTGCTTTCACAACAGCAAAATTCCTTACTCCAATAAGAAGCTATTTAAATTCTCTGAAATGAAAAAGTATTTAAATTTGAAATCATCTAATTTTATTGCTTCACATCCAATAACCTATTACAAGATACTTAAGAAAATTCCCAATTTAAGTTCATTGGCAATATCTACTATTTGATCAACAAATTGAGATGTTTAATTTCTAATCTAATAGCTCATTTTTTCCCACTTTCACTGAGTCTCCATTGTTTTAACTGTTCTGCATAAACAGTTAAAGAAAAAAATCTCCAGAGGATTATACCTTAGATATACACTGGTCAGCTTCAGTAAGGTTAACATACCGAGGAACATAACCATGCATATACTTCACTGCACTACTACATTTCTAAGGGGTACAGAAGGAGGTTTCTTTTGAAACTATACAAGGTGAACATATGTAATATTTTACTATGTCAGGTTGCAGGCCAAACCCTTAAAGCCTGTAGATGACAACATATGCCCATAAGAAATGGAACAGATTCTATCAAGTACTTTCAAAGAATTGACTCAAACTGAAAAGTGGCTTGAAGTTATCTTAAAAGCTGCCATGGCTGGGAAATAAGCCAAGAAATCCATGTTTCTATAATAGTTGTGCTCATGCCAGTGATAAATATTTGTGCAGTCATTTTCCCTCCTGCTTGAAGTATCTGAGTGCTTGGTTGAGGGTCCTAATAGACCACAGATAATTTTCATCTTCCAGTGAAAAAAAGACTCAAAATCAAATTATGGAAGTTACTACTAGAGTATGAAAATTCAGCAAATAGATATCTGAACTCATAAATTAAAATGAAATATATAGAATTCTGAAATATTGTGCAAGTTACTGTGTGAGATTTTATGGGATTTACAGTATAGAAGGTTAGAGCTGCTGATCATAGCATTCTATTTGGCCTCAGAAAAGGAACTGTGGTTATTCCATATGATCTGAGATGCAAAAAGTTGAACTCAGAGTCAACTAGCGAAGAGCTCTCAGGGAGTTCTGGATGGACCCCAAAATTAGATTTAAAGGCAAGGAACAATCTTAGTAGTAGAGAACCTGAAAAATTCTGAGTATGAGATTTTTTGCTTAAGGATTCTTCCTATCTCATTCATTTCACTCTGTTGTAGAAATTCAGAAGACAAATCAACATAGCAAGAAGCATATATGTATGTATGTATGTATGTATGTATGTATGTATGTATGTATGTATGCACTGTATGTACTAATATCTACTAGATTAAAAAAATCACATGGAAACATCATCTTCCTTTGTTGACACAACTGTGAAAAACACATTCTAATTCTGGCTGAGAGATCGAATGTCAGGATTTTATCAATACTGTAAGCCTCATTAGGTTCTCAGGCTTCTAAAATATGTGGTACACAGAAGAATATGGTCAGCACTTTGGTATTAGAAGTTGGAGTTGTGAATATGTCCATTCAGCAAATTCTTGCAGCAGAAAAACAAACAAATTCATCAACATAAATGTCTGATTGCAATCCTGTTTGTCTTGGTTCTGCACAATGAGAGATTTTTAGGCAGCACCTTCTGATGTTAGGAAAAAGATAAGAGTTTTTCTTCTTCAGAGGCGTTACATGAAATTCTGTCACTGTGTCATCAATTAAAAGCAGAAGAAAATAAAATCAGTGTTCTGCTTGACTTCTGCAGCTGTCCTCATAATTAATATCCAAGGTTTCTTAACTTTTTGAAACCTACCAAACTTTCATTTTTACCTGAACTATCTTACAGCAAGATCACTCAAATTTATGTCTCCCCCAAATTGTTGAGCACTCTTTAACAAACCAATTGAAAGTAAAGCAAACCCTCTCTTAATCAGGTTGCTCAATAAAGTTGCTTCTGTATGCATTGGGAAACTTTATGCTTTTCATCTCTGTGTGGGGTTCAACAAAATCCAGGAATATTTGCTGAACTACTGATCAGCAGACACATCATGGCAGATGAATTTCACATGCTTGAAGATTTAATTTACCATCTTAAAATGAACGTGTTCAAGATGAAGAGAAGTAGGCACGGTAAGAGCCTTGCTCTTGGCAAACTTGCTCAAGGCAAACACAACACACAAAGAAGCTGTGTACCTGACTGAGGGAAAAATAAAGATGTCTTGGCAAGTAGCTGATACAGAGAGAAAATAAGAGATTGAGGTCAGGCTTCTTTTGCACCAGCCTTCTGGGAACACTTCAGTTATGTCTCTGTGCCCTCAGCTCTGAATACTGACTGCAAGGATGTGCAAATGATATTGCAAAGCACAAGAAGATGTTATACAAGAATCATGGACGGAAGTTAGCTGCTTACTTAGCCTTTCAAAATCACACTTCCTTTTATATATTTCACAGATAGCTGCCTGGAAGACTATCAGATTAATGAACAAAATAAAAGCAAAAAAGGAACATGTTTTACATTAAATGATATAGAAAGTATACATGAGACAACACAAATTTCTATTTTCCGCAGTCTTATGGACCAGTGCCAGTTTAATGCCTTGAGATTTTCTTCTGTGACTGGCAGTGACAGGCAGTTACATGCCAAACCCTTCTTGTCCATGGCTCACCAGGGCAGGCCAGTTGTTCCTTCAGCTCAGATGGCAGATACTTTGCTACTACTGCAGGATGGCTGCCAAAATAGACCTTCATCATCAAGTAGCTCTTGCAGAAACTCTGAAAGAATGCTGTGAAATTTGAACATAACACTGATAGAGACTAAGAGCCTTTTGTAGCATCAACAAAAAGATCATCTAAAGCTCAACAGACTTGTATTGGTGCTGTGTATCTCTCTCTGCCAAATGAAATTATATTGGTACATAAGAGAGACCTCAAAATGTGATAGAAGAAGAGAAAAGGAGAATGTAGACTTCTTTTGTCATGCCTTTTCAGCAATCAGTTTTTATTAGTTCAGGTCCCTCCAAAAAATGTGCCAAACTCTCATCCCTACTTGAGAGAAACTGCAAAACATAAGCCACTCTAATTTGTATTATAGTATAATCCAAAACTGCAGTCATGGATGGGCTCTATTCTATTTTCACATAAGAGAACATGAGAAATTAAAGATGCATCTAAAGTCAACTCACAAGAGACATGGGTGTGAAGTCAGATGAAGTAAAAGAAAATCTTACCTTGTAACGTCTTTGCACATCTGGTCACAGCTTTTTAATATATTACATTGAAAATTGCTTCTCAGATCTTATTACCCACTTGTGCTATTCTTGCATTTTTTTTTTTGCTGCTCAACTACCTGACTGACTGGCTAGCTGTTATCAATTCCTTTTGTTCATTCTTTTTTTTGTATGTTTAATTTACCACTTGGAAGTAGAATCTGCCTAAACATTCCTCTCCTATGATTTTTATTAGCTGCCTCTGTATAAGATTAACACAGATATGTGCACCCTCAGACAAACACATCCATAACTCCAAAAATAAACTATACTGCTAATTGACCTTCTCCCAATCTGGAAATACTGATATCAATCAGTAAACTCCAGTACAGGGAGATACTTCCTGCACTGGGATAATTTGGCCCATTTTTTGATTTCCCACATTCCTACAAGCTGGTGAACATGGCAGTGCAGGAGGAAGCTCAGCGGATTGATAAGTTCTCTGCCTGTGCTGGTCTGAGTGGCTGCTGCATCTTTTTGTGTACATAACGTATATTTATATGGATTCTCAATTTACCTCCTCCCACTCAGCATTGATAGTGATTGTTTAACAGATTATAATCTCTTCAAAATAGGATTTTTAAAATCTTATTTCTTTCACAGTATTAAGGATGCTGCCACATTTAGTGAATAAGGGTATTGATCAGTCAGGCGATCAATGTGCTGCGATGTTTCTCTCTCTTTCATCCACCTCAAACAATTTAATTGCATGGCTACATAAAATGCAAATGCAAGTTTAGTCTGTTTTTGAAAATTCACTTCAACTTTTTCAGGGGACACATATTGCAAGGAAAGCTTGTTCTGTCAACACTAGCTCTATTTTCAGTGGGAAAAAGCTGAAGGAACTAGTCTTTAGAAATGATTGAAATTCTTGTAAAAGCAATTCTATCATATAAAATTAGCAAATATGTAAGACATTTGTTGCTACATCTTCTTGGATATGTTGGGATTTTTTCTAGTTTGCTTTCTTTTTTTTTTAACTCTATTGCCAAAGAATTATTTAGTGAGTTCCTAATGTGGAACCTACAATATAAGTAGGCTCCTTCCAATGTCTGCTCCAACAGCAGTGTTCACTCAGAGTAATAAATATTCTCTGTATGGCAATTAGGTTTAGGCATGATTGTAAATGCAAAGTTCATGAGGTTGCCATTAATATTATCTTACATCCTCATTTCCTGTTGTCTTCATAGCTTAGCATATTTGCTCTTAAATTAGAACATAATTAGCAAATCATATAGCTAATTTTTACTGAAAATAGCAGCTTGGTGAAATGGTTCTTATCATCTGTAGCTGACCTCCCCACAGACTGCATATCCTGGAACAGAGTATTGTAATAAGAGAAATCAGTTGTTTTGGATCTAGGCCAAAGACTAATTTAATTTCTCTGGCTGCCCCCCTCTTTTCCAGCTCTTCTCCCCGCTCTCCCCAGTAACACTCACATATGCGAGTTGGAGTTAAGAAGTTGCAGTTGGTAAACAAAACAAAGACAAAACTGCTAAGAAGTTAATGAAAACATCAGTAAGTCACAGCATCTGGATCTCATCATCCACCTCTGACGTAAGGAAGATGTCCAGATGTTAGCAGAACTGTAGCAGTTGAAATATTTTGTGAGCAAGACTCCTTCCAAACAATCAGATGCAAAACAGTTCAGTGCTTTCAGCAGTTTCAAGGAATGTTTCAAATATATAGTGGTCTTTTAGATGTGCAAAATGCCTGCTCAGTGCCGAAAGAATATACAGTCTGGGGAGCTGGGTCTGGGGATTGTGAGTCCCTGTTTTTGGTAAGTGCATATGAATGTTCAAAGAGCAGCAGAAGAGGAGGCCTCCTGGTTGTCTCTCATTAGGATAGACTTCTAGCAGAGACACAATGCTGCTTATCTTGTGGTATCCAGTGTTTAAGACTAGAGTTTAAGAATATCCACAATGATGAATTATAAAACTCGGCCTGGAGAGAGCAGACCATAATTTTCATCTTTCTCACTCATTTTTAATCCTCATTTGACAACGCTTACTGCATACAAGCCTTGCATGCTGAAAAGTATAAATGATGAGGCTGGTTTCCTAACAGGTGGTTGCCAGGTGTATTGCATTTTTCCTTCCAATCCTGTCCAAGCTACCTAATGGAACAGTGATATTTTTCTCATTTGGGTGCTCATTTTGCATTTGCAGAGTGACACAATTTCTCAGTTCCTCTTGGACATGATTTGTGAATGACTCTGGGTGTGCTCCCTCCCTCCATGACCCATACTAATAAAGAACCAGTTTGGAGTCAGTGAAATTATTTCTAAAAATTCTTAATTGCTGAGGTGTCCAGGAGACTGGATTCTTCTTCTGCACGTCCCTAAAATCTCAGGTAGGACAGGACATGGGCTTGCTGGCTGATTGCTGAAGTCCTAGAATTGGCTACAGTGACTGTGGAAAAAACTGGAACACTGAAAAAAGGGTGTATTTCCATAATCCTCTCCAGCTGTTGTAATTTAAGTGCATGAGGATTTTGTAGCAACCACTTATATAATATGCTTAGTATACTGTGTTCTTCTTATTGTAAACTTGGACAAAACAGTGCCATTGTTGTAGCCTGATTAAAGAAATGCGGGTGGAGCTCCATGGGACAAATGTATAAAATTTCACTAATGGAAGAAAATGGGAATACCATATATAAAACTTCCTAATTCTCCAGTCCCCCAACACTGCAGTTCAGCTCTGTTGTATGAAAACTTCTATTACAAATAGGCAAGGTGACAGAGCATGCACACTGTCTCTTCCCTTTGAGAGCTCCAACCTCTGTTGGCATCAGACTTCAAATTAGAAGCATGAGAGTGTTGGAAACAAAACATTCCAGTAGCTGAAAATAAACACCAGTTTCATACTACAGGCACCTATGATCTTTCTGGCACTTCTCTGCATTTTCATATAGAGAATAAGAAATTCAGAAGCAGAATATGGAGTAAGAACCCAATGATGCATTTAATTCCAAATGCCATTTTGAGTGAATATTTTGTCTGAAGGTCTTTGCCTTAAATGAATTACAGTCATTCCATGATAAAAACACCAACACTAAAAATGGCATACAACACTCTATATATCTTATCGGAATTTACTGTGGCAATATTTCCAATAATTAGACAGGCATATGCTATTTATGAAATGTATTATTTCTGATTGCATTTGATGTCTGAATTTGAAAGATGTGAAGAATAATAAACCACAAGAATGAATCTGATATTTTCTCAGAAACATGCTTACACTATAAGCTTGCTTAGCAATTACATGGATAACAGCAAAGCTCATGAGCACTCTCAAAGGGAGGAAACTATATGATAATGATATTTAACCATTCTATCAAAAGAAATTATTCATGTTTTACACTAGATATGCTACACTTGCTTTATTTTATATATAGGTCCTTTAGTTATCAGACAATTGCTGTTTACTGTTTTCCTGTTTCTTTGCTATAAATTGCAGTCTATTTACAAATGTGTATCAAATCAATACCTGATCATGCTCTACATCATGACAGGTGGTTATTTTTAATATTTATTTAATAGCCTGAGAAAAGTACCAAACCAGTAGGAGGTTGTCTCCAGTCTGGGAGTCAGTAATTTCCTAAAAATGTTGATAGAGCCAAACAGTGATATGTCTGAAGCTATATATCAAGTGGTCTTGGGTTCTGCAACATATCCATTTTCTAAGACCTTATTTCACCTAAACACACTGTAAATCTTTCTCCAATCTCAGAACAAAGCAAATACTTAAAAAAGCAATTTTTCTTCTGCATGAGCATAAATTTTGGGGACAGTTGAAATGTAATGCAAAATTCTTCATCTTAACTTGGGGCTTAAAAAATTTCAAAGGATAAAAATTCGTTTCTTTACTTCCTTTACTTGCTATAGTTAGCTATAGATATGCTTTGAAGTACAAGCAATATCTGGGAAATATTTAAGTATCAGTAAGTGTATATATATACTCACAATTTTCATGATCTCTAAATGGGAATGCTTTCAGGCATCAGAGGTAAGAGGAAAGTTTAAGAGAAAACAGCAATTATAAATCCACTGGAAATACAGGGATGTTGATAATAGAGAACAAATTAGGCATCAACAAGAGCAGAGAGTGTGTCACAGATGCTCACAGTGTTCCTAGACAAGTCCTGCAAGATGATAAGGGCCAGTACTAAGAAAAACTTAAATAATGGTATAATTCTTGATAATCGTCATAAATTAAAGAACAAAAGGTCTACCCGAAGGGTCCTGCAAAGAAACTTTTCATAAGGAGGCTCAAAAATAACCCAGCCTGTACTAAAACCATGAAAACTAGATGAAAGTTGACTGATAGTCTTCTAAAAGGAATCTAAATGGAAATGAATTTTTTGATGGAATTACTTTTTCTGTAACCCCAGAGTTCCCTCTCTGGCAACATTTTTAGCAATAACTTACAAGGACATATAGAATCTTTTCAGATGATTCAAGTACTAGCAAAGTAGGCATAATGAGAATTGGTCTGTAATAGATCTCGGCAATTGAGTAATTTACATTTCTTTGGCAATTTACAGAAAACAAAACCAAGAAAAACAAGGATGGCAAAAGCCCGCTTTATTTTTAGTAGGCTTAAAAATACAAATTAAATTTATTTCTGGGGTAAATAAAATATTGAGATGTTTTAGTGAACTTCAAATTAGAAAAAACGACAATTGAAAATGAGAAATGGTAAGTAGGTAAATAAACAATATAATCTCAATCAGAATAGCTGAAAGTTTATTTTTAAAATACCAGCTAAGTAATGTTTTACCTCAGACTTTCAATGACTAAGCTATTGCAGCAAAAATGTCAGTAATTCACCAATCTCAGACTACCTAGACATTCTTTTATTTTTGCCTATAATAACTGTAGACAATTTAAGTTTTGCACCATAAAAAATCCCCTTAATTTAAAAGACACGCACATTAGTAGTCAGTGATACTCAGTGTCTGATCATGCATTCCAAAAAATGCTGGTGGAAATGAAAAAGCCAGGATCTTTAGTCATGTCATATATAAAGTACAATGCAGATAAATGCTACATTGGATCATGTAAATTCAGAAAACAATGAAGGCACTAGGAGAAATCTCTCTACAGTGTTTTGAAGGTATGTGCATTTCAGAGCTGAGGATGATGCTTCCTGCTCTGTAAAAGCTCATTCTGTTCTGCTGCCTTTCTTGTGCATGAAATCCTGGTCTCTTTGGGAGGCCTGTCCACTGAAGAAACCAGAATATTCTTCCCTTCTTAGCTGAGGATGTGTTCTGACATTAGTAAAGAGAATTAACTTGGAACGCCAAAGGAAATATATCTATCTCTTGTGAAAGTAGTAACAGGAAAAGTTACAGTTTTCATGTTGCCTATTTAGGGGCTCTATCAACTTAAGTCTCATTCTCTCCTTTGTTCTTATTTTTTGCTGTTCATTCCATTACCCCAAATTGTTTCTCACCTCTACTGGGCATTTCAGATGTCCCAGAAATTGAAAATGTTTAATGATTTATCTAGTGAATAATTTCTCACATTTAAGATCAACAGATATGACAATAAACATGAGTCTAGATTTTCTTTGTCTACATAAACCAAGAAGGAGAAAAAAGGGCAGAGTGGAAAATCATGATCTGTGCTGCCGAGATGCGACTGCTGAGCTGCAGCTCACTGCTCCCCCAGATAGGTATTTCTTGGATATGTACCATATTTATATGCTAGACCAAATTTATACAACAGTATCAATATACCATAGTATGGTATCATAATGTACCATACTTAGACAAATGTGCTCCACCACAGCTGGCTGAACCACAGGCTGTTCTGCCATACGATCAGACAGCACAGGCAGCAATTCAGGCCTGGTGTTCGGGTTCAAAAGCAACGTGAGGATGCTGCTCTGCAGTGCCCAGTGCAGGAGAGCGCACAGAGGTGATCTGAGAGGGCAGTCCACATTCATTTGCATTCCTTTACTGCACCTACTCAAAATCACAGTGTTTTTGGCTACAGTAGTTTAATACCATACAATTTTAATAGCATCTCAAATACTTTGGATACCTTTTGTACAGGACCATTGCTCCCCTTCTTTTGTGTCAATATGACTACATGATCATAGAATCCTAAAATGATAGAGCAGTTTAGCTTTGAAGGGACCTTAAAGATCATCTAGTTCCAACTCCCCTGCCATGGGCAGAGACACCTTCCACTAGACCAGGTTGCTTAAGCCCCATCCAGCCTTGTCTCAGACACCTTCCCATAGCCTCTCTGGGCAACTTGTGCCAGTGCCTCACTACCCTTATAGTACAGAATCTTTTCCTAATATCTAGTGTAAATCTACTGTCTTTCAGGTAAAGTCCATTACCCCTTGTCCTTTCACTGCATGCCCTTGTGAAAAGCCCCTCTCCAGCTTTCTTGTAAGCCCCCTTTAGGTACTGGAAGGCTGCTACAAGGTCTCCTCAAAATCTTCTCTTCTCCAGGCATTCTTATCCAATGGAAAAGATAGTTTCCGTGATCTGTTCCCTACCTAGGAAGTAGATAGTACTCTCTGTTTGATGATTTGATCAAATTATATTTCATGAAGTGCTATTTCTGAGTGCAGGCTAGAAGGTTTTTTTAATGGCAAAACATTTTTTGTTTGCTTTGTTTTGAATATGCCATGAAGAATGCGTATTTCATATTTTCTTCTTTCTTTTGCAAATAATGTGTTTTTAAAAAGGCTTGTGCTGATAATACAAATTGCTGATCTAACAGTATTCCTTCTTTCAGTGTCATGACCCTTCTTGACCATTTTCAGGTAGTCAGCAGTTTAAACTGCTGATATCCTGGAGAACAAACAGAACAGCAACACAACTTGCTGTTTTGTTTCTCTTCCTGAATCTCTGTTAATCATAAAGTATTTTCTGGACTACACCCTGATATCTACTCCAATTACAAACTGTACTTTTAATGGGGGTTTAGCCTGGTGATTTTTAGACTTTCTGACTTGCAGCAGTCCAAATATGCTAGTGGACTGACAAGTCTACATCACCAGCACAGCCTGGAAAATGGAACTGTCACTGTTTTTAAGGGTCCTTTAACATCTAAGCCTTGTATTGATAAAAACTGTGATGGCTCATAACCATCTGCCAAGTAGAATAAAAACATTCCAACCCTTATCAGTGCAACTAAAGGGGGCTAAAGGGCCCATGTTCACTCCTTGTTTCTAGGAATGTGACAGAGTCTCCAGAAATATAATTAGCAGTTGTTTATGCTCTGAATATTTGATAATAATATGCAAGGTTAAATATATACATTTATCAAGGTCTCTTTGTATCCTGATAAAATCTGCATACTTTCACATGTAAGTCACATTCTGAAGGTATAAATTACATATTATGTTTTCTTATGTCAGCTGAAGAGAGGAAAACAGTTTTATAGAAGAGAGTTGGTAGCAGTTGTACACAGACACAGGCCAGAGGTACTTGGAGTCTGTTGATGCAAATGCCATTCTGAACTTAATGTTAAATTGAAAAGCTTACTGCAAAGTGTTCATGTAAACATCTCTAGCAGGTAGAATGGAAAAAACCAAATGTCAGGGTAAACAAGTGTCCAACTGACCAGGCAACATACAGATTAAACAAAGGCTTCCCTTTTATAGATTTGTGTAACATGCATGACTTTTCACTCAGAATTTCTTTCCTCTCAGTGCTTCTTCCAGTGGAGTTTTAGCAATGTCCTGAACATGAGGACCTGTGTTGTGACTGCTGTTCCATGCCCTGCTGTAACTAAGGCTACTGAAGAAGCCCAATTTTATAACACACTTTTGAGAGATGGAGTGGACTGTCTGCCCAGTTCAGTTTGCTGTGGAGACAGATTAATGTCCAGTGCTTTTATGACACCGCCATATTTGTGACCATCTACTGAGCACTAAAGTAAATGTGATGCCCCCATCTCCTGTGACCATGAGGTTTTACTGTAAAAGAGGTAAAGCTGAGTTCCTCTACCTAGGAAACTCACTGTCCTTTGCCATCTATGGGAACAAGCACAGAATTAATCCAGTCACTAAGACAAGAGGGCAGAACAAGGTTTTTATAAGTAGGTCTAATTCAGAGCAGGTTTTTGCCCATGTGCTTCCTTATAGGCCATGACCACTCGCTGCCTGATTACCCAATGTAATCAGTTTTGGAATCAGCACTCAACCAAATGTCTGTTATGCACTTAGCTACTCCTATTTCTCCAAAACATAAATGCAGGAGAGTGATGTAAAAGTTCAGTTTACATTAGTGAGCCATACAGTCTGCCTCTTGGTCATCTCATCCTTGATCTTATCATTATTCACATTTCTCCTCCCTCCTTCCCTCCCCCTGGGATAAACCACCCCCACTGTAAGTGTACAAACAAACCAAAATGATCCCTCTGGCAGTCACACCCATTGTGCATTTCTGCTGCCTTTTTTGAAACCTCTAAATGCTGCAAAATAAAAGTAACAACCCCAGCAGAGTGAATGAGAAGCATTTATCTAACAGACAATAAAATAAGAGAAAAATAAAGTGAGTTAAATTATCTTCTTCTCCAGCCCTCTATTATGGTTTGCCTGGAGTTTTTGAGTATTTGCAAGTTAAAAAAAAAAAAAAAAAAAAAGGTGGACTGAAACTATATAGTTGGCTGGTAATTTATATCTCAGAAGCCTAGCTCTGGCATACCTGACACTCACTTGGAGCTCGCAGCACTGAAATCCTTGCCAGAGGAAATACCAGTAATTGCTCGGTGCACAACCCAGATATTCCAACTGACACACTCCTTGGCTACAAAACACTCCGTAACGCAGCTCACTGAAGCACATCACAGCAGTAAAGCACAGGGTCTGACCTAACAGCAAAATAAAATGCTTCAGCACACTTCAGCCTGAGGAGTTTGTGCTGTAATACTGGACCAAAATTCACTGCTGCTTTTCTTTTAACCAAAGTTTGTCTCATCTAGTTGGAGGAGCACATACAATTCCACCCTAGGCATAGCACAGACGCAGCTGACACACAAACAAAAGGCTGGAGAAATACTTAGAGGCGACATCGATACATATGCAAATGATACCACTAATTACTGTTATTGATTTTGATCCCTTATGAATTTAAAAATACATTTAGGTATTGTCCTTCTCACCTGCCAGTCGTCTGTCTCTCGTGTTTTTCCAGATAACATCCAAGGCTCTAGCAGTGGAGTCCCTGATATGATCACTAAATGATCTTCTCAGAGGGGCTTTCACTGGGTGATGCATAATGCAGATCGATCACACATCCAGGTCAAACGGCTGTAGCTTAGCCCCGGAAAAAAGGGCATTCTCTGCCCGGGGATCTGTTTGGATTTCTCTCTGCCAGGCAGGCAGGTTGTTACTTTATATAATTTGTCATCAGCCTTGTGGAGCTTTTCCTTGAAGAGTCAGGCATTGCAGTTCTCACTGCGGATGCAGGAAAGCTCAGACTGCAGCCAGCCTACTGGAAAGCTGCCAAAATCTTACATCTGGAACAGTTTACAAATGAGCTAACGATACAGTCATTTAGATTTGGGGCTTTATTTTTGGATATCTATAGGATTCTAGCTTCCTGTTTAATCAAATAACTTACCAGACACATACTTGCATGCTCATTTATTAGGATAATATTTCCCTGCTTAGCTGATATTTCAGGTAATCTTTCATGCTTGGATATGAAAAAGGTAAGAAATAGAAGAGAGATAAAGTAATTTTCAGTATCTAGAATTCAGGTATTTTATTTTGTTACCTTTTTTTTTTTTTTTCATTTTACCCTATCTAAGGCACAGAATAGGGCTCGATTCTGAGTTCCCTCTATTTAATAGTTCATGACAATGCACTAATGAAAGGATGGAAACACAAAAATGAGATGAAGAGGGAAGATAAGAAAAAAGGAGAGGGAACTAAGCCTCCACATATTTTCTGAGTGGAAAGATAAGTTCCCATGTGAAAAATGTTTACGAATGTAACTGAGATTAATAGTCACAGTAAATGAAGCCATTTGACCTTGCTTATTTTGACCTTTTTGGTTGGTTACTATGCCCTGTGTCTTCCCTGAGGGAGAAAGGGAGGAGTAAAAAGGTACCTGAGATTCTCTTTCCCTTTTTAATATTATGTATGGTAATGTGTGAAGAGATGAGAGATGTCAGTTTAAAAACCTAATCCCCTTTGTTATCTGGGAAAGCAAAAACTGTCAAATAAAGTTGTCTTCGTGTTCATTCTAGGGGTAATCCTTCATTTTTTACAGCAACTACAGCTGTTAATATTAGATATCATTATTTTCTTTAGAAGTATCATCATTAAAATTGATTGATTAACTTCTCACATGGTTGACATACAGAGACCAACTTATAGAATTGTGAGTTTTAACCTGTGGATTTTCGCTCCCTTTGAATTCCTTCCTAGAACGAAACAGTTTCTGTTTTCATAGTATTAGATAATTTTTTCCCCTCATTCTTCTTTGTAGTATTTTTTTTTTTCTGGTGTCTTCTCAGTTCCCTTCATTTTCACTAGTCCTCCCTTCCTTTAAGACAAAGAGTTATGCCATTCTGACAATGAAAAGAAATTTATGGGATTTGCAATGGTGTAACTGAGGGAATAACTGGCTCACCATACATTTAATGCAGATCATAATTTCTTCCCATCTAGGCCTTAGGCTTTTATCTTTATAGAGCATCTGCAAACACTAATGTCCTGTGTATGTCTTTGAACAAAACAGCAGCGCGGGATCGCTACAGTTTGCAGTTTCTTTCCTGATTACACTCCTCCTTCTTTTTAAGTCTGGATGGAGAAAGAAGCAGTCAAGTCTCTAGAGAAATTCAATATGATTGCATACCCTTGTGTGGTTGTGGGGTTTTTTGTTTTGTTTTGTTTTCTTTTCTTTGTAGGACTTTTTTTTTTTTTTAAACTATTATTCTCGCAATACTTCCTGGTAGAGCAAGTGACAATGCTTGAATAGGCAAGTACTGACATAGGCTCACATAGACAAATGCTGACATGATGACCAGAGCACAGTACATCTCTTTTGAAACACGTACACTCCGTTCAGATGAGATCTGTTGTTGTTTTTTTCAGTGAACAATTCAAAAGAGCATTATTTATTTTTAAATGAGAATGCAGTAAGTGATAACTTAATCAGGAGCTGAATTTCTCTATTTTAGAAGGCAACAAGCGAGAAGACCGTCTCAGCAGGGTTTTAACTACTAGTGGCTATGTCTACATTACCAACAACATGGCCCAGAAAGAGCGGATTTATACAGCAAAATAAATGGTACCAAAGTTTTGAAACATCTCAAGGTGGAGTTACTTTGAACTAGGTCTACCTGCATCTCATGAACTGAATGAATTCTCAGGGTTTCATGAATGGGTTGGAGATCACTGGCACTCTACCAGGATGCATCTTTTGGCTTAGTTCCATCTGAAAACCATCCAGTTCACATGCTCCAAGATTGCTTGGAGATATGAACCAAAGAGTGGTGTTGAGGGAACCTTTTCAAAAGCATGTGCCTAGTCCAGGCTACAATGTCAATAAAAACATTCAGACTATTATTCATTTTAGGAGCTAAAAGAACTTTTAAGAATTTAAAAATAAAACCAGCAAAATATATATATTTCTGAAAAGGGCTTGATTCTTTGAGAGTTACTTCAAAGTCCTAAGCCACCATCCAATGTCTAGATAAAATTTATGATGCAGTTCTATCTCTTGGCTTCACTGTGTCTGGAAACTTAAGAATGATCACCACCAGACACAGGTTTTTGTTTGAATAATTTTGCATTTGAATAATTTTGGTGTTGATCACAGTCATGGTGCAGTCAATACTCCAGCTATCTTCCAGAATTATTTCATTTTATTCAGTGTTTTCTGTTTAATGGCTGAGATGAAAAAACCCCAAACAAGTAAATTCTTGAAAACTGTATGGGTCAACAAAGATGTGTGCTGAACCAAAAAAAATGAGGGGAATCTGAAGGAGAGGGGACTATTGCTGACAAGAGGGGAATGCAGCAGCTGGTGTTTGGGGAGTGAGGTGACAGTACACCCTCAGGAGAGAGACAGCTGCCCACTCCATGCATGAGGAATAGCAAGCATGCCCAGGAAGGATCTTTGTGTAATTCCAGAAGCAAATATTTACAGGGACGAGAACCTACCTTGCCTGCCCTGCCAGCACCCCCACCAGCTGAGACAAGCTCCACCACTGCCTCTCCCAGGGCAGCGTTTTTCCTGTCCCCCAGGCCTGACCTGCCTCGGGACTGCAGCCACTGACTTCTCCCACTTCTTGTTTTGGAAATATTTTTAGAAACCTCTTGTTAACATAAGCAAAGCTGTGCCTCTCCAATCTTCCTGTCAAGGCTGAATCTGCTTGTAAAGTGCTGCTCATCATTCTTAAACACGTTCTCAAACCAGCCAAGGGCAGGAGGCCGAGGCTAATTCCATATAACCTTACCCTTGCTCAGCACTTCCAGCTGAAGGACCTACTCCTGCCAAACCTGTCTGTTTTCTGTCCTTTAGTGGGTCCATCCATGCTTTGGTCTGCAAAGATAATACCAAAGATCCTTTTTGTTCTTTAAGACAAGGAGCAAACAGAATGCATTGGGTACTAGGATGGACAAGAACAGTGATATAATTTTTAGTTCTGGCAACTAAATCCAACTCCCAGGAAGTAAACAAACAGTTGTGCAAGCCTCATGCTCTTCAGGCTTGCTTAAAATACATCAACTTCCCCTCTGAGTGTTTATAAATGTGCAAATTCTTATGTGTATCTCTGGCTCTTCTGTGTAATTCTGTCCCCTTGGGCCTGGAAGGATGTATGCATCCAAAATATGCACAGGCAGTCAGATATAAATAATTTTTAAAACATGATGCCAGTTTGAGCATTGCTGTGACTTCTCTACAGGCTGTAACAAATGGTGTGGCAAATCCAGAGCATCTTTGCTGAGTGGTCTATGCAGCCTGCCTGATCTGATGCATGCAACCATCCCTCCCCTTGTTAGAGAAGCAAAAAAAATCAATTCCATAATTCTCCAAAAGTATCACAAAACAAAAGAATGATTCAGAACCTGAATTTTATATCTAATTCAAAAAGGCTGCTGGGCACATGGTATGTGTTATTGTTTCATGTCTCAGCAGATGTCTCCAAATGCTATCTAGGAGACCAGGCTGGGAAAGAAGCACTTTGACTTTTGAATTTGATATGTGCTGCTTTCCAAAAGAAAATCTGGTACTGCAATATCTGCAGTATCTGAGAAATCTGATACATATCAGATCTTTGGACAAGAAGCAACCACCAATCAGAGCAGACTGGAACGATTTAGAGAAATCCCTATGTAAAGACAAGGAATTAAAGTGTATTTTGTTGAAACATAAAAGTATCAATAGAAGTTTGACAAATTTCAATCAAAGCCACATTTTGATTCATTTGGATTTGTTTAAAAAAATCTCTGTTTTTCAATCACATAAAGTAAAAATATTCCGAGGTTTCATTTAGCACGTAGATGTCCTTTTGTAGCTGTGCAGATATCTGGGCAATTTGTCAGTCCATGGACTCAACCCTCTGTGTCTTACCATATTTTGCATTCAGAAAATGCCCATTTGACATGTGTCAACATCCTGGTGTTAACCTTTGAACAGCCTGGGGTTTAAACGGATGTGGTCTGGAGAAGAGATCATAGACCATGAGAGACTAGACCAACAGAGACATTTTCCTGAGTTTCCTCCATGATGGGAAGAGTGCTCTGTCTGGCATCTTTGCACTCTCTGCTTCCCTGCAGTAGGAGAGGTGTGGAGAAGCCGCAGGGACAATCACCCTCTCTCCAGGTGACCGTAATTGCCCCTGTACACACTGCTTTTGCAAGATGTGCAGGATTTTTACCCTCATGCCATGGCCCAGACCTGTATTTTTGAACAACGAGCGTGTACAATTTTAAGAAAGAAAATGCACAAAATCCACCCACCCAGCAGTAGTCTGTGATGTAAACTACAGCTGTTGTTGCTTTCATGAACCTTTCAATGTCTAAACCTTGAAGCCTTCTGGTGAAACACTGAGAAGCATTTTTTAAAATATCTACCTTAATTACCTTTTGTTGTGAGATAAATACGTACTGATGGGTTTATATTATATAAACTGAGTAGAGTAGCCTTCTAATATACATTTATGAGTCTCAAATAAATATTAACAATCTTCATGATGTGATTAGGGCCCTGCTTTGTAAACAGCCCCACAGCTTAATTAGAGTTCTGTGCACTTCAAAGTGTAAGCTTATTTGGCTGTTTCTGAACTGCTGTCTCACTATCACTGTATGCTCCAAGAATAATAAATAAACCAACGCAGCAACGCAGAAAGCATTTCTAATCATAGTCATAAAAACAAAATAATAAGTAACTGAGTAACATGAAAGAAGATGTGCTTCCAGTTTCAGTTGCACATTGTTCCATTTTAACCTGTTTTTAATGTAACTGGTTATAAACCATTCTTACATTATTAAAAAAACCCCACAAGTTTTGCCCCAGATGCCAAATGTTTTCTAAAATACTGCACATTAAAGAAAAGAAGAGACATTCATGCTGGTGCCATAGTTTAAAATTCAAATGAGAAAGGAAGTGTTAAAGCTTCATTCTGTTTAGCCATATGGGATGCACCTGCTTGGAGAAATTTATGGGAGTATTAATCTATGGGAGTGTCCAAACACTTCCAAATATCTAAACTTCAGCTACAGAACTTTCTTGGTTCTATCTTTCATATAAAATAGTTGACAGCAATAAGCTGTGAACTGAGATTAGTTTCGAGCATTAGCCATGTGTTGTGCTTCACCACAGCAAAAGAGTATTAAACAGCATTGTTTCTCCTTCCTTCAGTGACCTGACAGGCAAATTGCCCATACATAGCTTTTTGTCAGCTGAGTAATACATTACAACTTGACTGGTCCCATCACTGGAATTAGGGCAGGATAATTAAAATTTCATAGAATAAAAGGCATGGCAGAAGGTACTTCTTTCTTTCCAGTAGAAATGCAAATTAGGCTGTATGTGAAATTGCAGTAATAGAAATGTGCAGAACCCATAAAAAAACCCCCAAAACTCAAAGCAAAACAAACAGCCCAACACTTAAAAAAAAAAAAAAAAACCCAAAACCAAACAACTCATTGTTACTCCCTGTTCAAAATCTTCTCTACAATCTTCTTTCATAATTGGAAATTTTCCTTCCCTCTTTTCTGTTTTTTCTCTTTTCCTCTCTCTCTGTCTCTCTCTCCTGGCCATACTAAGGTGATCTTTACCCAGTCATATACCAAGATGGTGAGTTCCTTGAATTACAGGCCTTCCTCTTCATACATCCCTCATACAAAATGATACAATATTAACAAGATGTTAATGAAACAAAGCCTTTGAGCTTGTCGGCAGTGACCAACATGAACAGTGATTGTGATTAGAAAAAACTTGGTTCAATGAGTTTAATATAATCTACTGGTGGCAGGCTGGTGTCTGTGTGGAGAGCAGTCAGCAGAATGGGAGCGTGGGGAATGTTATACGACCTGGAGTAATTGAAGTCAGAGGGTGAGCAGGGAGATAATTCAGAGTACAGAGATCATTCTGAACAGAGAGATCAAAGAGAGGCAAGAAATTTTAAATCAAAGAAAAGGTCCCAGTGCTTCCAGGAAAAGATGGAAAATGCTTATTCCTGAGAAGATTTAGTGAGATTTAGGGGTCTCATGTAAGTCATCTTCAATTATCACTGCCCTGTGTAATGTGTGTTTTATTAAGTGATGCAAAGAGGTGGAGCTGTCTTCGTCCCTTCTCATTCCTGCTGCTGCCACTGTAACACTGTGAAACACAATCTCTACAGAAGGTTTGTTACAGTGAAGACAAGCAGGATGGAATAACCATTCCTGAATTGCTGGTTTGTGGCCTCATTTGTAAAGAAAGGAGCAGAAAAACTGGAATTTTCATAGGGAGCAATGACATAGAAAATAGGATCCAAACTGAACCTAAACTTTGGAATAGGTGTTGGAACAAACCTTCAATAGATTTCAAGATTTCACTAATTAAGACACTGCTGGACAGTTTGTAAATGGTAATTTGTGTAATTTTTGTGCAAATGTTCATTTACATTGTTAAATTGAGAATTCATTTTTAATGCTGCCTAACTTCCTCAGGCTCTGGGTTTCTGTTTCAGGTATTTGCAGTGCTTTAACTCTCTGTCCTAGAGCTGTCTGTTAACTAACTTCTTTGAGGTGCTTTATTTGTGTATTCATTTTAAAACCAGTATTTGTGGGAAACGAATTAAAGGATACGTTATTTTCCTGATATTGAGAAATTCTAGCAAGTTATACCTAAGTAATTGATAGTCATTTGGAAAGGCAATTTGCTCTTTTGTAGATATATTGAAGTTTCATCTTTCTGAAAGTTCATTTGTTATAGCCATTGGCAAGCCTCTGAGAAATTCTGTTTCACAGCAGTTCTGCAGCATTGGATGTTAGTGACCAAGAGCTCAGAAGATATTTCCTCACCTGAGTTATGTACAGACTGGGAAATATTTGCAAACATCGTTCCAGGCTGCTGCCAGCCCTGCAAGATGCACAAGAGAACCTGTCTCTCCTGGGCTTTTACTGACCCCACCTTCAGGTCACAGAAGGGTGGAAAAGGGTTGGTCCCTCCTGCGCTGTTAATCAAGAATGAGAAAGTTGTGCTAGGGTCAAGAGGGAGATGGGTGTACACTGCTTTGCAAAGTAGAGACAAGAAGAGAGGGAAAGAGACGAGCTGAGGAGAGTTCAAGAGTATCAAGTATTCAGCCACTACACAGCTAGTGAGAACTTTCTTGGAGTTCTGGTCTGATGGAACTGAATAAACATAATTTCAAACAATTGTCTCCTCTGCACTTAACAGATTTTTTTTTTTTTTTTTTTCCGGAACATTGGCTACAATTAGATTACTTTTTCTAAAAAAAGAAGAACTGAAAAGCAAACCCATGACTTTTCCAAGTGTTGAATGCAATTTCGTAGGATGTCTTTCTTCTGGGGTTTGTTATTTGATCTGAAATCTTGCTGATGACAAGTTCTAACGCCTAATCTTTAAAAGATGAAGAATCTAATATTTTGCTTTACCTTTTGTAAGTTTAATGTATCACAAATGCAAGTTGATGCTTTATGGGGCCTGTGTCAAATATAATTACCCGGAAGATTAAAGCAGTCATCACCTCAACTGAAATATACATTCTGTTTTCCATAATAAAGTCTTTGTGAATAATGAATTTACACAGCTTACCTTAAACACCTACAAAAGAAATCTAAAATTCTAGCTAAAGTTATTATTAGATGTTAATGTTTGATATTTACTTCATGAAGTTAGCAACACCATTAAATGAGGTTTTAATAAGACACTCTGGTTTGCTATTCTAGGAATTTGATTTCTCCATATCTTCACTTAGTTTATTTCACAGCTAATCATCCAAAATTGCTTCTGCATGAAATTTGCTGTTCTTGCTGGCATCTGATTTTCACCATGACATATCTGCTCTCGAGTCTCACTGCAGTGCATGGAAAATCCTCACTTAGAGTTCAGGTTATGACACTTGAATTGAAGACTGGCTGTGGAAAAATAGTGAGCTTGGACTGGATGGTTTGGGGACCAGGAGGCTGACAGGATACAACAGTATTTAACTTAACTTTTATGTCCTGAGATTAGTTACTGGCTGGCAAGTCCCCCTAAATTATTTTTGTAGGTAATTTTATTAGTACATGTTTAGCAAACTGTACACTGCACAGTTTCAAAAGAAAGGTGAAAATGTGAACCTTGTGTTTGTAGGGTTCACAGCCTGATTGGTATTTTGCTATGGCTCTATATCTAACCTAATATTTTTCTATTGTCAAGTGATTTTGAAAATAGACATATATGGTGGCATCCTCATATGAATTTGGCCTGAAATTAAAATTATCTGCTCCGCTCTTCTTCTGAAAATACTGGTGTCATTTGTTGTTAAAAGATACCTGGATGAGGTGGGTTACATAGGAAAACCTAAAATTCTACTTATTTTCTGTGAACTTAAATTTTCACAGACATTGTTACCATACTGAATTTATGTAGTTCTTAAATGAAATAAGAAATACGAGTCTTGTACTCAGGTTCAATGCAAGATATTAATGGCTCTAACATAATCCAAATTAGGCCTTGGAAAAATGTGAATATCTAAAATACCAGCTGCAACTCACACATGGAAAAACTACTTACGAATCTTGATGTGCACTAGAATCGAGTAAGTACAAGTGTTTCTTTAAGTGCTTCATAGCAGGAGGGGTCAGGGAAGCAATTAAAGAGCTGGTGAAATATAGGAGAAGTTTTTTCATATTTATGAGTAGATGATGTGGAAATTCCTTGGAAAAATGTGGTATTTGGAAGAAGGAAATAAAACACTCCCATGGAAGTTGAGGAAGAAAATAAAGAAGAAAGCAAAGCTCACACCTGAGACTGATAGGTTAAAGTAATACTTTAAAGGCATATTTATTAAAAATAAAGTATTGCAGTAATGGTGAAAGGATAATATCAAATTTTTGACTGAGAAGTGTGGTAAAATATACGTAATTCTTTATTATTTCTGAAGTTTTAAACATAATACTTTTTTTTGTACTCTTATGTTATAAAAAATAACTATTATTTACTTTCTCAGTATTACCATAAAGAACAACCAGAGGTACTCTATTTGGCACAAATGAATCCCATCTTGAATGCAGCATGTAGTTTTAGCCTCTCCAGTACCAGGAAGACGTCAAAAAGTTTTGAAGGAATTCAGATAACAGCAACAAAAATTACTAAGGGGCTAGAGAGTTCGATTTACAAGAAAAGATTGAAACCTCTTCTGCTTAACCAAATGACAGCTAATATTGCAAGGGAAGAGTAATGATAAGAGCCTACAAGTATTTAAAGCATGAGCACACCAGGGGGAGTGTGGAAATGTTTTAAGGTGGTACAAGGTTTCAAAACACTGACTTGGTATTGGGGAGAGTATTGTGTTTGCGTATGTTTTTGCCTCAAAACTCAGGCTAATTAGTCTGTGGAGTTTATGTAAGGACAAAATAAAATATGTGTGCACAAGATCAAGGCAAGAAACCTGTGTAAATGTAAAACAGAAGAACAGATAGATCAGCTGTGGTTCAAGTCCTCGATATAGTATATATTTAAACATAGGAGGTAGCAAGATCAAAATTGAAAAAACAAGATTTAATATGACAAATAAGTAGACTATAATATTGGAGGAAACATATATCAGTACCACAGCACATAAATTCTTTAGAAAGGACCTCTTATGAAAGCAGGCTTGCTTTGCTCAGGAAGTTTCGTAGTACCTTGATAATCTGCTACCCCTTCCCTGTGAAAACGACCTGCTATTCAGACATAAAATTTGTCATATCAAAACTTCACTCATAACTGAAAGTTTAATTGAAGCATCATTGGATGCTTTTCAATGGTTTAAATCAGCTCAGTCCTGTTTGCTGATATTGATAGCTTTCTGCAGGCATATAGAGTAAGTGCATCTTTAGGAGGCTTTTGAAAGATATCCAGGAGATTTTTTTTTTTTTTTTAATACCATTGGTGGTCTATAACGCTTTGTGCATAAGGAACCAAAATAAGGAGAAACATTAAAATTTTTTAGAATATGCAATGAAAAGATGGCATGTTTAGATGTCAAAACTTAGATGTTGCTAAACTCTTTTCAATCCAAACCTACTACCCTTTAATCAAGTAGTATATGGGGGCATAAAATATTTCCTCACATTCAATGAAAACTTCCACAATAAGTTATAGGAGAAAATGTACTCTTGTACAACAAGCAAGTATCCCCTTCTACTCGGTGTACTTTTCTTAAAAGACTGATTCTAGACTGTTTGAAATTTGGAGTGAGCATCTGTCAGTGTACTGATAACAAATTTGAGCTTGGCTAACTGGCTTTAAAAGTCAGGAATAAAACAGAAATATATTTCAAAAGGTCAAGTGTTAAATCCAAACTGTAAAATGCATAAGAAAAACCAAAGAGGCAACTAAAACCCAGGTTTTAATGTAAGTCTTGCAATATTAAACAAACTTTGAAAAGTTCTGTCCCTATCAAGTCATGACAGCTCTGAATTTCAATTAGTAGGACTAGAATCAGTAACTAATTAACCTCATTTCATCCTAATTAACCTAGTTATTTGATGCTGAAAACCTCCTCCTCTATGTAAGAACTGTAAGATTTCAGCATCTGGACAATCAAATTGCTAAAAAATAAATGCTAGCAGCTAGGATTAAGAATAATGTATCATTTGAAATACACTTTCAAAAAAGCTCTCAAATTCATCCTTGGCAGATACTGAAAATTATTTTAGATTAAAGATACATTAGATACTGGATTTTGGCCTTCAAAATCTAAAGACATTTCATTAGTCTTTATCTATGGGAATGATGCCATTTTTAATGCTTAGTATGCCTTGGTGATGAGAAGACTGCAGAAAAAATGTTTTCACTTTAATTTCAACTGAAGACCTTCATATGTACCTTACCCATCTGTGCCCATGCACTTTGTACAAGGTTTTCAGTAGAGTACTACTGATCATAAACTCCTGATCATCAGTATACAGTTGTCATAGCTACCTACGATGTATTAAATATGTATCTCTCAACAAAACCCCCTGCATATTTTGGTCCTCAGTAGACACAGCTTTTTCTCTAAGAGACAATATAAAGTAAATGTTAATATATGCAAATGAAATCTTTTCCATCTTACCAAGGAAGCTTTGATTGTATCAATTTTTAAAAATATTCTAATTTTTTCCATAAATGCCCTACTCACTTGTCAACTCTAACTTCATGCTAGTTGCAAAACTTCATAATCTTTTGAAAGTTAGATATTTCCATAGCCTTTAATGGAAAAATGGTCTTTTTCACACTGTTTCGCATGGTTTGTAAAGACATGAATGAATGCGTGGAACTCAGAAAAGGTCATACAAACCTTTGCAATTACTATATTTATTTTATCAATGACAGACCCATGAAAGGAGCTCTCAGAAAAATAAGGGGAGACCAGCTGCCAATTCCTAACATCTACCAAGCAAGGAAGATCAAAAAAGGCTGGGTAAGTGTGGGGCTGAAGGTTGAAACAAAGAACTGAACTGTGCAGTAACAGCAAGCACATGCTGACCTTAGGTCCACTCTGCTCCTCCTTGCCTGAGAACCAATCTGCTGGATTCCTGTTGGGCAAAAAATGCTGACTTATTCTGAAACAGTGTCTAGTGTTACTGCAAACACACACTGCTTTTACAGCTCCCAGCAGAGCACTCTCTGCACCGAGGCTACATGATCTTTATATGCCTGCCAGGAAAGAAAAGATATTAATGGTGGGGACCTCTGTTAGGAACGGTAGCCCTTAGGAAGAAGAGAAAGGACTAGAGCATGGTAATATATCATTACCATGTCTACGTAAATACATGGTTTGGTTGTGAATGTGTGACATAATTTTGGAAATGCTAAAGGATTGACAGAAAAATCAGTTCAGCTGGAACAGATTAGGGGACCAATGCAAGGGGCACCGCACAGGTTGGAGAGTCACAAAAGGCAGTGGAAGAGAGGCAAGTAGCATGTACTGACAGTCAAGATGAGGATGGTTGTGCAGCTCATATACACCAGCACAGCAAACACAAGGGTAGAAGGGGAGATGTTTAGTCTGCAAAAGACAGTCTGTAAAAAATTTCTAAAAATTCTCAAATTTCTGAAGAGACTTCACAGCTCCTATTAAATAACAGAGACTGTTGTAGTATCATCTGAGTGGCTGTGTAGCCACATAGTCCTAATTCTTGGTCAGGTATAATTGCATATTTTAGTATTTAAATACATTTTCTATGCCAAATTCTCTATGCCTCTCTAAGTCTTGTGCAGCCTCTTTAAGGCATTTATTTCCTAAGACACAGCAGCAGAAGGCCTCTACAAGAAATATTTCATTCTTCAAAGTCTTTTTCCCTGCGTCCCTTATTGTACCACTCTCATTTGGTACTGCGGTAACTGTTTGCACTGCTCACTGAAAGTCAGCTAGTTAAAACAACACAGGGTAAAAAATAGACCTAATATGAATAATTTCAATGATCCAGTTTACAGCAAATGGTTGAATTCCTGAACTTAGAAGGCAGTGAAATAAAGGTGGGGGTGCAACACTGTGATTCACCTTCAAAACAAAGCTCTCTTTCAGGCAGTTTTAACTTTCAATCTGTTTGTGCTGAGGTGGATCACAGTCTGGCCCACTGACTACATGAAGAGGGATATATATTTTGCAAACATAGTAGATTCATTTGTAGTGAAACCCAGGAATTATTGCTTGAACTGTAATCCAGACTATAAATTCCATTTAAAAATTGACAGAATGCATTTGAACACAAAACCACATTGAGGTACATAGCTAAAAAATAAGTACAACTTTTAGGGATTCACATGCCTCTCTCAATATTTCAGATTGATAGACTTCCTAGAGGTGGCTGAACATACTACAGCTGATTACTGTAACACTAAGAGATGAAAAATGAAGCATAGACACAGTAAGAATGTGGTGAAAATTATTCAACTCCCATTGAAGATCTGCATGTTCTCTAATTGGTAAGCTATTCTGTATGAAATATGAGACAATTAATTGTGCTCACCCGATTACATGTTGAATGAACCCTTTAAAAGAACCATGAAAAAAGGTAGACAAGGTATGCGAGACATCTACTTTATGAGAATCAGTAGACTCTATTGGCTGCTATATATGCTAACAGAGGAATGTGCTCGTGAGCCTTTGTAGGTGTTACTGAGTGAGGAAATTTCTTTCCAGGCTCTGGTTCAGACTCTAAGTATGCTTCCTGGTCAGCTCTTGCCAGGTAAAGAGTTTATGAAAAGTAGCCCCAGGGGAACTAGAGTTCTTTCCTAGTTATGAGGAAAAGGCTTGAAGGAATGAAAACTTGTCAAAGAGAAACTATGAATGAAATGAATTGTTGAATAGGTGTCAAGAAAAGTTTAGCAGATTGTAGAGACAAACCTAGTTTGACAGTTTATCACAGACTGAGTCATTGCTTTCTGATGATTGCACTACTGAGTATGAAAATGCTCCGAAAAATGAGCTGGAAAGACTATCCTATTCAAGTGACACAACATGACCTACAGTGAGATCCTAAGCTATTCAAGATAGCTGGAGTTAAGCCAGAAGTATATATCACTAAAGTAAGGAAACTGATTCAAGAAAAGGAATGCTGGGTTTGTTATTTTCGTTTCTGTGTAAGCTAACTAAGAAGAATATTATTTAAAAATACCTGACACACTATACAAAACTGGTTGGTTCACTCAAAAACTTTACCTACCTTAGAAGAATTAGCTGTCCCTTAAAATGAAGACATGAGTTCACAGATAGAGGTCTGACAAAGTAGTTGGGGTCAGCCCTGGAACTGGAGGCCTGAAAAAACACAGGCCTTTCTTGGGAAAAATCCATCAAGAGATGTTTGGGGTAAGGGAGTGGAGACAGAATGGCTTGGATAGGAACCTAGATTTGAAGGGCCAGTGGACTGGAGTCCAGCCCAGTCCTGGTTGTTGAAAGTGGGAATGAAGTCCCTAAGTTTAAAGAAATTCATATGGGTATTAAATCAAAAAAGTCCCCAATTTTCCGGTATAAATTAGAAGGGTGCACAGGAAATGGAACCAAGTCTCAATAAAAATGAATAAGTGACCTACAAGATTTAGCATATTGCTTCACGAATTAATACTGCTCTCAACATGAAGCACTGCAGCTAAGCTACAGAGTAGTGTGTATCCTTTCAGGGTTAGATGTGAGGGGATTTACTTATTTTTGGCACTGTATTTCTGTCAACAGATCCAGAGCAGGCAAAGTAGGAAAGAAAATATATTGTATTGCACTTTCAAAATCAGTTAACTGTAACCAGGTATCACAGAAATTATGATCGTTTAATCATAATGGTATACCTATTTTCTAACATCACTGAAGAGCAGAAGCATGCCCCTTTGATTTTCTTGCCATAATCTATTTGGATGTTCTTCAGAAATAACCCTTAATTTAAATTTTGGCAGCTTTTAAATTTTGGTTTGGTGATAAGTGCACTTCTGTAATTATTTATCCCTCAGTTACAGATATAGAGGGTCAGCTGACATATTGTCTCTGTGTTAATGTAGGGATATTTTTTAATGTCTAGTAATATGAATTAGCTTTTTCTTGATCAAGGAAATTTGCTCCAGAATGTTTACTATTTATAGCATAAACCAGAGAACACAGCACACTTTTCTTGTTTCTATAGGGACTGTTCTGTGAATGGGTGAGTGTCTAGTTGCTGCAGGCTCAGTAAAGTAATATGCTTTTGAGTTCACTTGACAGTCACTTGACTGAATCAATGAAATCTACTACTTCTTATCAGTGAGATCAGCTGTTCAAAGGTCCATTAAGAATAAAAGCAAATTCCACCCTGACTCCTGCTGTGTGAGGACATTGGTAAGGCCATGCTTACTCAGTGTTGATAGGGTCGGGATGTTAAAAGGGGGCTGCTTTTCTACCGAATTAATGTCCCTGAGCTTCTTTATTCTCTGTCACACACATGTAAGGCTTTCTCAGGTTTCATCAATTTGTTGTTAGGTTGCTGATAGAATGAGCATTCATGCAGATAACAATTTGCATGCAGGCTATAATTATGGCTACAGTGACTTCCACTTACCCCTACTAATAACTCAGCATGGTTTGGGAGGGATAGATGAGTAGCAAGTGCTAAGCACGGCTCAGCATGACTCTGCCCATTCCACAGGTTTGCCTCAGAGGAGGGGGAGTGTTGGAACAGCAATCTCTGGTACTAAAAGCTTCTCTACAGGGAGCATAAACTGGGACAGCTGCTAATACTGGCCAGTGCACTGTCAGCCACACCTTTTTCTAAGGTTATGCCAGGGATAACCTTGCCCTGCCATTCAGGGAAGCTGCTGAAAGTCATTTGTGCCCCACTTTGCAGGTACGTATAACAATAGCAGTACAACTAATTTTCTGTTTCACTGTTTTTTCCTTTTTGTTCCTCCTGAAGTAGTACCTGTTGCATTATAGGTAAACAATTAAAAGGCAAAAGTGCAGTCATCAAATCCACTTGTCTGTAAACAAAAAAAAATTAATTTCCAAAGTCTCCTTTGCAGTAAAAGTTCAAATATAAAAACCTTGAAGACAGTTTGTTAGAAGGAGGGAAAGCGGAGAGAAGAGGAAAGTAAAAGCAGTGGTTCAAATTCTCAGGCTAGAATCTGAGGTGTATTTTCCCTGCATTAAAAGAGGGAAATATTGCCCTTCCAAAGCCTTCTCTGGGAAGCAAGAGGTTAAAGATCTTTCTACTGAGAGGAGGACTTGCTCATAAATTCCTATTTGAATCCTCTAAGCAAGGACTAAACCTGGAGAAGTCTGTGGTGGACAAAGGACGGCATAATGAATTAATCTGTTTAATCTTTTTGACCAAGACAACTCAATGACAGTAAGCGTGAATCTCCTACCACTGCTGGTTTCAAACACATCCTGACCCTTCTTGTCTTCCAAGCGTTTGTGGGTATTTTCTAGAAAACTACCAGATGAGGTGAGCCAAACCTAGAGCAGGAAGCATAATAACTAAAGAACTGGGATAACTCTATGCCAGTCCTGGAGTCCTTGTCCTGTTTAATTTACTTTTTCAGATGCTGCTGAGTGACTGTGTTCTTGAAACAGGTGCCCATTAAACCTTGGCGACTGATCGCTGGACTGTACACTTCAATTTTATTTATTATTTAGCCCATACCTTCTTCTGACAATACATATGAAACAAACCTTTGTGACTCAGCCCACAGCTCCTTTAAGAGAGAAAAATCCCAGTTTTGGAAGTACTTTGGTTGTACTACTTCGTTTCTGTCACCTTTACATTTCTAAATCTATCTCCTGGATTCCTAAACAGAGAGGCAAAGAGTACTTGTAAGCAATTGTGTAGCACTCTATAGGAAACAACCAGAAGGGAATATAGGAGCCAAGTATTTTCTGGTTGTCTGCACTGTGTGCATTTGGCCAATACTTATTTCAGATTGTAAGCAGTGCTGGTTGTGAATGGTTCATGGCAGATGGGGATTTTGGTGCTGGAGTGCATCTAAACTTGCTTCTATCTGCTAAAGATAGTTAGAAGTCTACAACAACAAAACATTTACTTCTGTGTTATCTTTGACAATTACAATTCTTGATCTCACTTCAATCTATTAAAATAATTGTCCGTAATGCAGCACACTACAAAGATACTTCATCTTCTTTTTTTCTTTTTTAAGTTGCTTTATTTTTGAGGATTTATTTTGCTTTGTTTAAGGAAAACAGCTAAGGAAGCTTAAAAAACATATTTCAGGAAACGAAATTATCAGTATATCTTTAGGTGGATTGGAATGCACTTAAGAAAATAAGGGAGAGGTTTGAGTTAGAGTCATGGGAACTGGTGAACAAAGCACCAAAAAGCATGAAACCCCAACACAGATGCAGCAAAGATTTTCCAGATGTGGAATTTTTTCTATGGATCAGTAGAGTTAGTTTAACTTACTTGGACTATAATGATTATTTTGAGGAGGAAAAAAAAAGTATGGCTCATTTCTTATCTCTCAGTCTTTTAATATAAATAAATGCAATTTACTTTGCTGAAGATTTTTATCTAGATTTGTTTTATGAAAAACGTCTGTTTCTTATTCCTCTTAGTTTGTCTAATGTGGCATATATTGTCTCTCTGGAAATGCCTTTCAAAGGTACTGCAAAAGTTAATATATGTAGCAACTTAGATTGGAACCTTTCTTGGTTAGTTTTCCAATGTCTGTTTCCTCATTAAAGACTAAATGATGCCAAATTTTGATTACAACTGTAATATATGTATCTCTTTACAGTTTTTAGTACGTTCTTTGGTTATGTTTGTGGTTTTTATATTCTTACAAGATATGCTTATATTTTTTTCTCTTTGCTATTTGTTAAGCTGAAGAATTGCATTGACTTACTGTATTCTGATCATTGATTGGTTTTCAGGAAATTTTAAGATCCTTCTAACTTTTGATAAAAAGTTTCCTAACATGTAGATGTCTTTAGCTGTTGCTATAAAAGTTATATAGGATTCTTAATTTGATGATGGATAGTTGGTACTGTTTCCTGGGGGAAAACCATGCCTCTTACGAAACAAAAAAAACACCCAGGTAGTAAAAGTATATTCAGCATACATATTAGGACTGAATATCCAGCATACTTTTACCACACAATACTGGTTTTGACCCATTAAAATCGAAGTCAATATTTAGATGATATATTACATTACTAATTTGACATTCTAGGCAAGTTTTGATTTGGTATATAGAGGGTTATTTGGGTAAGTCCTACAAAAGTTGAGGAAAGGTTTATAGGACTCAGTTCCACTGTTACTAGTTTGTCTAGACTTTTTCTAAAGCTGTGTACAACTTTAGTATCTGCAATCTACTGAGGTGAGGAATCCCATACCTCAGTTCTAGATTGTACCTCCCTGTTTGTTTTGAATCTGCCACCACTATTTGATGTCCTCTCATTCTTTTACAGGAAGACACAAGCAATTGCACATAAAAGTCAAATGTTCATCAACACAGAGTGATCAAACATGGACAGCTGTTGTACCGGGAGACAAAAAAAGACAAGGTGCAAAAACTTTAACTGCTGAAGGGAATGGCAGGTGTCAAATTTGTGACTGAATAAGCCAGTACCACTTCCAAACTAGGAGAAGAAAATCCTACTCTAATTAGTTTGCCAGAAACAGTGTCTTCTGCATCATCCATTCTTGTTGTCTGATCCTGCAACCATTGACTGGCTGCTAAAAGTCATTTTTCCTACAAGTGCTAGGCTAGATCCATGGTTCAAAACACAGGGTCAGACTGAATTTCTAAGGGCAATCAGTAAAAAAGCACTAGTCTGAGATCCTCTCCTAAAAGGGGGAAAAAAATTTCAGGAAAACTATATAGTTTTCATTTTCCAGTCACAGATTCACCAACAATGATGAATTTATACTTGATAAAATTGATTAACCTGATACATATGTTAAAGTTATATGATGTACCTGGCTAACACTCTGAAATTGGTTACCAAATATTTCCTCTTCTTTTAGGCCGAGTACAGCAGCAGGTGCAATTCAATCCAGTTTAGACTGGGATTTAAATTAATGACTACCAATTGAATTAAAGACAATATCCACAAAGAGAAACTTTCAGAGAAATCATTTCAGCCTGGGATTTGGCAAATTTCTACTTCTAAGCTTAGCCCAAACTCATGTGATTAGATCTGATCCAATAGTCTGAATCTTCACCACAGACTCTTCATAAATCCTTGACGATTTATAGTCTAGAGACTATTTGGCAGCTTTGTCTATCAATAAACGTTTTTTCCCCCAGTTATTTATTTGTAATAATTATAAACTAAGCAACAATTTCATGTAGTTATCTGATTCTTTCCTAAAATGTCATGAAGGGAAAATTCACTGATAGTCAAAATTAACACAAAGATATGTTGATAAAGGTAATAAAGCATGAGGCAAGTGACTGACTTTGCATATAAGAATTGTACACTCCTGCATTTAAAAGACCAGTGGCATCTACCACATGTTAGAAAATCAGAATTTGATTTGATTGCCATATCCTGATATGTGCAAAAGCAATCTAATTTTACAAGAGTATTTGCAGAGAAGATTTGAGAAAATGGTTAAACTTCACCACAAGCTGTTTAAAATCTGCAGAATAATGAAAACCAGTTTTTGTCAGTACAGTTGGTATCTTTCAGTTTATAGACAGTAAAAGGTCTAGTTGCTCAGGTGGAACACACTACAGGCAGAAATCACAATTCTCTCAAATATCACTTGCTATAGCAGAAGACATTCAGAGTGCTAGTCAACAATTCCCACAAGGAAAACCCAGCCTGAGCAACCTGTGACACTGCAGTTACATGCAGCCCTCTCGTTCTGATACCAAGAATGGTTCCACATCAGGAAGACACTTTGTCTCCAGCTGTATCTAATCCAAACTATGCTTTTGGGTGTCTCTCACCTGAGTTTTCAGTATGTCCTTAGAGAAACGTAAATAATCATGTCTTCTCATCAAACATCAAAGACCTCTCTCTTTTCCCTAAGAATTTTTGAATAACAATCTTTTATTCTAGTAAAATGAACATGTAAGTACCTTAAGTGTATAAGCAATAAAAAACAAGTTCATGTTCCAGTGATTCGGGACTGAAACCATTTCTTACCCTTCAGTTCTAACATGCAAAAAGAGAAGTTATCTTGCCATGCTTCTTTAAGTGCTCTAAGCTCTTCATATTAAACATGGTTTAAAATTGTTCAGGTTTGTTTTGGTTCATCTTCAACAACTCTGATACAGCTTAGCCGTTCAAATCCTATTTTCAAATATGAACACAGGAGCATAATGTATTGCAGATGTTTTGAATGTTGTCTAGGAATCCAAAGAAGTAAAGAAGAGCATATTAAATTTTTCAGAAATGACTAGGTATCATCATAATTTTGTGCCATGTACAGACTCCTGAAGTAACCTGGATTGGGAATTGGTGCACAATTAGCAGATGTCACGACAAAGAGCTTGTTTTTCATCTTCAGGTACCTAAATAACTATGAAAATGTAGTCGAAAGTTAATTTTAAAATTTGGCTCTAGGCACCTCAGCTTTTTATAAGCTGCCTCTATTTTTGGACTCTGAAAAAGAAAGACCATCACCTGATTTCCAAATCAACAATCACATCACTGCTTTGGAAACCACAACCTAATGACTGCATGTCAGTATCAATTAGGACCATGAGAACTAGTTTATATTGCATTTAAATCAACACAGGTCTTTGCCATGAACTTAGCCTGAGCAAAATTAGCCTAGAAATAACTTGATTAATTGGTTATTGCCATTCTCTGTTACTCTTGTTATAGCCAAAAAAGGAAAGGAAGAACAACTTCATCATGTTTGCTTTGATTTAAAACTGTTTTTGGTCAGGGACTACCTCTTTTACAATGTTTCTGATGTCCAGTTAAAAAAGAGACCGCAAAGTAGGCTGGGTAATATAAATGCTACTGAGTCACTGTGTAACAGATGCCTAACTTTATACAGAGAAGTAACTGGAATAATTATATAATACTAACCAGAATATAAAGAATACCAGTTTAGAGTCTGTTTGGTGGTGTTCTAAAATCTGAACACATTATAATTACTTATAATGTAATACAAAATTGAATTGGCCGAAGGTAACAAATTCTTGGGTCTCCTGCTGTATTTTCTGTTTTGACAACAAAGACCACAATTTCCACAATATTTTTGTTCGTAAGTTGGAATTTTACAGTCTGTAAGGGTGGATAAACAAATGATAAAAAACTGGCTGGAGAGCAGCTCTATGGAAAAGGCCCTGGGGTATTGGCAGCCAGTGAGCTGCGCATGAGCCAGCAGCGTGCCCTGGCAGTAAAATGAGCTGGCAGCAGCCTAGGGTGTATCAATAGAAGCACGGCCTGTAGATGGAGGGAAGGGATTATCTCTCTCTAGGCAGTACTTGTGGGACCACATTTGCAACAGTGAGTCCAGTTTCAGGATCCTCCCGATACAAGAAAGACACTGATAAAAGGGAACAAGTGCGGGGCATGATCACCAGGCTGGTCAGCGTCTGGGTCAGTTGGCCTGTGAGCTGAGGCTGCTGGACTTGTTCAGCCTGCAGAGATGGCTTTTGGGGTCTTATCAGCAGCTCCCCAGGACTTCAAATAGGGCAACAAGCAGATGGAGCTGGACTCTTCATGTTGTGCATATGAGGGTGACAACAGAAGAGAAAGCAGGCATAAGCTGAAACCAGAGGGGATCAGCTTGGATGTAAAGGAAAGTGTCTCCTCCATGGAAAAGCAGGGGAGTACGTTACCTACAGAGGTTGAACAGGCTCTGTTCTTGGAAGTTTTCAAGACTGGACTGGACAAAGACTTGAGCAACCTTGTCTGAACTCAAGGCTGGCCTGCTTGAACAAAATGTTGGAGGAAGGACCTCTAAAGGCCTCCTTGAGGAGAGGTATTCTTTCTTTAACTGTATCTCATTAACAGGTGATGAAGTCTGTTATGAGATACCTTCTTACAATTTATCAGTCTGTGATGAAATATTTAATGTCAAATATCTTTCAAATAATTCAATGCTAATGCTTAGGGGTTTTTATAATCACATAGTTTCTGTTATAAAAACAGCTTACCTTAAATAGGAAACCATATGTTGCCTTAAAAACACATTGGATTGAAGGATTTAGCATGATGGCTAACAGCAGTAATCACTCAGCTGGTATTATATAAAACTTTATTCCTAACAGGGAAATATCTTGATTTTAATTAGGTAATTTTATTACTTAAGGAAGGACCTTAAACCAGCAGAGAAATCAAAATTTGATTGCTCACCACAGGAATATAAGGCACTGAGGCACAGCTTGTCACCTCTAAAAGTACAAATGACATTTGAATATCTGCCAAAGAAATATTTAAAGTTGTTTCCACAATTAACAAAAATTAACTCATCAAAGAGTCTAGAAAGATGTTATAGCTAAAAAAACCTAAAGTGTATGATAAAACATATGTATGTATAATACAATGGCCTATCCTTGTTATTAACCTGAAATAATTCAGTTAAGCTTCTTTATCTAAGCATTCAAAGATGTGAATAAATGAGATTATATTAAAGATATGAACAAAATTAAATGCTTTTAAAGTTAACAACAGCATATTTTGATTTAAGAAGCTCATCCAAAAAAGATAAAAGCAGGTCCATACTGATGGCCCATACTAATGCAGGTGGAGAAAGAAAACAGAAGCTGGATAAGGAATTTTATGCACAACAGGTTCTGCTAGTTCCCAGATACTGCAGATGTACTTAATCATTATAAAAGTTTTTAATGGAAATTGTTTTAGCCTTCCATAAAACACCTGTTTTCCTGTCTGGGCTGGTGCCTGAACTTTTGTGTCCTTCTCCAGCGGTACACAGCCTCCTTGACTGCTGGCTCCCCTCAGAGCACTTTCACACTGTCTGGCCCTACCCTTCATTCACTCTTTAAGACCAACTAAAGTAACATACTAGAGGCATCCATGACGAGCTTTAGGCATCACCCTGCTTCTAGAGCATTTAGCACGGTTTAAAGGGGACTTTGATAGGAAAGCTGCAGTCCCAGGCCCTAATGTTTCCTCCAAAACTTAAAGAAAATGGCCACAGCACCTCTGGTTTCACACAGTGCTATGTGGATTTTAAAATTTATGTGTTTATTTCCGCATGCATACAGTGAATGTGGTGTGACTTTTAAAACTGAAGTAATTTATTCAGAAGAACAACTACAGTAGTGTGTGGTTAATAAGCCACTAAAAATCAAAGACCAAAAATCCTGACATCAGCTATTTTATTGCATTTAGAAAAAAATAAAGAAAATGAAACATCTAAAAATGATTAGGAATCTTAGCATGAAAGGTCAGCTTTTGGTATGTATTGGCATCATCATTTTTTCTAGTAATAAAATAAATAGCAGTGGAATAAAATCATATCTATTAGCATCTATTAGTGTCTGGCAGCCATCCATGCATTTTCTGGCAGAGCTTCTATGACTGTTTTTATGTACGACAGATTGAAGTGTGAGTGCTTACGTGACATTTCTATTTAGAAAGCAAACACCAAATTTTATAATTGTTGCAACATTGACAGCAAAAGAAGGATTATCTAACTAGAAACTGGTACTTCATACTGAGGTCTCACAAAAACTCTAGTAAGATTGTTCTACTAAAATCAGATAAAACACTTGCTAAATGGAACAATTAATAATTCATATTGCCCAGTTTATTCTACAATGCTGGCTAGAGTTATTGTAAGGCAGCCAGAAAACTAGTAACTGTGCCAATTAACTTGTATTTCTCTCCAGTTTATGTGGAAACTGATATCCTGTAGCCAGTCAAATTGAATTTTTTGATGTTTGCTCTAGGTTCAAAACAACGTATACATGGATGAGCCCTTAATGACTTCATGAAAACAGAACTTCTAGTGAACACTGCTCATAGAAAGAATTGACTTCTCTGGACCTAGAATATGTTTATAAAATCTAGTGAGGATTTTTTTTTCCCTATTAGATTAGAGCTGCAGCTAGAGTAAATGAAATGAAAAGACCTCTACCTAATATGCCAATCAGTTTGTCTTTTATGTGCCTCGTTATATGACAGTGAACCTGTCGCTACTGGATTTTCCAGCTCCTCCTGCTGTGAGTTCTCACAGGTAGCCCGACCCACCTTGTACTCACACCATCACCTCATGTTCTGCTGCTCATCTCACCAGGACACTTGCTGAGCACCAAGTGTCCACTGCTGCCTGACACTGACAGTTAGAGCCTGTGAGAGGAAAAACCCTGCCATTAAGGTCCCTTTAATCATCTGTGTATTTGCCTTCCTTATGAATCAGAAGACAACCAGGAAAATTAACACCAAAGGAGTAAAAACCTCTGCTTTATTAAATAGTGTCTTTACCAGAAATCTAGATTAGATGCAGGAAAAAAAAAATCTGGTTCATGTTAGGCCCATATTATAATACTAACACTGGGGAGCTTTCAAACGCTGTATGCTGGCCAGAGAACCAATGACGTTGCTATTTTTTACTGTGCTTCATGTTTTATCCTCTTGTTGGCTTGCTGCGTATCAAAACACAGATTAAAAATGGGCTATCAAATCAATTCTCCTACATATGAAGGTCTGACACTTTTATTTGTGCTGAAGTAGATCTCTTTAACTTCCTAGTTAGGGAGAATACCGAGGTTTTCCCAAAGAAGTTGTGCACTTTTTCCACAATATATTTTTTAAAAAAGGGGCAATATTTTGGTAGAATCATGAAAACTCAAAAGTTCAGTTCAATTCCTATTCTCACTTAAAAGAACTTCTTTGACTTTTAGAGCAGCAACTACTCTAAAGGTGGGCTCAACAACAAAAAAAATCCACAGGGCAGTTGTTTTATGCACAGGAAAAGCTTATTTATTATAATGAACATTATGGGCCAACGGTGTTAATATTTATTTAATATTTGTTTAGGACTAGACTAAACCTCCTGCCCTGTTTATTGATAGCACATAGTTCCATCACCTCAAGGGAAATAAGCTGTGCTAGTCTGTGACCAGATGTGGGTAATCGCCCTACCTCTCCCACTGGCTCTGTTGTAGCAATGTTTCTAAGTCACAAACAGAGTTCACTATTCCCTACAAATATTTGAAGATAAATTGGGAAAGCATGAAGCAGGTATACAGAGAGACTCAGGCAATACTTCTAATGTTGGCTTAAAGCCAGCGTCACCTCTGTTTTGGGAACACTGCTCCAGAAACAGAAGTTAGCCCTGGATTAGGAAGCTCACAGTGGATTCATTGTACTGAATACTGGTATCTGTGTTAAGAGCCATCCTGAGTCTACAGTTAGTGGAGAGTTAACCGATACCATTCATGAAGTCTCATGTGTGATTCACAGCAGTAACACAGATGCTGATACACAGCCATGTGAACCAAAGGTTCAAATGCTGATTATTTTTAGACTATAAATGAGGTCAACACTACTAACCCTGACACAGACACCTCTATTATTGACAGGTGTGATAAACTCTCCGTCCCTCAAATTTCTTTATAGTTTTTGGACAGAGTTTAAGAATATAAATCACAACAGCCAGCAAGGTAAGTAAAGGCATGCAAGCATATAATTTACTCAAAAGAAAAATGGATGAATCTGAAAAAATAGTGTTTTAAATCTGGTTTCTGGCTTGTATTTTTAATTTAGGTGCCAACATTACTAGTCCTGAGTATCTCTTGCCTTGAGGCATCATTTTCTCTGACTATGCATACTGCTTGATGCTAACTTCTACCTCAAAATATTATTTTGAAAGATTTATTTTTTTCAACATTGCCAGAAATGTCAACAATATTGAGACTTCTTAAAAATCATTACTCAGAAAAAGCTGATGCCATAGAGCATCATTAGCAATGCCCTAATTCACACAGTGGAAGCAATCGTGCACATGTCCAGGCATGTCCAATGTTCTGCTCAATATACTGATCATTTATAGATTTTCACCAAAGGGACTTTGCAATTGCATGTTTTACTGCACTTTCCACTGTTAAAAAAAAAAAAAATTGTTATGCAACTCGTGAGTAATTAATTGACAAAAGCACCAATGTTTTCAGATGTTTGGCTTTGCTCCAAATTTAAGAATAGTATGTGTGTGTTTTGTTTTTTCAATAAGCACTCCATATAATGGAGTTTGCATTTGATGTCAAAATTTACTGAATGTTGGAAAATATATAAAATTGAAAAAATATTTAATGTCAAGGATTAAATATGCTATAAACATAATCAGTAATGTGTGAACTTCTGCACTGCTTAGGCAGCTTAGTCCATTTAAGGATCTATATGTTTGATTGCCTATGGGAAAAGCACTTGAAAATATCAAAGTATCTGGAGTCTACAGAATAGAAAGCCTTGTAAAAACAGAGTTTTATTTCTGTATATAAAATTTGTAAAGCAGAAACATTGGAAAAAAAACCTTTCTACTTGTATTTCTTATTCCATTCCCAGATGCAACCAAATAGTAGTAAGTAGAAAAGAGGGATTTACAAGAGAATATTAGTTCAGATTCTCAAAATGAGAAAAGATGTTTCATTAGAAATTTTAAGTGCATTTTAAGCCAGTTGTAATACAATGTTATTCAATCTTTTTGTGTATTATATTATTAGCTTTACCAGTAATAAAATAAACAACTACTTCTTTTTGTTCTGTAATATTTTGAGATATATTTATATTTGCTTCTAATAATATAAACTAGAAATAGTTAGATTGTTGGTGTTCCCAAATAAATATTAACATAAGTATTTATTTTGTTCTCTTACAGCAGACAAACAAATATTTTATATTCCTTTTTGAAGGCTTTCACACCTTACTTAAAGCTTTGTCATTCATGACTATCGGTAATGTCATTCTGGTGAAGTGAAAGCAGCAATGATTAAACACCAGCAAATTACATTGCAAAGCATGGAGTCTGAATGTCTGAATCAAGATCCAACTGCACTTAACTAAAATAGCACTTACTATCCCTAGAACCAAGTGACAAGGCCTGATTTTAATAATCGTCTCCTTCATGAATGCTTAATATTGCAAATAACCCATCATAACCTCAGGAACTCCTTAGCTGTAGAGTGAAACAAAAGCCAAAACTCATTAAAAGGCAACCACATATTCTTTCTCAGTCTAGTTTGTGCTCATCTGTGTGGAAATGTCAGCAAACTGACTTCATGTGGCATGAAGCTCCACTTAATATTTATAATAGTAAATATAATACTGCCTACAAAAAACCAGCACAGAAGTCAGACCAGAAAGAAGGAAAAGAGAGAGAGACTGATATGCAACTGTACAGGTTACAAAGTGTATGTCAAAAATACATTTATTATATATCATTACCAACTGTGACATGATAGATAGTTAGGACACCAAAAAAGTAAGCATAGATCTTTGAGTTTTATTTGAAATTGACTGCAAATAGTAAGGCCAGTTTTAATCAGTCTGCATGTTCTCACATAATTTAGAAGATGTGGCCAAATATGAGCTGCCTCAGAAAAAGAAACACCAAATAATTCTGTCTGTGAAATCTATAAAGGAAAATCTTATTAAATATGGGTCACAGTTTGGGAATTATTTCTGAACTTCAATAGCTGAAGTAGCAACATCTTGAACAGAGAGCTCCCTAGATTTTACAGTACGGACTGTTACTGTGGATTTTTCACTCAAACATTTTTTTCACCTATTCCTCTCCTTTAATGAGCCAAAGAGAAGAAATAATGTGAACCAGGATAATGCAAGAAAACATCACCAATAAAAATCAGACATAAATCTGAATGCATTTGGATATTTTGAGCATTTGGATATTTTGAGGTATTTTTCAAGCTATATTCAAAGTACAGTAGCAAACTATAAATTAAAATAAATGACAAGCGACCAACAGAGATTCTCGAGAGCTATAGCACCAAGTGGAGTGTTCCCTAGTGTTTAGCACAAGAATACACCTATTTGGCAGTGTCTAGCAGGCAATCAATAATGGATTTCACACACCAACACCAAAGCACATATAGTGTTCAGGGGATACACAGAACAGAAAAAAAATCTTTCAATATTCTAGAAGTACTTAGCCAAAACAAATGCTATTAGCTCCAGTGAAACACTCCAGGTAACCAAAATTTCTTGCCATATCTAAAGACGGACAGTAAAGTTTACACCAAGTCAAAAGTCAAGACTTTCTGACTTGAGAAAGTCCATTTGCACTGATGTTTGTTAATTGAGACACCTAACAAATCATAATAGGCTTTAACACCAAATAACGAGTTAGTAACTACAGGAATACTGACATTTAAGGAGAAGCTGCAATTCAACTTTGTAGGACAGTTTCAAACATCCTTATTAATATGATACAGAAAACTGGACTGCTTTTCAGAAAGAGAAGTCACCTTATTCAAAACAATGAATAACCTTTATGCAAACGTTGGTCAGATCTGTAATCCTACACATTTGAAAGCCCACAGTTGAAGTCTGTCTTTTACCACTCAGTTAAGTAACATGGTATTCCAAAAACAAATACAACAAGGAAATGAGGAAAGCAGCAAATATTTACTCACCAGCCTTCTCCTTCTCTGAAATAACTGGCATAGCCTGAAAGAAAAAAAAAAAGGTGATACCACTATTAAAAAACCAATAATATTAGGGAAACATTATGAAATCTTGAGGTAAATTTTGTGAGTGTCTAGAAGGTCTGGAAAGAACTGAGGTCTCGCTGCGTTAAGCACTCTGGAGAGAAACATACAGTTCCCATTTGAGTGTCTTATAATCTATTGTGAAACTAATTACTATTAGAAAGGATTAGGAGAGAAGGGAGGAGATGGCGTTAATAAGATATGATCACATTTTGAAACAATCATCCTAGAACACATGATCACAAAATTCCACTGGGAAATTACTTAATAATTTTGAGGGAGGAAGACAAAATCCATGTGGCTCAAGATTAGCCTGAAATGACAAATCTTTCTTCTGCAGGCTCAAATATATGTTGTTCTATAATGTAACAGTTTCTTACTTTTTGTATAAATTCTCAGAGACAAGTGACAGAATTGTTTTCATATCAGCTGTTATTGTTTCTGGACTTGGAAAATTGTGTAAGACTTTTTTTTTTTTTTGCAATGGATGTCAAACCTTTTTCATGTCATGCTTTTCTTTCAGACTAATGTACAAGAACTTTCTGAGAGTATTTTCCCTTAAAAATAAATGAGGTTATAGATTGAATGAACAGTAAAGTGAAATTTGTATGTCACACATATAAAAATAATTTTAAAATGTGCGTATATGATAAAGGCAAGAAAGGCTGGATGAGAAATCAGATTGGGTAGGCAATATATGCAGAACTGCCACAGGAGTTAAGGTATCAATTTTACATCCTTTTCACTTATGTTAGTCTAGCCTTTATTCAGCACATTTTTCTACTGCAGATTCAAAGACAAAGGAAAAGCAGAGAGATAGACAGAAATAACAAACCAACCAGCTTCAGACTTTCTATAGAATACCCAAAATAAACTTTGAAAATTTAATTTCAGGATTTGTTATATACAATAGTGTTTTACAGAATTTTTTGGATAAAATTTCAACAAAATTTCAACTAGAACATGTCTTAGAGGACATACATTAATATATGCCTTTTGTGATTCTTTCAGTTTCACCTGTGCTCTGATTGGCTAAATATGTGTTGTTTAATTTTGACATTCAAAAATATTATACAATCAGACTAATACTATTCAAACCAACAAGAGCCTCTTGCTTGAAAAGCATTTTCCTTGCATTTTACAAACATATATTTGTAATGTTATAATGCAACAAAGTCATTAACTTCCATAGACTGAAGAAAATTAACATATCAAAGAAAGAATGAAATCAGAGAGTGAATAAAGGTCTCAGTTGCAAAGAAAGAAAAAGTGTACCATGTATAAATTTGTACAAAAAGTTGATATAATTTCAAAAATGACTATATATTTTTCTTCTCTTTTCAAGACTGAAGTGGTTACACCTCTTACTGATCTTACAAGATAAATAAGAAAATAAGAAACAAAACTCCAGATGCACTATTCACATTACTCCAAGAAGGACATTTGTAAAGACAGAACTTTGTAAAGAGGAGAAGGTGAAAAAGAAGCAAACAAACAGGGAAAAAAAAACTCTAATGGCACAAGAAAGGGTGATGGAACATTAGTGTGAATCAAATGGGAGGGTCAGGACAAAAGAAGGGAAGATGGGGCCAGGTTAATATCCCACTTAAATGTTGAGATTTGTTAGCTAGAGAAGGTATGACGATTTCCTTTAAGAAAAGCTTAGAGGACAACATTGAGATGGTTGAAGGTGTGGCAAGCATCAGTGTCTGCATTGAATATGCCATGGAAAAGAGATAGAAGTTTGATGGGGATGCCTTTGGAAGGTCTAAAATGCAAAACCAAGATGAACAGCTTGGGGTAAGCAGTTACAAGACTCAGTGGGAATATGACAATAATAAGTAGAGAAGACAATTTTCTGGTGGCTTTATGACAGACTTAAATGGGCTTTGACTGTGTTTATAATTGCACTGCGAGTGACAGGCAATGCCTTTAACTTGAATGAACTCTTCTGAAACAGCTGTCATCATCATTCACATCAACATGTTTTTTTTCATGTTAGCTTATCAGATTTAAATATTGTTAATAATGCCATTGGTGACATCAATTTATTTCCTGGAAATATACAGTATTTCTAACTGATGATCAATAAAACATGTTGATTTACAGTGAAATATATATTTTAGTGAATTCGTTAGACATCAGTCTTAAAGGTTGCTAGGGTTTAGTGGGTTTAACCCACGTGAAAAGCTGTAGCTAGAAATACATAAAATCATCAAGCCTAAGGGCAGATGAGGAAGTCACAAAATTTCTACTTCTGTTAAGTAGGATGAAGAAGCACTTTAAGTTCCAGGAAATTTAAAGGCAGAGTGAGGTACAGTGCTTTCAAATATCTGTTTACTAAACAGAGTGCAGTGCTTCTGAGTTAAGCTGTCAAATGTGCTAAAAGTTCCATCAGAAGAATCTATTGCTGCTCAAAAGCTGAAAAAAAGAAACCTAAATGGACACAGCATGTCTTAAAAATTTAAGACAAAGTAAGCCACGAACAAGTCTTGTTCAACAAGACTTCAGACAGTCCTCCTACTATTTAGTTTTTTGTTAATACAGCTACACATGCTGTTTACATGCTGCCCAGTGGGAAAACATGATTGTTACTTATGAGAAATTCTCTCATCTTCAGTACTGTCTTGAATTCACTGGAGACCTTCCAATGAGTTCCATATGTTCCAAATGAATTGCATTCCCAGGAAGTAATTTAACATTTCTGGCAATGGAGCAATTAAACCGGATTTTCCTGCTTGACCAGATGGGTTCACTGTAACTTCACATTATTTCTCACCCTCCTCACAGAACTGAAGAACTGGACTAACAATTTCTGCATGGTCAGATCACATGTGTTTTAGAAAAAAGCAAACACATACCCTTCAAAGATTTCAACAAATATCTCCCAAAGCCAGGCTCCTCTCTATATTTCTAATAGTAGGTGCTCTTAGCAGCACCAAGAAAGAAAAGGAAATATAAAAGGAGAGAAAAAGAGGAAAAGACTGTTATAGGACCTCTGCTGAAATATATTCATTCAGCTTTTTCTTTCAAATTAGAGGATGGGAGTTTTAAATTATTACAATCTTATTTGAAATGATATCTTGAAATTTTTTGTGTGCATCCTTGAAGTATTGCAACTGTGCCACTGAAAATGTATTATTTGAGCAAGTATGACTGTAAAGTATATGTAAAACATTATAGAATTATAGAATCATAGACTAGTTTAGGCTAGCAGGGACTTTTAGAGGTCACCCCTCTGCAATGGACAGAGACATATTCAACTAGATCAGGTTGCTCAGAGTCCAGTCCAGCCTGACCTTGAAGGTTTCCAGGGATGGGGCATCAACCACCTCTCTGGCCAACCTGCTCCAGTGTTTTACCATCCTTATTGTAATAAAATTTTTCCTCATATCTAATCTAAATTGACCGTCTTTTCAGTTTAATACCATTGCCCTGCAAAAAGTGTGGTCTCATCCTTCATTTAAGCCCACTTTATGTATTGGAAGGCCACAATGAGGCCTTCTCCTTTCCATGCTGAACAATCCCAGCCTTTCCTCAACCTTTCCTCACAGGAGAGGCGCTCCAGCCCTCTGACCATCCTCATGGCCCTCGTTTGGACTCCAGCACATCCATGTGCTTCCTGTGCTGGGGACTGCAGAACTGGACACACTGCTCCAGGTGGGGTCTCACCAGAGCAGGGGGGAGGAATGCCCTTCCTCGCCCTGCTGCCCACACTTTGGATGTAGCCCAGGATAGGGTTGGCTCATGTCCCACCTCTCACCCACCAGCACCCCCAAGTCCTTCTTGGCAGGGCTGCTCTCAATCTGTCCATCCCCCAGCCTGTGTTTGTACCTGGGGTTGCCCCAACACAAGTGCAGCACCTTGTGCCTGGTCTTTAGAACCTCATGAGGCTCCCGTGGACCCAGTCATCAAGCTTGCCCAGGTACCTCTGAGTGGGATCCTGTCCTTCGGGTGTGTCAGCAGCACCACTCAGCTTGGTGTTGTCTGCAGCCTTGCTGAGGGTGCACCTGATTCTACTGTCTGTGTTGTTGATGAAGACATTAAACAGTGCTGGTCCAATACGGACCCGTGAGGGACAGCACTTATCCCTGATGTCCACTGGGACATTGACCACCATTGAATCCGTTCCCTCTGGATGCAACCATCCAACCAATTCCTTACGCACCAAACGGTCCAACCATCAAATCCATCCATCTCCAATGCAGAGAGGAGGATGCTGAGGGACACACAAGTCACAGGCTTTACAGAAGCCCAGATAAATGACATCTATAGTCCTCTCCTTGTCCACTGATGTAGTCATTCTATTGTAGAAGACAACTAGGTTGGTCAGGCAGAATTTGCCATTGGTGAAGCCATGCTGGACATTTTGAACATATATTGAACATTTCTTTTTACAATTTCAGTTACCTTGACCATATAGAAGTTATTACCTCCTAATACGAGGCTAAATAGCCACTTCCTGTGAATTTTGTTAGATGTTTGGTGGAAGAGGTGTCTTCCATAAGGAAAAAGATGGTGAAAATTCTGGTAAATCAAAACTTAAAGTAAAATTTTTGCATAAATTAGAAGTTTTGTTTGACTAAAGTAAATTTTTTTTCCCCTGAGATTTGAAGAATATTTCAACAAGAAAGAATATTACATATGAAAAAAAAGGCCCGCAATTTCAAAGAGCAGCCATTCATTTTGGCCATGAGCAGTTCTTCACTATGAAATAAGGAAAGATAAATCCCTTCCCACTCTCCAAATTATATTCCTTCCATTATAGTGTCAAAATTCACATATTTCATTGCTGATCTTGGATAAAAAATTAAAACCATAGCTTTCCAGATTAGAAGTGGTGTAGCCGATAAATGTGTGCAGGGTCCTGGTGGTGAAAGCAAGGGGCATCATCTGCTAAGAAGACAAGTGGTGTTTGGCAGCACTGGTGAGGGTGTGCTGAGCTGCAAACCTGCCATTGTAAAAAAGCTGAGGCACACCCAGCCTGACCTGAACACAGCTTGTCTCTCCCTTAACTGTAGGCACAGCTACACTGTTTGTATACTGCCTCCAAACCTGCAGAGAAAGCTATAATGAATAAAATTAAACTAGCTTTCTTTTGGTGCCTTGCACTCACATAACATAAACAGCTCTATCATGACTCTCTCATCTGCTAAAGGCTGCACTAGATGGCAAACATTTGTATAAACTGGCAAGTTATTGTAGAAGAGCATGTATCATACTAGTTCTGAAATAACTATCTAATTACATCTATTTATTATTGTAATATCTCAAACATATTGGAATATCTCTATATTTTAATTTTAGAAAAAAAGATGTAGCATCTCTATTTAAAAGTTAATAAATTCCCTTCTTTTTACTATTGCAGCAGGTGAAGTGCATTTAGCATTATGTGAATCACATTTTTAATAGTGCCATCCAACCAACAATGGATATTGTAAGATGTCCTTCCATCGTAAAGATCAGTCAGCTATTCAACTTTTTTTCAGGTGTTTGTATAGAAATGCTGGGAAATTTCCTTGCTAATGATTCAATAAATTTTGATTTGCAAGCATTTCTCTACAATTTTGCATGTGGAGATAATATCTTTTACTGCCCAGGGTGAAGGGAAAACTCCAGGGCTAAGATTAACATATGGGGATTTCACTAGAAAGGGAAAATCCAGTCTTCACAGGTGACTCACAATTGCTGAGCTCAAGATGTTATAAATCCCCTATCCTATTTTTGGAATTGCTTTTATGTTATTCACCTCTTATTCCTGCAATAAAAAATCATGGTCTAAATTCTCACCCTAGTGGATGCTTCTGTTATGCAAAACAGAGACGGTACAAATTGTGGTTTTCACTGAAATGATTTGCTTCAGGACCAAATCTGTGTTCCTATTCTATAAAATTAGAGGCTTTATATTACAGTAGGAGCAGAAAAGAGATCAACCTCCAAAGACTGCAGACATAGAAAACAATGTTATATTTACATTTTAGAGAGGAGGGTCTTTGATTTTAAGACCAGAAACAGCTATGTAGATTGAAATATATCTCTGTTTCTATCCAACTGATCCAAACAAAAATCTAAAATCCTCTAAATATGGGTGAGGCACTGAGATTCTAACAAGAAAGAAAGGAGGTAATATCAACACAATGCACAATTACCAAGGAAGGCTAATGAACCAAATGAGAGAGAACTCTATTCCAGTAAGCAACAGGAAGTTTGTGCCTGAAAACTGAGGTTAACAATGCTCAGACAGAAAACAAATTTTAAGCATTATTCAGTTTATCATTAAGCAGAGCAAGTTCTGTATGATCTGGAGTCCTTAAATAGGCTTTTTATTTTCTTTTATTTAGAAGGTATGCTCCAGTTTTCTTAATTTGGATAAGCAGTAATTAAAAATTAATGGGGCTATTTTACAAAAGAAAAAAATACATGATCATTCAGATGGTTTGAAATTAGGGAAATACTGCAGTCCTCAAGAAGAATTTTCCTCAGTAATATGCCCATTACATCAAAATACTGAATAGGTATCTCTACTGTTAAATTCTGCTCTTTTGAAACCAAAGCCTTTCATGCTAATGAATCAGATTAAGAGAGTAAGGAAATCCCTTTCTAATATTCTAATAAATTTAAAGCCTCATAATATTTTAGTATTTGCATTGAACAGAAATCATAGCAATAATCTAGAAGAAAACCCAAGAATTATTGGTTTATCATTCAGATTTAATTACAAACATAATTTTATTAAAATTGCAGTTTTTAAAATTAAGTTTTCAGTTCCACACAATATTAATTTTGTTTTTCCCTTTTGATGAGGAAAGAGAGAAAAAAACCCCATCAACTTTCAGGACAGACTAGCTTTAGAAGGGGAATTTAGCAAGGTCTTTCTTCTTTGTGGTCTTTAATTTTACTGAAAAGTAGAGCAGAAAGCAATTAAAATTTACCCAACAATAAAGCTGCATCAATTATCTCATTTTTAAAAAGAAACTCTTGTCACATTCAGATGTGTCTGGCTAAGGTCATGACAACACTATGAATTTAATTCTAGTGGAAGTACGAAGCTGTATGCTTGCCTGCATGTGTTCTCCTCCAGTCGGTTGCATGCCTCTCCACACTTACTTTGTTTTCTGACTAGATATTTCTGTTTGCTTGAGCCTTTTTATGCCACTCAGGTCATGCACAGAGACCTCTTCTAGTTAGTACTGGATGGTTGGCAGTTCTCCTTCCATGAGGCAATTGCCAAGAGCCTGCATTTGGGGTGGTCTGATAATTTCCTCTGTCTTTGTCATTCAGCTGGCAGAGTTTGACTCTTGTTGTAATGGAAGTACAAAATAAAGATGCAGGATAACAGTCTTGTGCTCTGTCTGGTGTTGTCATAGACTTTCCACAGATCAGGGTAAGCTCCCAATGCTCTGAAATCTGACAGGACCACATGAAGCTGGCTCATATGACAGATAAGACAAAAGTCTGTCTGCAGCTTGTCCAGACCATTAAGCAGAGTTTGGCCATAATAAAGAATTAATTTCTTTCTCTATAGGGATACTAAAGTCTTCACAGCAGCATCTGCAGGTTCCTAAATACCCCAACAGTTACTGTCACACATTTTGTGAAAAATAATTATATTATTATTTTAAAAGAAATATTTTTTTTTCAAATTAACAATTGCTAGACCTCAGCTTATTTATTTATAAGGACTCAACTTGAAATAAAAGCTAACATTTAAATAAACTTATTTTTGATACTTCCCAGGAGTTCATGAAATAAGGAATTTGATTTGCACTTAAACCACCCTCTACTTTCTGGGATGGACACACAGTACTTGAAAATGGGGTCAGTTAAATTTTAGTTCAGGGTTGAGGAACATTTATATAGCTTTTGGTAATGAGAAAAATTTGTGCTTCCTCCCATTCCCCCAAACATATGTATCTCTTCCATAAAGAAAACATAACTTGAACGGTAACACCAAAGCTGGGATGTGACACACTATGTCTAGAACTGGAGCAGCCCCAAGAGTGCTCATGTTTTTCATCAATCACCAGTTGTTCTATTAGGATTCATTTACACAGAGAGCTTTTTCCCAAGCTCACAAGTAATTTTTTTGGCTAATATTTATCTTATAAAACCTTTTACAACAACAAACATATCAATAAACCCTGTAACACTGGCAAAACTGAACTATTTGGGAACCAGAAGGCACGCAGCTCTATAAGGCAACAGTAAAAGATAATTAGAGTCTCATGTTTCGCATTTATTTCAACATCATATAATGCCTACAAATGTGATTTTGCCTTAAAGCTCTGAAGTCTGAGGAATGCTTCTATGTGGCTGACAGGAATCCCAGGTGATTTCAGTTTTTACTCATCTCCTTTTATATAAAACTTACAAATCTAGAATGTTTCATGTAAATAAAAAATTCATAGGATCATGTGATGATAGAAACTAAAATCTGTTACATGATGAGTCCAAGTTAAAGCTTCTGTGAGCACCTACTTGTAAAATAAAAAGGGAATTTACACCCAAGATAATCATACCATTCCTTTCTTTCCTTGGCCACCTCAAAGAAAACAAAGGAATCCTTTGCCTTTCATCCTGAGAAAAGCAAATCACTCTTACTAATTTTGAAGGGTTCAGATACGAAAATGAGGAAGCTCACCCCATGGCTGCAAGTGCCAGAAACTATCATAAGACCAATGCTGTATCTTCACGAGCTAGTTGAAAAAAGCTTAGCTACAGAACTCATCAGATATATAAGCGAGCAATCTGATTCTAATGATATTTCTGATATTCAGCCCAAATCCAATGGCTGATTGTTACCTACATATTTGTATTCCACTAGTGTTAATCTCCTGGATTCAGATATCACTGAAGTTAGCGGCCATAGCTCTGCAATATTTTCTGGAATATTATATATGAAGGATCAGTATTTATGCTGGCCAAAGAGACCTCATGGGTTCAGCTTTAAGTTCTGCAAAAGAAAATCAGATGTAGAGCATTGCAGCAACTGACACCTACTGGGAGAGCAGCAGCTATTGATACTTACTAAGGCTGATCCTGTGTGATTTTGCTCTCTTGAATCTCTGCAGATAATCCCAGCTGCAGATCTTCTTCCCACTGTTGGCTACAGCAGGCTGTTACAACTGTTTGGAGTTCTCTAATTAAATAAATAAAACAGCAAACCCCAAGAAGCTAGTTTTAAAAACATAGTTTGCATGTTTTGGAATGAATATTTATGCTTACAGTCTCATGTGAATTCAGTCACTTTGATATTACTTTTGTTAGACCAGCTGGGAAAGGATCTAAAGCAGATCCTCCAGGAGGCTCTTGAGCTTTATTCCAGGCATAAAAGAATAAATTACTACAAAAGTTACATTTCGTCTACGATGATGAAACCTTTAATTTCTGCAGAACCTCACAGTTCTTTGCGCAGGAAGCTGCAGAGTCACAAAATAGTGACTAATCATGAGATGATGGAGACAGAAGAGGGGTAGCATGCCAGACAGAAACAGTGATGGGTTTGGAAGCATGACGGGGTGTTTGATTTTGCAAAAAAAGTACATCTAACTTTGCAAGGTAGCAGGGCTGAGCATAAGAAAGTGTCAAACGAATGCATTTCAGTAAGTTATCACCAACCCTGATAAATGTGGCAATTATCATATTTTTTTTTTGGTTTACTAAAAGATGGAGAAACATTTATTAACATAAACCACCCAATTTTCTTTTACAATGAGAAGACAACTGACAAGCTTTAGAAGCATACAAGGTGACAGTGGTTTTATCTTAGGCAGGAGGTGGAGGTAAAAAGGAGGGGATAAAAATTAAAATATGTTACCTGGATCTCATTTGCTTATTTGACCATATTCTTGGAATCTCAGTTTGTTCATGCTTCAACATGCACATGTAGTGAGCATGAGCTTAAAAATCACCAAACACCAGTACTGTGACCTTACTAAGTCAGTACATCTCTAGGTCATTCAAGAGAAGAGATGAAATGAAATGAGTTCTTTTGCTGTCTGCATACCTAGTGTGTTAACCTTTAAACATTTGTCAAAGTTGTGTGGGTGACAGAGGCAGTAAATCAAAACCACAGGTTTCAGGTGAAAAAGTAGAAAACTGGCCTTTTAGTTCATTCAAGAATTTCTGTTTCTTTCAATATAGTTAAGTTCCAAATAAAAAGAAAAGACATTACTTGTATGAAAACAACTCAAAGAGAAAAAAGCAGCAAAATCATGTAACAAGTAAATGTGAGAAGTTTCTTTTTCTGAAAATGGGAGCTTTGACTCTTAAGAAGGCCTATGGAAATGATGCAAAGCAGGTTTTTTAATCCAACTGCAACAATGAAAGCTCTACAAAATACGCCAAGTCCTTGAAAACCTTCTTTTGAAAGCAAAAGATTCATCTGCACAGCTGTTGTAGGCTAAAATGCTGGTAACATAATCTCCTTTTTTTCATTTGAGAAAAAAAAATCCAATTATAGCCATTTCAATTTTACTATCTAAACTCTGGTAAACTGAATATCAAATTTCCTCTCCTCAAAGCCCCCAAAATCTGGTTCTTCTGGTACAGTTAATAAACCAGAGAAATACATGCTTCATCCGCTATATAATTTCCTCAGCTGGAAGTGTTACCAGTAAGATCACTGCTCCAGGTCTGTGATATGAACAACTCCTATTACGTGTCTTCAGGGTCTTTTAACATCTTGTTGAACTGAGTAATGCCTGAACTGACATTTCATAGTACATGCCTACATGGAGAGACACTGGCACAGACAACACACACGTTGCATGTCTTCCATCTCCGCAGTAACTGCACTTTATTTTCAGGTACTATCTGCCAAGCTGAAATCTCTATGCCATAGAAACCCAGAAACCAAGAGAAATACGTCTGTGAAGTTTTGTTCATGCTGCTGACATCTATTAAAAGCCTGGGAGGAAGAAGGGGTGTTTTGGAATTGACTGCAGGGGATTCTGGGTTCTATTCAACACCTTAATAACCAGCCATGCATGCTGCAGGTTAAAAAGTTAGGATGAGCTTACTGGATGGGTAAGATGGCAGACAAGTTATTCCTTTTCTCAGAGTAAGACTACTGGGGGTAGTCATGGTCTGCTACTAAAAGATTAATAGTAGTCAGACAATCTTTCTGCCACTTACAAATCTTACAAACATCTAGTTTTTCTCATCTTTAAAATGTAAATAATAATGCTTTGCTATTAAAAGGAATGTTTGCGGGCTTTCAAGTGCCAAAAAAACCAATTCTGCAAATAGTCTGGTTGTCGTGATAGATCTTTCTACGCATCAGGCATAAAAGTGTAGTATTTTGCAAGAATAACACATTAAAAAGTTAATTAATCTTACTTTTGAACACATACACTTCTTTTCTTACAATTACTAAATGCTTTTCTACTCTAAATGATCTAGCATGCTGTATATTTCTGTAGCTTTCATTCTGATATCAAAATATTTTCCAGTAAGAAGTTCCATATTTTAGTTCAGTTGCTTACAACATTTTGATTGTTAGCATCAGTGAAAGTTAGACACAGCTCCATACATCACAAAAGTGATACTGCAATTTTTGTCTTAATTAACAGGTATAGTAATTTTGTATCCAAACAATGGCCAACCATAGCTGGTGAAGGATATAATGTCTCAAAAATCTTTATTTTGTAAACTCTTTTTATGGGGCACTTTAAATTTGGAGATATTCAAAACTGTCCTTCATCTATCTAACGTGAATTCCAAACATTTCTGTTTTCTATAGATGATACATTTCTAATTCATGGGTAAAAAGAAATTGTTACTGATACAGAGCCCAATACAGAGCTGTAGTAGGAACTTTGCCAATTACTCCAGTAAATGAAGCCTCAAGCTGAGGCAACCTGGCTCATAATCTTCCTGTCTCTGTAGTGTTCATTTCCTCTTTAAAGACCCAGTTTTGTGTAGGCGTCTATGGATAGGCATAAAAGGTAATAAAATCTACTTTTAAAACACAGGATTTCTATCAAAACTTTTACTAATTGCTACACTTACCATGACGAGAGCCCTTTAAACTCCTTCCATTTCCAGAAGTTCTAAAATTGTTCTTCTTTCAGGATCACTTTATTTATTTTGTTCTGAATTTTATTTTTGGTTTCTGAGTAAAGAAGTATCTCATCGATGTCTGTGTTCCCACGCTATTCCCATGAAAATCTCACTCAGGCTTGCAGACAGATGCACTGCAGATCCTGAGAGTGCTAAGAGGGTCCAATTCTGTGAAGTGCTGAGCATTTCCTGTATTTCCCCAGGATCATGCCTTACGAGTGCAGCTTCTTCCTGAATTGTTCCAACTTTCCCGAACTTTGTGTGGCATATTACAAAACTGTAGTTCACAGTTTCTAAGCTTTCAAAACTTTCCAGAGGGAAACAGCACACAAGAGTCCAAATACACTTTTGGCTTTCATACCAATACCAGTTCCCTGAGGAGATTTTGAATTATTCTGTATTTTAGTTAAAAGGGACTATTGCAAGTATGAAACATTTTCTGCAAATACATTTTTGGCTGAGTCCTATGTTCACACTCAACTTTTCTAGAACCAACTTTTCACAGGCATGAAGAAGTATTCCTGACCACTACAGTCATGCAAAAAACTCTAAAAGGCCACAAATCCCATTTCATCACATGAAAAGAAGAGGTGCTTTTTAAAAAGGAGTTAGTCTGCCAGCTGGAAGAGTAGAATTATGACAAAATAGCTGTATTTCATATGAAAAAGATTTTGTGAAAAGATTTATATGAGTAAGACAAATATAAAATTTTGCATCCACCCATGTTAATCCCTAGTTTTGTATGCAAATTAAAATTACAGGCTGTCCAAAGGAAGGGTATATGTCTCTTTAAAAAAAACCAAAACAAGTATTTCTTGTGTCTTGGCAGCTAAGTGAACAGAAATAAGGCTTAGTGAAAATAAACCAGCCAACCAACAAACAAAATGGCAACACTGTACCAATCCTTGTATCAGTGCCTGTTTTATATTGAAAGAAGAGGAGAATGCAATACTCTTGACCATTCATGTACTTTAGGCCTTCAAACTCGGTGTTTGCATTTTGAACTCAGTTCAGGAAAGAATGGGTATGTAGCAAGTTGCAAAACTTCTGTGTCTCCCAAAACAGCAGTGTAGAATAAAAGTTTTATTTATATTTGCCTGGTTTTAAATATGATATGGTGACAGCAGTAATAAGCTAACCTACAGATACATTAGATCAAGATTTTTCAGTCTGCCATTTTAATGCCTTTTTCTCCATTGTTTTGTACTTCTAGTTTAGTCAAAATTTGCTTGATCGCTGTGATCACTTATCATAGTCAAATCCTACTCCTTAACATCTGGGCTTAACATGATTTAGAAAGAGGAACATCCAGATGTGAGGACCAAACAGGCTAGGGACTGTTTAGAGAAACTGAATGTATTCTAACCTGTGAGACTAAAGGAAATCTATCCAGGCATGCTGCAAGAAATGGCTGATGCGATTGCAGGGCCACTTACATCAGTGGAAAATTATGACAGCTGTGGGGTGCTCCTGATGGCTGGGAAAGATTTACAACTATATTCAAAGGAGGCAAAGTAGTATAGAGCTCTACTCGCCTTAGACCAAGGAAAGATCATGGAGCAGACCTTGGAATCCATTACCAAAGACATGAGTGACAGGAAGGCAATTGGGAGCAATCAGCGTCAATTTACTAAGAACATATGAATCTTGACCAACCTGATTTGTCTTTCAAGATGTAATCACTGGCTATGTGGACAAGAAGAGAGCAGAGAATATAATATACTTTAAATTTCATAAGATTTTCTACAGTCTCTTTCTACAGTCTCATTTGAAAGCTGGAAGTATGAGCTGGAAGAGCAGACAGTGAAATGGGTTGAAAACTGTCTGGACTGACGTCGTTTAAAATGGCCAAGCCATTAAAACTGCCATCTGTAGCTAGGGCATCTAGCTCAAAACCAGCTTCTCTCTTAGAGTTTTTAGAATGAGGCAGAACTAACTTGTTCTGAATTCCTAAAAGCGTTTGGATGCCCCTTTTGGACACAGGACAAAAAGGCTGAGATGATAATGTCAAACACTGCTGAACACAGAAGAGCAGTTCTGCACTCAGTCTGAGGAAAAGATGAAATTCCGTGAAAACTAGAATAAGTGAGATTTCAGGGAGTTCCCCAAAAAGCAAAGGATTGGGAATTTTTGGAAGCTGATATAGATCCTGCTATGTGCATTAAGTACTACAAAGTGTAAGAATTTCTTGTGAAGGCATCAAAGAAATGCATAAATTCAAGCTTGAAATCCGAGGAGGAAAAAGATGTTGGCTCAAAGTATACCCTTACAGTTGCTGCAAATGTGACAGATTGTCTTGGAGCATTTTTCATGGACATCAAGAAAACAAATAATGGCAGCAGAAGGAGATGGTGTTGCCATAAGTAATAATAAGAAATTTCCATGGGTTTCCAAGTGGTCTGAGAAAACTCAATTTACGTTTTGAGAATGTGACAGCATTTACAAGAGTACATTTCTTCATAGTCTTTTCTTTCTTTCTTTCTTTCTTTCTTTCTTTCTTTCTTTCTTTCTTTCTTTCTTTCTTTCTTTCTTTCTTTCTTTCTTTCT